>JAJKFI010000165.1:273372-340677 GCA_029204185.1 Lerista edwardsae | reverse complement strand
CCCCCCCCCCCCCCCCCGCAGTTGCTTGGTCACTCTGCAAGTGAGGGTAAAAGCTGCCCCTGGCAGAATTCTCTGCCAAGTTCCAGCTGATGGGGGCCATTGGCAATCCTGACTCCCCACCCCTTCATCAGATCTCAGTCCCCCCAGTCCAGTAGTGTCATCCGGCAACGAGCTGCTGGAACGCTAGGCGGGACTTACTGCTTGATTGACAGGCTGCCCATGATGTGTCGCCGTCTGCCTGCCCGCCGTGCGGGCTCCCTCTGGTTGGCGCGCCCCTCTGCTGCTTGCCCAGGCACCTGGCACGCCCCCCAGGCAAGCGGGCACCCCCTCCGAAGCCAGGGGTGCCCACGCGGCGGGCGGGCAGGCGACGACACATCATGGACGGGCAGCTAATCAGACGGTAAGTCCCGCCTAGTGTTCCGGCAGCTCATTGCCGGATGACACCGCTGCCCCAGTCTGCTGTGCTCGCTGCAGCCACAGGTCAATTGCCGCCCATCTCCCCCCACCCTTCATCCAGGATGTGGTGATGCACCAGATCCATGCTCGGCTGTGCTGCGGTTCTGGCCTGCCCTCGCACGCCCGCTCACCTTGGCGTGGCTCCACTTCTGGTTCTTCTCCAGCACCATCAGGCTCGTGTTGTCCTCCAGGACCTCGAAGAACTCCTCCGTCTCCACCAGGGTGCCGTCTTCCTCCAGCACCAAGGAGATGAGGCCCGAGACCAGCAGCGTCTCCCTTGCCTGAACAGGGAGGAAGGTGTTTTGTGTTGAGGTTACCGCCGGCAATCGAGTGTGGGCTTGCACAAGCTGAGTGACGTGGTCTACGTCAATGAAGCAACTGAACTGAACTGCTTAAATGTTCCGAATGTTCTGGGGCCGTGAGTGGGAGGTCTGTACAAGTTTCTCTTGGGATTTCAATCAGGGACATTCAGATGCTTTGGAGCAGATCTTCACAACCATGGGGGCTGCGTTGTTGATATAGAAGTGGAGGTTGTTGGAGCTGTTTCCCATGCACCTGTGGAAGTTGAGCATGGGCCTCCCTTCCCCTTGTTCTATCAGCGATTGTCAACCGGTGGTGCTGCTGGAATTTGGAGCACAGTGGTTGAAAATCATGGAAAAACTCAGAGTCCCCGGCTTTGTTTCTAGGGCAAGTGTCTATAGTAAGAAATGGTCGGTCTTTTTCTTTACCAGAATCACCAGTGGAGGAACAGACAATTCATTAGTACAGAAAGTTGCCCTAGAAACAGAGCCACTGGCAGGGCTCCTGGAAGCCGGAAGTGACATCACAGGAAGGAGAAACCATAGAGAATACCATAGAGCTTCAGTGTGCCATAAGGGGGAAAAAAACCATTGAAAATTGATGATCTCTGTTTTTTTCAATGCTTGCAGTCTTGTCTGTGTCTGCTCTCACGAGTAAGCCATGTGGTTGCTGTTCCCTTACTCAGAACTACAGTGGTGGCGGATAGCAGAAAAACATTCCGCACACCAATACATGAGGTTACTTAATTTACGGATCACAAACATTTAGGCTCACTGACCTTGAAGGGTCTGGGGCAGAGACGGAACTTGAACCCAGAACCAAGCGCAGCTCTTCATCTCTGACCGCCCCCACCCCCGTGTCCCAGTGCCTGTGAAGGTGTGAGAGGTGCGAATGCTCACCTTGACCAGCAGCTCCTTCAAGGTCCCTGCGGTCAGCCCCTTGCGGGCATTGCGCTTGTGGTCACAGACCCGGAAGGGCCGCTGGGGTGGGGGGCTGGGAGCCCAGACACGCCGGGTGACCTCGGAGCTTGCGCTCAGTGCTGACCTGCAGGACAGGGTGGAAATGGTTTGGATCATGGAGGTATTATACACTGGAGAAGGCATGATGTCATTTTCTTGAAGCCATGGGTTTAAAAATATGGCGAACTAAGATTGCCACGAAGGAGGAGGATTGCCGCCGGAGGGGCACGCGGAGGGGCTCTCTCGCTCGCAAAACGCGCGTGTAAAAGTTAATTTTAACCTCTTTAAGCATGCCTGCGTGTTCTGCATACGGGTGTGCGAATCACTGTATGAAAAATGGGATTTAATTTCCACGGAAAGATTCATGTATCCACATTACATCAGTTCAATAAAACTACCGTTCAGTGAGTACAGAATTTTTTTTTATGGGGCATATTAAATCATAATACGGTTACCAACAATGTTTCTACACGATCACATGTTTTTATTTTCGTAAGTTTTTATTTTTATTCAGTCCTAAACAGTATGCGCAAAGCAATCTGAAATGCTTGGAATCAGCATTGTTTTGAGTTCAAAAACATGGCCGCTAAGCCCGCCCCCTGGCTTCAATTCGCTCCTATTAATTCTAAAGGCAGGGCCATGGGTTGGTTTGGATGATCTCAGGTTGTGCCTCAGAGCACAGGGGAAGGGCATTGAGTTAAGGGCTCCTGTTCCCAAGCCAATGGCCCAGTTTTTACTAGGCATATGGCACTAGGCCCACGCAGGGATACTTTGCCGTCAAAAGCGAGGCTCTCCAAATGGCTTACAGCTGAAACTCTACAAAGAAGTATACTATATTAGGGATACAAGGAGGTGTGTACTAGGGATACAGGGAGGTCTGGTTTGTTTTTTGTTTTTCTCCCCAAAATGATTTTATTTTCTACTATACAGTAATGGGAAAAGGGAAATGTTAATACAAAAAGGGAAGGGGTAGCGACACAAGGTCATGGAGAGATTACATCCATATATTAAAATCTACTTTAACTACAATGCATTTCTTCAGCAGTTATTAATAATATGATACTGCCAAGCCGAGCCTCATATAATGTTAAGCAAATGTATCCATCAAAGTTAATTTATTAATCTATATTAGTAGTCTTAATATTCCATTGTCTGTCAGTGTAATCCAGTCTTTAAAATCGTTTGGAGCCAAGAAGTTTCAGCAGGAAAATATTATCATTGACGTCAATTCTTATCTTACGCTATTCCTGATTCTCATTGGCCCCTTTTCTCTCCCTTGTTTTGACTAAGTGTTATCATAGTACCTTCTCTCTCACTGAACAGGCAAAATATAGCAAATATTACAACTAAAAAAAAAAGGAAAGACAAAAAAAAGACTACATTTACTATTATAATAAGAGATATAAAATGCAGCTGAGGAGAGACTACTGCCTGTCTTTTACTTTCAAATCTAATAAATTCTATTAGTGTAACACCCCTGTATAATTCTAAACTTCAACATACCAAAGGAAAAAAAAAAGATAAAAATATAGAATCTTCTCCTTGGGTTATAATATCTTATAAACTCAGTTTTATCTGGACATTCAGTTTGGTTTAAGTGGAGAGGCAGTCTTAAAATATCGCTTTGTTATAAATCCTAACTTTATATCTAGTATAAAGACATCCCAGGGAGGTCTGGTTTTTCAGTGGGAGATCCACTCCGGGGAGGAGGGCGAAGGTGATTCTGGGCCCTGGAGGACAGCAAAGAGTGCCCCCCCCCAGCAGCTCCTACACAAAATGTTCCTATTGAAACGGTCACCAGAACGACAACAGCATGCCAGCTTTGGCAAAAGGCTGCCAGGGAGGGGAGGGAGAGGTTGGTGGCAACCCTGGAGGTACCCCGGTGAAGCTTCTGGCTAACCCAACAGCCTGGCTTCCAGCCTCCCCACCCCAAGTACTCACTTGATCAAAGCGGATGGGGCCAGGGCATTGATGTACTCCATCGTGGCGCAGGGTGGGAGGAGTGCTGCTGGTTGCCGTGGGGGAGACCCAGATTCCTCCCTCCCTTCCTTCCAGTTCCCTTAGCTCGGTTCTAGAGGGGCAGCCGGCTGCGTGCTGTCTGCTGTTGGTCTGGACTCTGAACTGTACAGCTCATGCGCAAGGAGTGTTGGGGGGGGGAAGGGGGCAAATTCCAAGGTGAGCCATTGAGGGCAGAGCGAGGTGACTCTGGTGGGGGGAGGCGGCTTATGGTGGCTCTAGAGGTAGGCCTGCGTGTTGCAAAGGCTCCTGGAGCTGGGTATATTAGGCTAGAGGGGGAACCTGGTTAGCTACGGAGGAAGGTGGGTGGGGCATCAAGACAACAAGATGCCTGCGTCCTGCTGCCACCCCCTTGCAGCTGGCTTGCTGGGGTAGCCTCTCTTGGAGGTTCCCCCCACTACCAGTAATCCGGGCGGGGAGGTGGGAGAGGAGGGTCTCTGAGAACGTTGTAAGAAGTGTGCTGGCTTTAGGAGCCGCGGCGTCCAATGTCTGCAGTTTCAAGCCAGAGGGACTCAGGTTGAGGCAATGCTCGACCCGCCCCCTCTCCCGGCGATGCCTCTGTGTGGAAGATTCCACGCCAGGGCAACCGCTGCAGAGTGAGGTACTGTCTATGCAGTGGTGTCATCCAAATGATTTAGGAACAGGTAATCACTTTTGATTGGCACTTGTCAGGGTCCGCCCACCGGAAGTGACGTCATAAGCCGGAAGTGATGTCATGACAGGAAGTGAGGTCATGATTGTGGCCATGGATGTGATCATGTTTGTAATAACTTCAGCTTGTGGTTAGTGTTGATTTAACTTCTATAGCTTTGCTTTCTAGAGATGTGTATAGACATATTTTGCTTCAACTGTTCCCTGGTTAAATAGCAGGCTAGACTGTACTAGATTGTGAGCCCTTTTGGGACAGGGAGCCATTTAACTTTAATGTTAAATGCAAGGAGCAGGGGGAGAATGGGCAACCAAAAAAAGACCGCGTGGGGGCTGGGGCTGGGGGGAGGCTGCAGGAGGAACCGGGATGCTGGATCTGCGTGGCTGGAGGGAGCGGGAGCCCCAGGCAGCCTACCTTCTCACGCTTGCTGCCTTATTCACGGGTCTCCCTCGCTGCTGCCGCCGCTGCCTCCAGTCCTCTTGCTCCGCTGCCGCTGCTGCTGCCACCACCACCACGCTGCCTGCCTGCCTGCCTGCCTCCTCACAGAAAGTGCAGGCAACGGCTGCGGGCGTGCAGTACGCATGCGCAGCTGCTGAGCCAACCAGCCGACGGGGCCAGCTTCGAGTGGGCGGGGCCAGCTCAACTTCTAGGAACCGGTACTCACGTAGTGGTGCGTAGTGGGTGCATGACAGCACTGTGTCTATGGGCACTTCGCTTGCCACCCTCGAGCTGCTTCCCCCCTCCCCCACCATGCGCGGGACCCAAAGTGGCAAAATTGGTCAAGTTGCCCTACGGCTGGCCCTGAGCTCAGGGGCCCCTCTTAGCCAGACGCCTGTGCTCCAGAGGGGCTGGCCAGCTACTCCAGGAAACGCACAGGGAACAGGCTGAAGGCACAGACCTCCCCTTCAAAGGCACGTTGGCCCAAGCCAGGGAGCTTCCATCAAGCCACCGTGGCAAATGGTCACTGATACATTTATTTTCCTATCTGAATGAGTCTAATCTAATCTTTTTGTTCAAAGCCATCCCTGGCTGTAAATCTCACTAGTTAGTGATGCATTGTGTAAGAAATGCTTTGTTTTGCCCTCTGTCTGCAGCCTGTCCATTCATTGCATGGGGTGCCCTTGTCAGTTGTTAGAGCCAGCGGGAATTATTATTGATAATCATCATCATAATAATATTTATTTAATTTATATCCCGCCTTTCTGCCCCATGGGCACCCAAGGCGGCTTACAACAATAAAATACAATAAAATCACAATTTACAATTAAAAAACAACAATTAAAAACAACATTAAAATAATTCAAATTTAAAAACAACAAGCCCCCGTGGATCCTAAAATATAATTACTCCCAGGCACACTTGCAGTGGCCCAGCATTTACGCAGGACGGTTGGACCGAATCTGTTATCGGGAAGAAAGAAAAGAAGCGAGATTGTGCTGTAAGACTGGAATACGTTATGTAAACACCTCTTCAGAATCACAATAAAACCGGCCAGGAATACATTATTTCAGGCAAAGAGAAGAGGACCTGCTGTCAGGGGGCTGTTCAATGAAAAAGACATCACAGCTGAGCTTGGGGTATTCAACCACCCGCAAGGCCACCACGCTCGCATTAATGCACACTTATCTAAGAATCAGACCTGTTCATTTCAACAAGAAGTGGCACATCCTAGACTCCTAAAGAAGCGTCCTTCATGTGGCTCGCGGAAACAGCCTTGAGAATATCCAGGAACCCTCCTGCGTTCACCTGCTTTTCAAACTGGTCCAGCAGAGCTCTTGGATGAGGGCTTGGATGAGCAGAGGCAATGAGAACTCCAGTCCTTTAAAAATTTAATTGGAGAGGATTCTAAAAAAAAATGCACAGAAGTGGGGCACTTTCTGCCCCATCCAAGAAAGTGTGGTATTGGAGGGGGAAATTATAGGCTTTCAGCCAAGAATGCTTGGAGGGTAGGAGCTGCGTGCAAACAGCAGCCTGCACCGAGACCGAGGGCACTCTCAATTCTCACTATTTTGCATCAGTGATTTTTGATTTGGGGCATTTCGTGTGCATCCCCTTCTTTCTTTTCAATGGAGCTCACACAGGTGAACTTCCTCTGCTCCTCCATGGATCAGATGATCTGTGGCTTGCGTCCTCCGCGGGTTCCTGTTCCTTTCAATAGAGCTCCTGCAAGGAACCCTCTTAGGGGATCCTGTCTGCTGTGGGGGCGCCTCTCCCCGGCCCCACTTGGCCACCCTTTTTGGCACCTGAAAGGGGCATGCCTCGTTACGGTGGTTCGGCCTCTGCTTTGCACACTGCAGAATCAGATCCCAGGAAAAAAAGGCACAGGGAGAAGTCTTGTGG
Organism: Lerista edwardsae; assembly: GCA_029204185.1. NCBI lineage: Eukaryota > Metazoa > Chordata > Lepidosauria > Squamata > Scincidae > Lerista > Lerista edwardsae. Next base: position 333,957 of record JAJKFI010000165.1, on the reverse strand, counting down.
GATCTTTCCTAGAGGGGATGGGAAGATAGGCCTGGGTGGGGGGGGGAGAGTCTACAGGAGAATTTCGCTATAGGTGTGAGGCTCCTCTTTGGGTGGGTCGTTTTCTTCCAGCCTGAATGTGGAGCAGGAGAAGCCAAGAAGCATGTAAGTTGGGTCGATTTCCTGGCAGAAAAAAAAAAAGACAAGAAAACCGCCATCAGGGACCAGGAGCAGGAAATCCACGGAGCCGACTCGCAGGGTGGTTTTGAAACTCACTGGGAATTCGAACTCGGCTCCAGAGTCGGCGTCTTCCTCCCCTTCCTTTTCCTTCAGTGGATCACGAAGATTTGATGCCAGGGGTTTGGACTTGGGAAGGAGCCCCCAGTCGTGGCTGCCTGGCCGGGTTTGCTCCTGCGGCAGATCCCTTTCCTGAAGAGCTAACCAGAAGGCAGGCCGTTACCTTGTGTTAACGCCATTAAGGATCTGAGCACCACCAGACCTGTATCACTTTAGGCAAGGCAAGGTTACGACTGCAGATCTGGCGGGTGGGTGGGATATAGTTGGTCTCACCGATGGCCTGACCCCCGTTTCATGCCCAAAGCAATCCTTTGGTTGTGAAACGTCTGTCCTTTTAAAAGGGACACTTGGAATATCTGATGGGGGATTCTGCCCTTGTGAAACACTATCAGGCTTCAAAATTCTTGAGGGAGGGAAGCCCTTTCTCTTTGGCAGAGTCATCCACCGGCCTGTCAGATCATCATGGATGATACTGTAAAGCCACTGGAAGGTGGCTTGTGCCAGTGGGCCAAAGTAGTGGTGTGGAAAACTTCACCCTTTGAGCTTCTGCCTGCCACGTGGCCCTTGGGGGCATAAACCCAACCCCATGAGAGCTGTGAGCAAGACAAAGACTGAGATTCTCCTCTTACTTACTTATAGCAATTCCAACAGGATCTTTGCATCTGAAAGGAAGAATAATGGCATTAGCAGCTGTTGGTGGGTACAGGGGGGGCAGAAACTGGAGAGATCTTGGAGGGGGCGTTTGGGTTGCCAACTTTTCTTTTACTAGACCTGCTACTATGCCTTGAACAGCAGGATGATGTATAATGTAGTGCAGTGCAATGTAATGGGGAAAGCATTGACTGGCTGCATTTCTAGCTGGCTAGAAAGGGAATTACTGGCTCCAGTAGGGAAGTTGGTGACCTCATCCAAATGGGTAAGAGGGGGGCCAATCTGGGGTGCCTGCCTGCATTTGGGGGAAGTGCTGGGACTGTAGGCACCTGTTGGGGATGCTCAGTCTAGACCCAGTGGTTGACGAGGGTCCCCCTGACTCTTGGCTTCTAGCTAATGGTTTGGCTTGGGGAGGGCAGTGGTCCCTCTCGCGTTCCCCCTTAGGGTCATGACGAGTGGTGTCATTCAAATGATTTAGGAACAGGAACTCACTTTTGATTGGCACTTGTCGGGAACCCGGAACCAGCCACGGAGCCCGTTAGGATCCGGAAAGCCCGTTCTGGTCCGTTCCCCCTGAATGACATCACTGACTTCGCCCCCTTTGGAATCCGGAGTCGCTCCCTTTAACCCTCTGAGTGCCGGCCAACCAAGAAGAAAAGCTCTTTGCAGAGGAATTGGGAGGGGGGAGGAGGGAGAGTGAAGTGGGCGGAGTCAGCCCTAATTTTAACTAGTGGAACTGAGTTCCCCCGCGTTCCCCCTGCATGACATCACTGGTCATGACAGAGCCTCCTTCCTACCGTTGCAGCCTCGTGGACCGCTGAAGCTCCATGCTTTTCCAGTAGGCCCTGAAAGGAATGCGGAGAGGAAGGAACCAAGTAGGACACAAAGAATGGCAGAAAAGCGTGACCCACAACACAGCAAGCGAGGCCCCTGTTATCTTGGCTGCCAGTGCTCGAGCGACCCCTTTACTGGTGCATCGGTGCTGCAGTAGTATAGCTTGGGGAGAAGCTGCAGCTGCCAAGCCCGAGGGGCCTTCCAGGAAAGGAAAGTGTTAACCCTGCTGGCATAATCAGGGGCCAGAGAGGCTCTGTAGTCTCTGCCCTTGGTGGCCCTGGAAAGAGGACAGAGCAAAGGACCTGCTGCTTCACCTGGTCAACTAAGTGAACAAGCTCTGCCCCTTGTTGTTAGCCATGCAGACTGTAGAACCTCCAGAGTCAGAGGCAGTCTATCCCTAACTAGCAGCTGCTGTGGGGGGGGCGACAGTGAGAGTGGCCTTTAAGTCCTGCTTGTGGGCTTCTGCAGCTCACTGGCTCACGTCGGCTGGCCACTGTGGGAAGCAGGATGTCGGGCAAGGCGGACTGACGTTGGTCTAAATCCGGCAAGCTCAGCTTTGGGTCTTGAGCTCCGTCCTCCCCACTGCAGCCCTGAGGCACAAGGCGCCGAACCACACCTGCGTGGGGACCTTGAGACTCAGGAAGCTGCTCGGAGCGTGTGGGTTTCTACTGGCCTTCACTTTCATTCTCACTCACCTGGCCGAGATCCTGCTGCCGCCTGAGAAGGTGAGAGAGAGATGGTGAAAGGAAAAGCTTGACAATCCCCCCTCCCAAGCCAGTGCCTCTCCCCTTGCAGCATCAAGGATTTAAGCATCAAAGCCCCCCCCCCCACATGACGGCTGCTGCCTCCTGCCTGTCCCACCCTCTCCACTCAGAAGGGGGGGCACCACTCTGTGCAGGGCAGAGGGGAAGATGCGGCCAGCCCGTTTGTGCCCCTGGCCGAAGAGCCACATCGCAGGGAATTCCGGGCCAGTGGCTTCCACAGGGGGCTTCGTCCAGATAGGCTGGAGCTCCCCAGGCCCTCTGGCACCCCCCAGCTCCCCAGCTCAGCCAAGTACCTTTTTGCTTCCTCCAACAAAGGCAGCCGAGAAGCCCCAGGAGGACAAGGGCTGCTCCACTTCCGCATGCAATCGCAAGGCGATGGTGAAGAGGCAAACCTGGGCAAGGGAGCAGTCAGTCAATAAGCAGAACTGGCAGCCGGAGGCGACGGGTCATTCCTGACTGCCTCCCCCACGCCTATCTGGCCAACCCCCCTTGCAATGCAAAGCGACTTCTGCCCAGCCCCACGGACCAGTGGCTGAGGTGTGCTCGTCCGCTTTGAAGCAGTGGCCATTTGGAGATCAGTGGTGTGGCTGCTCTGGGACTCTGAGACTGGCACTGGTTGCAGCTGCATCCAACCTCTCAGTATTGGGCACAGCCGTTCAAACAAAGCAGGGTTGGGGATTTCACAGCCTGGAGGTGCAGAAACCTCCTTCGGGCAGAGGCAGCGCTGGAGGCAGCGGCATGCGGGGTGGTGACATCACTTCCATGCAAGGTGGTGACATCATGATATCACTTCCATGCAAGGTGGTGACGTCATGACATCACTTCCATGCAAGGTGGTGATGTCATGACATCACTTCCATGCAGGGTGGTGACATCATGACATCACTTCCATGCAAGGTGGTGACGTCATGACATCACTTCCATGCAGGGTGGTGGCGTCATCACACCACTTCCATGCAAGGTGGTGACATCATGACATCACTTCCATGCAGGGAGGTGACATCATGACATCACTTCCATGCAGGGAGGTGATGTCATGACATCACTTCCATGCAGGGTGGTGATGTCATGACATCACTTCCAGGTTCTCCCAGAGGGAAACCCGACAGCCGAGCCCGCAGGCTTATCAGAGTGCAGCGTTGCCAAGTTGGTTTGCTCCGTACTGAATTCTGCAGTGCCAGTGGAGGCCACAGCTGGTGTTGCTGCGACGTCTACCACTGGATGAGATTTCTACCACCGCCATTTTGGCTCACAGGGCACCCTGACTGGTCTGGTACCACAGGGCTCTCCCCTGCCCCTGCTGCAATGCCACTGGTTTCACACAAACATGACACACACACCCCGCTGTTCTTGGCATCCGATTCTGCACAGAATTCAGAGAACCCAGAGGACTGTCACCCAATCGAGGGGTGCCCTGCACTGGCTGCCAGTGACTTCAGATCTCCCACTAGACGAATTGAGGCCAGCCTCCTCTGGAGAGCAGATTTCGGGTCACAGCAAACTGGCAATTCTGTACTTCTAAGACCCTGAGGGTGGGGGTACCTGCAGAGTGTTCCGCAGGCTCCGACTGTGAGGTCCCTCCGGGGTCGCGGCGATGTGTGACGGATGACCTCAAGATGACCCGAGTCGTGGCCCTGGTTGTAGAGCTGCTGTGCCACGGAAGCTGGGAAGAGGTGATGAGGGTGGAGTCCATCACTTTAGGAGGTTTTGTTGAGTGTGTGGTTAAGTTGGGAGGGTCCTGGGAGGGGGAGGACTCAGAGCCAGCTGGTTGTGACCTGGAGATCCGGACATCCACAGCATGTGTTGGGTTGGTGACTCCAGCACCCACGTAGGAAGAGGTGGACAGCAGAGTAGATGCTGTTGGTGTTCCAGCAGAATCATGGAGTCCCACTGCAGTTCGGTGGCCTTGAGCGGTCTGGCAAGTGGTGGAGAAGGCTGGCGCTGTGGCCGACGGAGGGGGAGCTGCCAAGACAAGCCCAAAGTGTCAAGGGTCTCGAAATAACCAAACAGGTGAACCGTAAAAGAAAAGAAGAGTGTGGAAAGACATAAGAACATAAGAAGAGCCCTGCTGGGTCAGGCCAAAGGCCCATCTAGTCCAGCTTCCTGTATCTCACAGTGGCCCACCAGATGCTCCAGGGAGGCATGAGACAACAAGAAGCCTGCATCCTGTTGCCACTCCCCTGCACCCGGTACCAGTAGCCCACCACCTTTGTAAGGAGGTTGCACAACCCATCATTGCCTATAGCCCACGATGGACCTTTCCTCCAGAAATCCGTCCAATCCCCTCTTAAAGGCATCAAGACCAGATCAAGACCTCTTCCCTGAGACCACTGCAAAAGGAACCTTCCGATGCCAACCCATTTCGTTACCATTTCTCCCTCGTTCCATCTCGGAGCAAATTGCCCAAGCTCAGCCAGGCCCCCCACTGGTTCTCCCCAAAAGCCTGGTGCTGAAAGAAAAGGCCTCACCCGTCACGGAAACCTGGAAGAAGCGGCTCCTACGGGACTGGACCGGCCGCCCGGACTGCTCAAACTGGTACCTGCAGGAGTAATTCCCGCTGCCCCGCGGAGAGAGGAGCAGGGTGTGTTCGAAGGTGTACTTGGAGGACAGGGAAGGGGTGAGAAGCAGCGGCTGTTGGTCCTTGAAAAACAGGACCTTCAGGCCGTGAAAGGGCTGCTGAGGGACTGAGCACCGGAGGAGGAGGGATTCGCCAGCTCTGTAGACGTCTCTCGCTGGGGACACGGAGAAGCCTGGAGGACGGAGGCGGCCTGTGCAGGGAGAGAGACAGTGTGTGCGTGTCGTGGTGGTCAAGAATGGCAACTTGAGTTGATGGAAATCTGGCATCTCTCAAGGGTGTTCAGAATTAAAATGGATGCCCCCTGCAGTCAGAAAGCCCGGGGGCCTGTTGTTCTGGGTGGGGTGGGGGCAGTGGTGTCATTCAAATGATTTAGGAACAGGAACTCACTTTTGATGGGCACTTGTCGGGAACCCGGAACCAGCCACGGAGCCCGTTAGGATCCGGAACGCCCGTTGTGGTCCGTTCCCCCTGAATGTCATCACTGGCCTAGGAATCTGGAGTCGCTCCCTTTAACCCTCTGAGTGCCGGCCAACCAAGAAGAAAAGCTCTTTGCAGAGGAATTGGGAGGGGGGAGGAGGGAGGAGGGAGAGTGAAGTGGGCGGAGTCAGCCCTAATTTTAACTAATGGAACTGAGTTCCCCCGCGTTCCCCCTGCATGACAGCACTGGGTGGGGGGCTAGGACAGGCCTATCATAGGGGTTTTTTGGTACCTAACCACCTAACCAACTGTCAGCTCCCGAGATTCTTTGGGTTGTGTGCGGAGGACAACGGTAGACCGTATCATTCCCCAGTATAAGCATGGCATTGTTTCTTTGTAAATGTCACATTTCTCTTTTGTTCTGAATCATATCATGCTGATTACAAAAAAGAAAAAAGAAAGATCCAAGTAAAATGTATTTGTTCATTTATCAAACTGGGTTGTTGTTTTTTGGTCCACGAGAATCTGTAAAATATACTATGTGGTCCTCGTACTGAAAAGCCCTGGTCTAAATCAAGCAGGTGTAAAATGAGGGATACCTGTAGCTCCCCAGTTCCACCTGTTGGACTTTACTAGCTACTGCACCTAATTTTGTTAAGGGGTCTCTTAGGGACCATCCGGCCATGTTCGATCATTCATTCATTCATTCATTCATTCATTCATTCTAAATGATGAACATCCCACCTTTCCTTCAGGTTGTTTTCACCTGTCCGCTTGTTGTACTTCCCTCCCTGCATCCCCACGTTTAATTCCTTTTTCTTTTGGTGGGGTTACAATAAATTGCCTGTATTTTCATGCCTTGCTCACTTAGTCCACGTTCACTGGTCATTCGTGTCCATTCACTTGTGGGCACTGTTGCAACTGGGTTTTCAACCAGAGCCATTGGGTTTTGTGTTCTCCTGGGAGACTGGAAACATTTCCCAAATGGTCCCCTCTCAACCCAGCTTCTCCAACCTGGGATGGTGGCAGCAGATATCCACCAATTTCCTGCTCCCCATTCTGCCGCTGACTCCCTAAATCAGTGAAGCAGAGATCAGGAAGGGCTACCCACTAGGCACTGCAGCCCTTGGTCTGCCTCCAGTTTCCTGAGCATCCATTGTCACCCCCACTGAACCTCTGATGCTTGAGGAATATGTTGCAGAGCCCCAGGGAATGGTGTGAGAATTCCACAGGATTCTTCTCATGTGGTCAGAAGCCACGTAGGGGATGCACTTGCTCCCGGGCACAGGGTCCAACCAGAAGCTGGGCTGCTGCATTCTCCAGCCCCTGAAGTTTCCAAACCACCTGTGCCCAGCGGTGTCATCCTACCAGTTCGCTGGGCGGAGTTTCTTCGCTCGCTGGGAGGGTTTCCGTGGTGATCGGCAGCGTGCATGAACCGGTAGGATGACACCGCTGCCTGTGCCCATCCTTGAGGCATCACACTACCCAGTTCTGCTCTCATAAGAACATAAGAAGAGCCCTGCTGGATCGGGCCAAGGCCCATCTAGTCCAGCTTCCTGTATCTCACAGCGGCCCACCAGGTGCCCCAGGGAGGCACGAGACAACAAGATGCTTGCATCCTGTTGCCACTCCCTTGCACCTGGTACCAGTAGCCCACCACCTTTGTAAGGAGGCTGCACAATCCATCATTGCCTATAGCCCACGATGGACCTTTCCTCCACCAGAAAGGGGTGTAGATGGTCCACTGGCCCCTGCTCCAGGAGACTCACACTCACCTCCTTTCCAACGCCAAATATGCACAGCTAAGCTCAGCCTCCCACCAGCATATCCGACAGATTTGTATGGGGGGAAAGAAACTGTCCTCACCCAGCACTTGCAAACTGATGGTGCTGCTGTCCGGAGATGAGACGTCCCGCATGGCTTCCTGAATGTGGTACCTGCAGGAGTATGTGCCCCCGTCTTGTGGAGTCAGACGCAGAGTATACGGGAAGGAAGTGTCCAGCGCGGATGTTGGAGTGAGCTCCTGCACCTGCCTTCCGTCCTTGAAAAACAGGCTCTTGGACACCCGGTTGCCAGGAACGGAGCAGGTGAGGGTGACAGACTCCCCGTTTTGGTAGACACTGTGCCGTGGGGTGATGGAGAGGTCTGGAGGAGGAGGGCGGCCTGGGAAGGGAAGGGGAGGAGCACAGAGAAAAGGGGGGTGGGGGTCAGGGAAGGCCAGTTGTTGGTTAAATGTGAAGCACCCCCAGTTCTCAGGAATGTAGGGGGTGCCCAGAGGCGGATCTACAGGGAGGGCAAAGCTCTAAGTGTTGCAAGAAGCCTCACCCTGTCATGTAAATCCCTCCTCTCCCTTGCTGCTGTAGCCAGTAAGCAATGCCAAGATGTTGCTTTTCCCTGTGAGGATTGGCTAAAATGGTGCAGGAGAGGAGTGATTTCCACTGCGAGGTGAGGCTTCTTGCAAAACCTGGAGCTCTGCCCTCCCTTAGATCTGCCTCTGGGGGTGCCTGCATTACGTGTTGAGGCTGCTTCCCCCCAAGGTCACCCCTGTGTGGAATTGCAGCTCTGGTTCCAGATAGCATTAAAGGCAGCTCTTGAGTGCCCTAAAACCCCTTGTTTAGAACAGCTTTCCTTTGCCCTGCGCAAGCCTCCCCTTCCAGTTAGGAGTGCTTCCCCCCAAAGCAAGTTGTCCTTCCCTAGCCCCCCAGTCAAGAACCAGAGATGGGTACAGAGCCGGCAGAGATGAAGCCCCTTGCGGACTGGAGAGAGGAGGAGCCCCAGTGATGTCATGCAGGGGGTACGCGAGTACCGGTTTCTAGGATTACGGTTGGCCCTGCCCATTCGCCCACCCACTCATTGACTCCGCCCCCTGCAACATTTGAATTTCCTGCACGTTTGAGTTGCCTGCACGTTCTCAGATCCAGGCAGGTAGGCAGCGAGTGGAGCCTTGCCTTGCCTTGCCACTGAAAAATGAGCTGCTCTGGGGTTTTGGAACTGTTGGGTCACTTTAACATGATGCCAGGCCTCCTTAACATGTCCTGGGGGTGCTGTGGAATACTGTTGCAACTGTTGGGTCAGTTTAAAATGGTCTGAGGCCTGAAAAAGGGCTTTTTTCATGTCCCTTCCTGCCACGACCTCACTTCCGGCTTATGACGTCACTTCCGGTGGGCAGGTCTTGACATGTGCCAATCAAAAGTGAGTACCTGTTCTTAAATCATTTAGATGACACCACTGAGGAAACCCCCCCCCCATGTTTCGTGAACGGATCTCCCCCAGATGCGAAGGGGTGCACTCACCTATCACGGCGACAGTGACGTTGTTGCTCGGCTGGGACTGGGCCTCCCTTCCCGAGAGCTGCACCCGGTATTCACAGCTGTACACTCCGGCACTCCGGTCCTCCACGTAGAACTGTGCATAGGGGCCCGTTTGGGAACTGGGCAACTTCTCTGGTCTCTGGCCCCTTCGCCTTTGGTAGAACGTGTACTCCGTCACCGCCAGCCCAGGGGGAGCTAAACAGTGGAGGGTCACCTGTTCCCCCTGGACATAGAGAGGGCGCGGAGGGTCCAGCAAAATGGTTGCAGGTGGCTCTTCAGGGAAGAAGAGGAAGAGAAGAAACTGAGGGGGGCATAAACTGAGACGTACACAATCATGCAGGGGATAAACAGAGTGGACAGAGGTTCTTTTCCCTCTCTCATAAGAACATAAGAAGAGCCCTGCTGGATCAGGCCAAAGGCCCATCTAGTCCAGCTTCCTGTATCTCACAGCGGCCCACCAGGTGCCCCAGGGAGGCATGAGACCACAAGATGCTTGCATCCTGTTGCCACTCCCTTGCACCCGGTACTCTGAAGTAGCCCACCACCTTTGTAAGGAGGTTGCACAATCCATCATTGCCTATAGCCCACGATGGACCTTTCCTCCAGAAATCCATCCAATCCCCTCTTAAAGGCATCAAGACCAGATGCTATCACCACCTCCTGTGGCAAAGAGTTCCAGAGATTAACTACCCGCTGGGTAAAAAAGTACTTCCTTTTATCTGTTTTAACTCTCCCAACCCTCAGTTTTAGCGGATGCCCCCTGGTTCTGGTGTTTTGAGAGAGGGAAAAGAACATCCCTCTATCGACTTTATCCCTTCCATGCATAATTTTGTATGTCTCAATCATGTCCCCCCTCAGGCGCCTTTTTTCTAGACTGAAGAGACCCAAACGCTGCAGTCTTTCTTCATAAGGGAGGTGTACAACACCAGAACCAGGGGACAACCACTCAAAGTGTCGGGAGAGTTGAGAACGTAAAAATAGCCTGTTGGAACAGACGAAATTTCTTGCCCAGCAAGAAATTAATCTGTGGGACTCCTTGCCACAGGATGTGGTGATGGCATCTGGCCTATATGCCTTTAACAGGGGATTGGACAGATTTCTGGGGGGGGGGAGTCCATTGCAGGGTATAGGCCATGATGGGTGGTGCACCCCCCTGGTTTTAGAGGTAGGCTCTCTCTGAATGCCAGGGGCAAGGGAGTGGCCACAGGATGTAAATTTCTTGTTGTCTCCTGTGCTCCCTGAGGCATCTGGTGAGCCACTGTGAGATACAGGGAACTGGACGAGCTGGGCCTTTGGCCTGATCTCATGTTCTTAGGCTTATGTTCATGTTAGGGAATGATGAGCACGTGAAAGCAAATCTATTGTTATACAGGAGGGGACCCACCACAGAACATGGCAGCATCTATTGTAAGACACACTGCAAGGGGCGAGGTGTGTGTTCTTAGTCCTTGGATACAGGAGACGAGGTTGGGGTGTCCCTCTGTCTTTCTGTCTTTGCATTGCACACCCCACATTGTTCCCCCCCCCACCCTCTGGTCAGAAGCTCCAGAATTCTGTCTCATGCCATCCCCTTATGGGTCTTAAGAGCCCAGTTCTGGCGGCTTTGATGCGCTTTGGAGTCAACTGGCAAAGAAACCGTTTCTCACCACGGACGGACAACTGCACTGTGTTGCTCTGTTCCGACTGGGGCCGTCCTCCGGCCCGAGTTACCTCCCAGTAGCCGCAGGCAAAGGTTTCCTCTGGCTCCAGGTCCCTGGTGGAGATCTCAGCAGGACTCCCTTTCAGGGTGCTTTGCCGGCTCCATCCATCGCCTGCCCTCTTATAGTAAACAAATCCCTCCGGCCTCCGTCCCGCTGGGGGGGAGCAGTGCAGCCAGGCCTGCTGTCCTCGGGTGAAGGGTTGCCCTGGAGGGAGCACGGAGAGTCTAGGGGCTGGTGGAAGTGGAGCCTCGGAAGGAGCCTGGGAGTCTGAGAGAGGGAAGAAAGCACAACAGTGGTCATTGGGGTCTGCTGGGCCTGGCTGTGGGACACTCCCTCCTCTGTCCCAGACCTCGCTGGGTCAGCTGGACTTTCCCCTGCAGACCCCAGACCAGGGATGTCATGCAGGGGGTACGCGGGGGTATGCGAGTACCGGTTTCTAGGATTACGGCTGGCCCCGCCCATTCGCCCGCCCACTCGTCGACTCCGCCCTCTGCAACGTTTGAATTTCCTGCATGTTTTGAGTTGCCTGCATGTTCTCAGAGCCAGGCAGGCAGGCAGGCAGGCAGCAAGCGGAGCCTTTCCTTTCCTTGCCACTGAAAAATGAGTTGCTCTGGGGTTTTAACATGATGCCAGGCCTCCTTCACATGTTCTGGGGGGTGCTGTGGAATACTGTTGCAACTGTTGGGCCAGTTTAAAATCATCTGAGGCCTCCAAAAGGGCTTTTTTCATGTCACTTCCTGCCACGACATCACTTCTGGCTTATGACGTCACTTCCGGTGGGCGGGTCCCGACACGTGCCAATCAAAAGTGAGCACCTGTTCTTAAATCATTTAGATGACACCACTGCCCCAGACCCCAAGTCTCCTTAGCCCTTGTCCACAGCCTTCCCCTCCTATCCATCACTCTGCTCCCCCCCCAGTCGCATAGCTGGCCCCTTTGGCACTAGGGGGTGGGGGCAGGGCTGGAAGTAATTGCAGTGCTGCTATGACTTCACCACCAATTACTTTTGGGCTATGCAGCCCTCGGCGTAGTTGGTCATCTTCTCTAGACGGCTGACCACTTTTTTCCCCTTCCCCTTTTCCGTTGAGAAAAAAAAAAGTGAGAAAAGTGTTTGGCCACTCAGAGCAGCTCACCGCCACACGGAGTGCCCCTGGCTGGTAACCCTTTCAGGCGTGGCACCAGGGCTGGGCACCCCTTGGCCCCTCTTTAGTTGTGCCACTGTCCCCCTTCCTTCTTGACAACGCCCCCTTTCCCCTACAACAGGGGTCAGGGAACTTTTTTACCTTTTACCCCAAAATATATTCAGATACGTCAATGTTACCCCCTTGATGTCGAGCACCGCCAACTCCACGGCTGCCTGAGTGCCAGCCGGGAGAGGGTCTGCACCGGCCTCGCTGCCCAGAATAAGCTTGGCCTAGCCGGCTCCCCCATCACCCGGCACCGCCGCAGTTGCAGCCACGGCCGCCATTTTCTCTGCTGTTGCTTCCTTCTCCCTCTGCCAGCAGCGGGATCGATAACCACGGCCTTCTTCGCTGCCTGGGAAGGGAGGGAACACTGCCTATTGGGGGCCAAGTACCTTGCCGCTTCTAATCTCCTATTGGAAGCAAGGGAAATCCATCAAGCATGAGAGGAACTTCCCATTGGTCAGAGGAGAGAATGTTGGTCATGAAGGAAGGATGAGGGAAAAGGGGACGGGGCTTACTCCTATCTGTCCATTACCCCCAGGAATATCATTTTTACCCCATTTGGGGTAATTTACCCCTGTTCCCTGAGCACTGCCCTACAACCTTCCAACCACGCCTCCCTTGGCCACTCTGGTCTGCTGCTCACCCTTCACTCATTGCGGTGGCGCCCAGCAGCCGGACTCCACCGTAGGACACTATCCTGGAGTACGTGCCTCAATGCTCAGGTGGACGTGACGGGCAGAGAGAAGCAGGGGGCTCTGCTCTTCCTAAGGGAAGTCCATCCCGCCAGCCGTGCCCTGCTTTCCCTCCACGCTCCGGCAAAGGAAGGCGGCCATGGTGTGGTGTGAACATGGCTGGTGCCTGGGCCAATGTTCCTCTTACCTGTGAGGGGCAGCATCTGGAGAAGAAGCGAGACCCGCCAGGCTGAAAGAGAACAGAGGAGAGGAATCAGTCTCCGGTTTCTGGAGTGCCTGGACCAGTGATGTCATTCAGGGGGAACGGACCAGAACGGGCGTTCCGGATCCAACGGGCTCCGACAAGTGCCAATCAAAAGTGAGTTCCTCTTCCTAAATCATTTGAATGACACCACTGGCCTGGACCAAGGCTCTTTCTTGCTCCATCGTGGGAAGAAAGACAGAAACCGGAGACATCGAACATGGGAAAAGGCTCTCAAGGAGGAGAATTCACAGTGAAAGCACAAAGAGGGAGGCAGGCATGGAGAAGACACAAGGAAGTGAACAGGCCAGAGAGTCCCAACAAGTATTTTAGCACTTTTTAGAACAACATTTTATCGGGTCCCACCCGATAGAATGGGGAAAAAGAAGGGCTGCAGAATATCGGCCTCAAATCCCCCCGAGATCGGCCAGATACCCCAAGACAACGAGGGAATGCAGAGGGCACCCTGGGAAGAGAAGGATGAAGGAGGTGCTGCAGAAGGCAAAGAGTGTAAGGGACAGGTGAGACTCACCCAGGGGCACGGAGAGAGGGAGAACTCGCTCCATCACCATCAGGGGCTGGCTCGGTAAGAAACGGCCCCCGGCTTTGTGCTGATGTGATTGTTCTGTCTCCTCCTCCTCCTTTCTGACCACACTGGGAGGAAGTGCAGGCTCTGGTGTCAGCAAGAACGACAGCGCACCATGATTGTCAAGACAAACTGACCACTGACAGTCGGGTGCTCAGAAATTCCCAGCAGGCCTTGCAGCGTCGAGCTACTCTGCAGAAAAACTACTGAGAACTCGGGGCATGGAGGTGCTGGGGCTGCCCATCCAGGGCCTCGGGCAGCAGATCTCCTGCATCCAGGCATGCTCCCCTCTTTGCCTCTACAGCTCCTTCTTCTCAGTTTGCCTCCACAGTTTACCAGATGCTGCGTGCACATTTTCAAGCATATCATGTGCAGACTAGAATCGTGATGGGAAAAGAAAGGAACACATACTCTCAGGATGCTGAATTGTGAGCCCAACAGCACTTTTTGTGCAGGGATGCCCCGGTAACTGCTGGGGTTCCGTTCCAGACCCCCTCATGGATACCTGAAACTGGGGATACTGGGGACGCTTATTTAAAGACAGGGGAACATCAGTGGTTTTGCTGCAACAAGGTAAAAAAAAGGATTTGTTTCATGTTCCTCTATGTTTTTACTGGGAGTCCCAGTAACCATGGTATTAGTGGATAACTGAAACCGTGGATACCGAATCAGTGGATACCAGGACACACCTGTATTTGGTAGACACAATCACTAGATATCAATCAATCAATCTTTATATACCACTACTTCTACCTCTACTGCCCTCAGTTTTCAGAGATATCCTAGAGCTCGACCATGTTCCCAGAGGTATGATCTAGTGGAGTTTTGCAAAGCTGAAGAGAGAGGAATGATGGAGGATCTTGAAACACATGAGAAAAGCCTTGTTGAATCAGGCCAAAGGCCTATCCAGCTTCCTGGTTCTCACAGTGGCCCACCAGATGCCTCAGGGAACACACAAAACAACAGGCTGCTTGCGTCCTGTAGCCACTCCCCTGCACCTGACATTCTGAGGTAAATTTCTGAGGTAAAATTCTGAGGTAAGTATGTGGTAAATAAAACAGAATTTGCTATCCTAAACATCAGAATATCAGAAAAGCCCCACTGGATCAGGCTAAAGGCCCATCGAGTCCAGTTGCATGATCTCACAGTGGTCCATCAGTTGCCTCAGGGAGCACTCAAGAGAACAAGATCATGTTGCCTCTCATTCCTTGCATCTGGCAATCAGAGATAGGCTATCACTAAAATTTGGAAGTTGCATACAGTCATCGTGGCCTGTGATGGACTTTTCCTTCATAAATCTGTCCAACTCCCTTTTAAAGACATCTGGCCATCACAAAGTGTTCCACAGTTTACTCATTGGGTAAAGAGAATTTTTCTTTTGTCTGTTCTAAATCTCCTGCCACTCAGTTTTAGTGACTGTTCCGGTGTTGTGACAGGGAAAAAGAACATCCCTCTATCTATCTATCCCATGCATAATTTTGTACATCTCAGTCATGTCCCCACTCAGGCACCTTTTTTCTAGCCTGGAGAGCGCCAAATGCTGCAGTCTTTCTTCATAAGGAAGGTGCCCCACCCCAGTAATCGTTTTGGTCGCTCTCTTTTGCACTTTTTCCATTTCCACTATGTCCCTTTTGAGATGTGGCGACCAGAACTGTACGCAGTACTCCAGATGTGGCCTTACCATCTATTCAGCCAATGACATAATAATATTGGCCGTTTTATTCCCAATCCCTCCCTTTTTTTTTAATGATCCTAAGCGTGGAACTGGCAACACAGACTTAATTGGCAACGTTATTGGAACTGGCAACACAGACACAGACTCCTATGCAGGGCAGAAGACACGCCTGCTCTGCTTGACACAGCCTGAAGCCTCCCCGCTCAGGTTTGTGTTCCTCCTCACTTCCTGTCTCTGCGCTGGCTATTTCTGGCAGCTGATCTTGTGGGTCTCCCAGTGTGTCTTGTTGACAGGTTGCAGTGGGGGGACTGGAGAGCGGAAGGCCAGTCTCTGCTGCTCTGGCCATGTTGTGGGGGGGGGGGTGTTCAAGTGTCTGGTATGGACCTGTCTTGTTTAATGGACTGTATGAGCTTCAGAAGCTGCAAGCTTTGGGCAGGAACGCCACCCTTGCAATGTAGCACAGTAACTAGCAAAGAGTGAAGGTTTTGGCCACTGTAAAAAAAGGCGGCCAGCAGTAATTCTTGGTGGTACCTCTTGAGGTCATCCATAAGGACCCCATGCCCATTGCATGGGAGCAATGCTAGGAAGGGGGTATGTCTTTACCTATAGCTTGTGGGCTCTTCCGAGGTGATTGTGGGAAGCATGATTAGAATCCATTGGTCCTAAGTTCACCCAGTTTTCAAGGACATTTTGTCTTCCTTTTTCCAACCCAGGCTGCTCTTCTTCACAGTTCAGCTCTGACCATTCACCACTGAGCAGCCAAAACCAGCAAATCCTTGTGACTGTTGTCGGGGTCCTTATGGATGACCTCGAGACCCAGATTTGCATTTCAAGACCCTGAGCATAGCAATGCAAGTGTTACCTGGAGGGCCACAATAACCACAGTGGGGTACAGAGCCACATTTGGACTCCAGCCAAGAAGTGTTTCCCACCAAGAATTGCTGCTGGCCGCCTTTTTTACTGTGGCCAAAACCTTCACTCTTTGCTGGTTACTGTGCTACACTGCAAGGGTGGCGTTCCCGCCCAAAGCTTGCAGCATACTGAATATTCACCATGTAGGGTCTAAACAGAGTAGCTTACTTGATGCAAAGCACTCTGGGAGCCCCTGTGGTCTGATCCGTGGCCAGTCCTTCCTAACCACCACCACCAGTTCTCACAGTTCCTTCCACACTGCTCACTTCCTGTCAGTGAGATGTGTGGGCTACAAAGAGCACATTTTGACAGCCAAGCTAAGCTTCAACTAGTTTCTTCAACACCTCGTCTTCTGAACACTCAGGAAAGTCACTTTGAGGTCTGAGGCTGCAATCCTATGCATGCTGACCTGAGATTAGGACCCTTTGAAATTAATTTCAAAGTTTGAAAAAGTTTGATAAATGAATGAATGAAATTTACACGAAGTAATAAGTTTTACTTGGAGCTTTTTGTGTAATCAGCATGATATGATTCAGTTCAAATGAGAAACGCGACATTTACAAAGAAACAATGCCATACTTAAATAAACTGACATATAATGAGTAAAAATTTCGGACTTGGAGAGATACGTTCCGTGGCAAAAATATATCTGAGCTACTATGGAGGATTCCACTTCATGTATTTTATAATGAGCCCTGCAAAAGCTTGCGCCGAAACAAATGAGTGTGCCATTAGTAGGGCATAGAACGCTTTGTTGGGCTTTCGGATTGTGACGGACAATTCCTATTGGATGACAGCGATACCTGAACCAATAATATTGAAGACAATCTATCCAATCGGAAGCCTCTCTTTTGCATGCAATTACCACCCTTGCTTCTTCCGACCAACAGGGACTCGAGAATTTGAGTCCATGCGAGGCGTCAGGCTAATATAAATACGGGAAGCATGTCATCGCTCCCTCATTCTCTACTTGTGACTTAGTGGCTGTAAGCGTGCGAAGATGCCGGAGCCTGTAAAATCTGCGCCTGTTCCCAAAAAGGGGTCCAAGAAGGCCATTACCAAGACCCAGAAGAAGGGCGACAAGAAGCGCAAGAAGAGCAGGAAGGAGAGCTACTCCATCTACGTGTACAAGGTGCTGAAGCAAGTGCACCCGGACACGGGCATCTCGTCCAAGGCCATGAGCATCATGAACTCCTTCGTGAACGACATCTTCGAGCGCATCGCGGCCGAGGCGTCGCGCCTGGCGCACTACAACAAGCGCTCCACCATCACGTCCAGGGAGATCCAGACGGCCGTGCGCCTCCTGCTGCCCGGAGAGCTGGCCAAGCACGCCGTGTCCGAGGGCACCAAGGCCGTCACCAAGTACACCAGCTCCAAGTAATTCTGACAATCCTACTAAAAACAAAAGGCTCTTATAAGAGCCACAAACATTTCCTAAAAAGGACTAAATTGCTATTTGACCCTTCATGAGCTTAATTTTTGAAGGCAGTTAGAAAAACACCTATTTGAATGCAGATGCATCTTCGTCCAGTTTGTTGAGATGTAGATGAATATAATATAGACACTGATAAAACCTTATAGAAATCGTAATTTTTATTTTCTGAGTCTAGGGAACTTGCCAGTTCACTTTTGGTAGTTAAAGGTGTCCTGTAGTCTGGTATTGTATAGTCCTGTAATAAAATTATCAGCTGTCATATAATGCAGCTTGTTCTGCAGTATAATGCAGTCAGGATCTTCAATCCGTGTATTTGAGTTCAAATCTCAGAACTACAATTGCCTTTTTTTTATACTTTTAACATAAAGGTGTTGCACTTAACATACAAAAATAAATAAATGTTTCAATCAAGCTTTCACCTACTTTTTCAACACCAGCGTTTTTGTACATAACAGGTTTAACATGGTTTCTGATCTATAAGAAATCTAGAAAGGAATAGAAAGGGTGCAAGACAAAATCTATTATCAATTTATCAAAAGTGATTTATATCCTGCTATGTGATTTCTAGATTAATTCCATCTAGTGGTTTTAACTCCTAATGAGAGCTTCTTTGCTTGACCCTTTCTGGTTAATTCTAGTTCTTCAATCTCCTTTTTTCCTTGAATCTGAATAGTAAAATTTTGGTAAGGCTGGTGAATTCCTTTGCAAACAAATTTGAATAGAAGCCACGAAAACTGCTTGTTCCATCAGTTCTTTTACCAGGGCACTATTCCCTCCAGTACCTATTTTATCTCCAGAAAGAGGTTTTATTTATTTTTTTATTTTAAGATAGGAAAAAATAGCATTTTAAAACAAACACAAGCCCAACACCCTCCTTCCTCCCTCCAAAAAAAATCAGGGAATTGAACCAGGTTTCAGTAGACAGCCACAGATGTTGACCACCATTCTAACAAGAAAGAAATGTTGTAGAAAGATACCATTCCAGACATAAAATGAGTTGAAATGCATCAACAGCAAGGAGAGACAAAATTGTGCTTTTTAGCTTAAAGCTAACATTGTCTGTATGCCTTATGCCCCTTCCCACATGTTGAGCTAAAAGTGGTTGTTCTGAGTGAAGAATGTTGAGTCTGGAACTCTGCGTTAAAACTATTCCACCTTGTAAGATAATATTCATATCCATGGGCTTCTAGGTTCAAGTCCTGACATATCAAGCCTAGCCTGAGGTCGGTCTGACTTGAAAGAACAGATAACTTTCTAGAGGGGCAGCTGCGTACTATTGCAGCAAAACCAAAATCAGGTGGCTTTTGCCACAAAAAAGCCAACCGATGTATTGTGCTTCGTTGTTTTTTAAAGTATACAAAATTCATAGTAAAATGAAGGTGCTGGTGCAATAAATCTGATAATCTCAAGGTGTCGGAGGCCTATCTAGATTATTTGTTGTGGGAGTGTTTGTTGTGGGAGTGAAACGCAAGCCAATTTTGTCCACATTAAACTCAGGCACTAAATGGTTTGAAGCCATTTCCCCTAAAATGTGAATATCAAAGCAGAGCACATTCTTATGCTCGGTGCTTTAGTCGCCGATGGCTGTTGAATTAGGATGTAACGTTATCAGATGCCGAGTACTCTGACTGGTCAGTTTCTTCCGGTTCTGTGCTTTGAAAAGCTGTTAGGCGGAGTATTCTGAAAACTACAGCAAAGAAAAGGCGCGAAAGTGCAGGGCTCTAGTTCTCCCTCTGGTCAGCTTTTGTTCTATAAAACCGCAGCCGCAGAATCCTCCTTCGTGTTTCGAGAAGTGTGTCACTTGTGGTGAACATGTCTGGACGTGGCAAGGGTGGCAAGGGCCTGGGCAAGGGAGGCGCAAAGCGCCACAGGAAAGTGCTTCGGGATAATATCCAAGGGATAACTAAGCCTGCCATCCGCCGGTTAGCTCGCCGGGGCGGCGTGAAGCGCATTTCTGGCCTTATCTATGAGGAGACTCGCGGAGTCCTGAAAGTGTTTCTGGAGAACGTAATTCGCGATGCTGTAACCTACACGGAGCACGCCAAGAGGAAGACCGTGACTGCCATGGACGTGGTGTACGCCTTGAAGCGCCAAGGTCGCACTCTGTATGGATTTGGAGGCTAAATTTTGGTGTGGTTAACAGCGAGTAAAGGCCCTTTTAAGGGCCACCCACTTTTACATAAAAGAAGCTGCTATACTATTTTTTTTCTATTCAGTGTATTTTTATGCTAAGTATGCTAAAAGCTGTCAGACAAAGCAACGTGCAATTTCGTTCAGATCTAGCTGCTTGTGTGGCGTTACCTAAACGAGGAAATGCCCGTAGCTGATCCAATCTCCTCCTTTACCACTAGCGCATTGGAAAATGATTTTTTTTTTCCTTAACACAGCAACCTAGCACAAGTGTTGTAGGTCTTGCACAGTTTGGAATTAAAAAAGATGTCAACAAAAGGTTTTGAGCTTCGATGTCTGCCCTTCAAATGACGAATGCTATTTTATCACAACAGGGCAGCTTATTCGCATCGGTGGGGATGTAGCTCAGTGGTAGAGCGCATGCTTTGCATGTATGAGGCCCCGGGTTCGATCCCCGGCATCTCCAAAGATTTTTGTAAGCTTTATTCTTATTAGCGGCGTCTCCAGTAATTTTATTTTTCTTAAAAGACTGAAATATTCCGTTAACATTGTCAACTCCGGTGCTGTGTTTCACAAGAAACCACATCCCAAAACTCGAACAGACGTAGAGTTGGAATATAGGACAACAAAACATTTTAAAGACAAACTCAGCATATTTGGAAAGGGAGGGGTGAGCCAGCAATTCCTCCTTCCTCCCCTCGACTTTGAGAAACAATCCAGAGGGGATCATTTATGAGTGAACAGAGATTTCAGAGTCGAAGTTCGATTAAAACCGGAGATCAGGATCACAAGGAAACGTAGGTAGCGGCCGTGAGCCTTAAACAGGAAAGTGATCAAAACAAAGTATTCTCTACTTGGAATCTAGCAGCCCCCGTTTTCGAATATTAATTGGGAAAAGCCAAGGCGCCGCGCTGAGAAAGGACTGATCAACTCCCACAAGTGGATTAGAAGTAAAAAAAAACAAAAACCTGATGATTGTAGCCCGTTACTCAAATTTTGTGGACTGGTTTTTACTATCACATTATATTATTCACATAAGCTGTTTTGAAAGCCTTGCACATTTAATGCTTTGCTTTATAACTTTTATTTAAAGGCATTAAGCTATAAATAAAAGTTCTTTTTTATTTTGTCTCTGTCGTGGTCTAGTACAGGCTCCTACATTTTTTTAAAAAAAGAAACCAGGATTACGCCTGGAACTTCACTGAATGGATAAAACCATTACCCCGTCGCTAATACGATTATGACACGGGAATGCAAAGCGTGATTACGCAGAAGTACACCCCAATAATTTAATTCGGGCTACTCAAGCGCGAGTACGTGCTAGAATTGCAACGTTACTTATTGGTTGGGTTAAATAGTAATTTCCTAACCCTATCTCGCTATTGGCTTGTTCTAGCCAATAGGGTGTAAGGAGTGACATTGCCTCGTTTGCATTTTCTTTGCAATAGAAAGGACGCCGTGTCTTTCAACAGCCAATAGGAATGTAAGACACTGAAGTCTCATTTGCATAAAGCTGCTATATAAAGTAGGGGACTGGCATCCGTCGTCATTACCATTTTTTCCCCAGTTGCTCGAATTGCTAGTCAGAATGCCGGAGCCCGCCAAGTCTGCGCCCGCTCCCAAAAAGGGGTCCAAGAAGGCCATTACCAAGACCCAGAAGAAGGGCGACAAGAAGCGCAAGAAGAGCAGGAAGGAGAGCTACTCCATCTACGTGTACAAGGTGCTGAAGCAGGTGCACCCGGACACGGGCATCTCGTCCAAGGCCATGAGCATCATGAACTCCTTCGTCAACGACATCTTCGAGCGCATCGCGGCCGAGGCGTCGCGCCTGGCGCACTACAACAAGCGCTCCACCATCACGTCCAGGGAGATCCAGACGGCCGTGCGCCTCCTGCTGCCCGGAGAGCTGGCCAAGCACGCCGTGTCCGAGGGCACCAAGGCCGTCACCAAGTACACCAGCTCCAAATAATTTACCCCTCAAAAGAGTTTAAAACCCCAAAGGTTCTTTTAAGAACCACTTCCTTTTTCTTTAAAAGAGTGATATCTGTTTAAAAGTTTGTGGTTATTAGATTTATAAGTGCTGTCTTCGCAGTAAACTTTACCTCAATTCTCATATTTTGGAGGATCTAAAATTTGGCGGTGTATATTCCTGAGAGGACGAGACAGCTTAGCTAGTAGTTTCCACTCAGGTCCTCTTCTCTCCCTCCCCGCAGGCATTTGTTAGCCTGAGGTTATAGAGAGTGCATCTCTGAGCAGAAACCCTAAGGGATAGTTCTGCCGCCTTCTTATTGATCCACTTATAGAGGAAAAGTGGTCCAACCAGAACAGGCCACTACGATCCATTGTAGGGCCTTAAACTTGGGTCCAACTTTTTCACCCAACAGAACCCTTAACAGTAAGAGCACTTTCTACATAACCTTGGTGCTGCAATCTTAGCTGTGGAGTACAGTACTTATTATTGTAATGCAAAATAAAGCAGCGATTATCTCTTCAGATGTTTCTTAACTAGCACACTAGATTTGGATTCCTGGAATAAGATTGTTAGTCTTTAGGGTGATTCTTAAAAATTCAATTCAATAGAAAGTAGTTCTATTACAATTAGCCAAAGAATTTACTAAACGATGAATAATTGAAAATGTAACACATCTGTTCCACAACTGAAGGAGCTAACAATTTTTAGGTTTTTACCAATTTTAAGCTGTTGGGTAAAAGGATAAAGCCTGTGCAAGTTCTCCAACTACCAGGAAGTTTAACTCCATTAGTTATTTCTAAAGCCTAAATTAGGGAGTGAAGTGAAGCTGATGCCTCTGAACTACAAGTAGCTCAAACTAGTGATAACTTGGAATCTGCAAATATTCATTATTGTGATCAATCATGCTATGGACTGACTCAGTAAGTAGGAGCAGTGATTTGGAGAGGTAGCTGGAGACTACTGTAGCCAGGTGACTCTTGGTTTCAGGTATAGATACAGGGATCAATTTTGTCTGGCTCATGAACTGGCTTCTACTAAATACTCCTCTGGGTCTTTTCAAAATAGTATGTATGTAAATCAGTATATATGTAAGCTAGATTTTTTTTTCAGGTGCAGTTTTCTGCAGTTTGTTTGGAAAGTGATCTTTTTAAAACATAAAAAGGGAAGTCTGGTAGTCAGCCTTTGATTAGGAAACTGGGCTGTAAAGTCTAAACTAACATTTAGTCTAAACTATGCATTTTAGATTTTCCATATAAGCATGCTTATATTCAGTTGGGTTTTTTTTTTTTGCTAAAAAGCATTATGTAGCCCTTCCCCAGCTTCACACAATTCCCAGTAAGAATTTGATCACAGAGCAATTGAAAAGCAAAAATCATTTTCAGCCAATATAGTTGTGTGATTTGCACATACACTACCTATTTTCTCACTTGTACACTAGATACTAGCAGTGCTACCACGTGACATAACCCATCTTAAAAGCATTGCACTAACGCCCACGAACATGCTTTGGTAAGACTTCATTACACAAGAAGTTCCGAAATAAAGTAATTTTAAGGATTGGCAACATGGGTTTTCAGCACTCTTCCAAGACCATGTGGTGGCTCTTAAAAGAGCCTTTGGGATTTTCAGAGGGGAGAGGCTGACTTAAGCTCTTTCGCCACGGATGCGACGAGCCAGCTGGATGTCTTTGGGCATGATGGTGACCCGCTTGGCGTGGATGGCGCACAGGTTGGTGTCTTCGAAAAGGCCCACCAGGTAAGCCTCGCTGGCCTCCTGCAAAGCCATCACAGCCGAACTCTGGAAGCGAAGATCGGTCTTGAAGTCCTGGGCGATCTCGCGCACCAAGCGCTGGAAAGGCAGTTTGCGGATCAGGAGTTCGGTCGACTTCTGGTAGCGGCGGATCTCTCGGAGTGCGACGGTGCCAGGGCGGTAGCGATGAGGCTTCTTCACGCCCCCGGTGGCTGGAGCGCTTTTCCTAGCAGCCTTCGTAGCCAGCTGCTTCCGAGGCGCCTTCCCGCCAGTGGACTTACGAGCTGTCTGTTTGGTACGCGCCATAGCTCTATGGAACCAAAAGTAAACGCACAAACCTAATTCGCTTTAAACCAATAGCCGACAATTTAAGCAAGGCCGTGTTCGGCGGCATATTTATACCTTTTTCTCTTCGTTCTGATTGGATGACAAAAAATACCAATCAATTTCCAGAGTTGACTTTCCGCTCTGTGCAGTGATTGGTCCAGATTTGCAAGACTCTCAAAACTTTTTCGGCTCCTGATACTGTATATGTCCCAAGAAAATTGAACACTGAGTTAGTACAGCTTCGCTAGGATACATAGGGATTTTTTTTTGGCAGTTGGTTTTTTTAAATTTAAAATATTATATTAAGTCGGAACCTGAGAAACGTGTGGATTTCATTGCATAGCTAATCATTAAGGAAAGAATTGGTGTGGGAGAAAACAGCGTTTTTTCAAATATCCCGCGCGAAACCGGGATTGGTCGATAGCTAACTTTCTCTTTTTTTATCAGGCCAGTACCCAGTATCTGATATCTTTTCCACTGGAAAATCAGAGGAAATGGGAGAACTGGTTCAAACGATTTTTTATAACGGGCCAGCTATCCTGAAAAAACGGAGAAAAGAAGTACCTCTCTTGTGGTAGCGTGGCCGAGCGGTCTAAGGCGCTGGATTAAGGCTCCAGTCTCTTCGGGGGCGTGGGTTCGAATCCCACCGCTGCCAGTAGCATACTACTTTTTCCTGCAGTTTGAATGGGGATATAATAGAAAAAGTGGGTTTGGGACGCTGAAAGCAAAGCATTTTAACAGAACGAGAAGGTTATGGGTAGACAAGTGAGAGGTGGGACTATATATTGTCCAATGATGACAAACATAAAAAAGCGCTCGGGTTACCTCCGCCAAGTCTACCTCTCTTAAGCGTTGTTTTACACAGTGACAAGCAACTGAGGACCCACAAGGCCATAGCACTCCCCTGCTGTTCGTTGTGCCCCTCCCGCGAGCAACTGGCTGTGAGTGGTAGAATGCCTCGGTTCAAGGAGGTTCCACTTGGGCATCTTTGCTTTGTCCAATTCCTTTTGAAAGCTGTCCAAACAGAGGGAAATCAGCACACCGTATGTCAATCAATCAATCAGCAGTATTTATATACCGCTTTTCAGCACCAAGTTCACAAAGCGGTTTACAGGCAAATAGTAATAATAAAGTTGGCTCCCTGTCCCCAAAGGGCTCACAATCTAAAACAATGCAGAACGCCTCCAGCAACAGCCACTAGAAAAGTCACTGCGCAGGGGTGAAGAGAGACAATTGCTCTTCCCCTGCTAAATATAAAAGCAACACCCCTTGAAAAAGTGCCACTTACCCAGTTAGCAGGGGTTGTTTATTTATAGAAATATGAAAGCTATTTCTTTTTGTACTTCCTGAATCCACATATACCGTAATTCAAAGGTTAGGTATTCTAAGTTTAACGTATTCCATCACACCTTGGTAATGTAGGCTGTAGCGAAAGCTGTCACCTAGATTTTTTTAATGCAATGTTTAACATGCAATTTCTTTTGCCTGCGAGATGCGCATTGCTTCATGCTATATACACCACTACTTTTTTTTTTTTAAGAAATAACGTTTTTTATTTTAAAAAGAGTATTTACTCTCCCCGTCGGGGAATCGAACCCCGGTCTCCCGCGTGACAGGCGGGGATACTTACCACTATACTAACGAGGAAGAGGCACGCTAACGACCTTCACCTGGCCTATTTGATTA
The DNA here is from genome assembly GCA_029204185.1 of Lerista edwardsae. Taxonomy (NCBI): domain Eukaryota; kingdom Metazoa; phylum Chordata; class Lepidosauria; order Squamata; family Scincidae; genus Lerista; species Lerista edwardsae. The sequence continues at coordinate 308,834 of JAJKFI010000165.1, read as the reverse complement.
TAACGAAGACCGGATATTGTGTTTCGCTTCCTCCCCACTAATCAACAATTGCATGGTGCGTTCATAGAAATATATTACTGTAACCAAACTCTCCGCTCCGCCTCCACATCCTGCGGTTAAAACCCAAGGATTGCATCCCACCCAGAGAGTATCTTGCCCTTTTCGCACCGTATATCGCCACACTGCACTAATATAACTATACTATAATGACTTGCCTGTACTTGCACACTCCAGGTAGACTATACCTGTGTGTATACTGTACTTGCTCAGAAAAAAAAATCCCACTAAATCCCGTCTGTGTATGTTAGAGATGCCGTTTAACTTCATCTTTGAAATGGATGCTCTGTAATCTACAAAGAATCCAGCTTTAATGCAAATCAATTACTTAAAGCTATTCGTTAAAGCTATGAGTCACAATCATTCTCGAGAAGGGGGGGAGGTCAGTTCCGCAACGTTTCAATTTTTGTGTGTGCAATTCTATGCATGTGGTAAGCCCCCGAGTTCAATGAGACGTTTTTTATTTATAGTGCTGTCTTACTTTCTTATCTGTAATCAAGTCTTTTTGCTGAAGATTGCTAAAACAATTTGATTTTGGAAGGGAATCTACCGAGACAGAAACAGGCTGCGCTTTTTCCAGCACTTGACATCTTATAGCCTTATTCTTAAGGCTATTTCCTATTTAGAAAATTACGTTTTGAAAACCGTATTGGAGAATAACACAACTGTGCGCTTTTGCGAAAACAGAAGCTTCCGAAATCAGAGACTCTCAGCTTTCTCGTAGAAATATTTCTCTATAACGAAATCATTGATGGTTTTCCTCCCTTATCCCCAGAATCCGGCGCCATATATAATATAAACCCCAACAAGAAATGCAAAGAAATGCTTATGAAAGAAATGAAAAGATGAGAGGACCAGGAGACGAGTCTGATTCGAGGAGAGCGGGTCTAAAACGCACCAATCAGCGAGCAGCTCGTCCTCTATAAATAGGAGGCTCTGCGCCATAGCTCGCTTTTAGTCGGGATTGGTGGTTGTCGCGGGAGGTGGCTGTGTTGAAAATGGCAGAAGTGCCCCCTGTTGCTGCGATTAAAGGTGCCTCTAAGGCCCGTAAGCCTTCTGGCCCCAGCGTGACAGAGCTGCTGACCCAGGCGGTGACCGCCTCCAAGGAGCGCAGCGGGGTCTCCCTGGCGGCGCTGAAGAAGTCGCTTGCCGTCTCGGGCTACGATGTGGAGAAGAACAACAGCCGCATCAAGCTGGGCCTGAAGAGCCTCGTCTCTAAGGGCACCTTGGTGCAGACCAAGGGCACGGGCGCCTCCGGCTCCTTCAAGCTGAACAAGAAGCAGGCCGAGACCAGGGACAAGGCGGCCAAGAAGAAGGCGCCGCCGCCCGCCGCCCCCAAGGGCAGGAAGCGCGGAGCCGCCGCCAAGGGGGCCAAGAAGCCAGTTAAAAAAGCAGCCTCAGCCGCAGGTGCGGCCAAGAAGGTCGCTAAGAGCCCCAGGAAGGCCAAGATTACCAAGACTCCGAAGAGTCCTGCGAAGAGACCACTGAAGCCCAAGGCGAAAGCCAAGCCGAAGATCTCCAAGGCAAAGGTGGTCAGCAGGAAGAAATGAAGGTCCGGGGGGCGCAGCCTTTAAACCCAACGGCTCTTTTCAGAGCCACCCAAATGTTCCCGGGAAGAGCAGAGCTCGCAAATCCATCAGTCCCTCCTTTGCTCCAAGCTGTGCAGTCAAAACGGGGTTCAGGTCCGCGCTTTAAAGTTGTAGGTTGGCAATTTCAAAGACAACCAGCCTGGAGGGCCGTCGCGTCGCTGCAGGCCGGTTCTTTCTTCGTATCAGAAGCACCTACAGTAATATAATTTTATATATACATCAAAATATATATTTAAAAGGTTAAAACTATATACCGTTCGCCCAATACTGGGCCACTTCAACAGCGTTCTCCTTTGCCAGCATAAGATCTTCCATTGTACATGTAGAGGGGCACCGTGTACATTGTAACCTATGTGAGATCCACGTTCACACAGCAGGCCGGTGAACTGGAATGTTCTTTGAAATTCCTACGTGTTCGAATCCCACGGTTTAATGGACCGCACTGCTAAAAAGTGGCCGTTTTCCAAATTAGTATGATCGCATGCGGTTTCCGAAGTGACGCGGCTCACTCTATGCTAAAATTCTTGCGGGGAAGAATCTTAAAACCACAGGTGCGTAAGGTCAAGTCACTCATACCGATTACAACAAACTTGCAGTGTGTGTGTGAAAAATAAGGCAATATTGTTGCTGTTGTTTCACAGCTGTTGTTTGCTTGCTGTTGTTTCACAGCGCTTGTCTCAACCTGTTTCTGCTTCTACAAGATCTGTCATGGTTGCTCGTTACTTTGATTAGCTTTTTGTGAAAAATGAAGTCTGCCAGGAACACAAACAAGTCGACGAGGATGGGATTCGAACCCACGCGTGCAGAGCACAATGGATTAGCAGTCCATCGCCTTAACCACTCGGCCACCTCGTCAGCTATAACCGTCGTTCTCAGCGTTTTTTTTTCTATTTTGCTTTCTGAACATGCAGTTTTCGCAATCGACTTCAATGTTATTTCAGTGCAAGCCCGTTCTTAAATTTCCTCCCTCCTGTAAAACTAATCCGACTGCTGTTTCCCTTTCTGCAACGCTGCTGTGATGCTTCCTTTTCTTTATTCAGAGAGCTTAAGAGAACAGATTTGTATACAACATAAACACTGGGTTTTTTTTAATGGCTTGTGTGTCTCATTCATTTAGGCTGCCCCTTTTATGTATGACTTGGGTCACGCGCACAGTAATTATAGGCATAAAATGAATATCAGAGAGTAACGTATTACTTTGGAACAAGGAAACATTCGTTTCTCATTTATCTTTATTTCCCTGAAGAAAAGGGTAACTCAAAGGGTAACCTGCGTCTTCAGCCATCACAGAGGACGGTCCAGACAAAATTAATCGTAACGCGGGCAGCGACCTGCAGCCGGAGCGGGTATTTTAATTGCCAGTATTCAGTACTGTGAAAGAAAAAGCCCACTTGTTGCCGAAACCCGGGATCGAACCAGGGACCTTTAGATCTTCAGTCTAACGCTCTCCCAACTGAGCTATTTCGGCTTGTGGTGAAAAAGTCTTTAGTAATTATTCTAATAAAAGAAAAACATCAGCACTTCAATTTGGTCACTTCCTATTACAATTTGTTCCTGTGTTTGGTGATCATACAAGGTCGCTTTTTGTTTAAAAAAAAAAAAACCGGTTGTGTGAAAATATATTGAAAGGAAATGTTAAAACGTACATTGCATTGGCCGGGAATCGAACCCGGGCCTCCCGCGTGGCAGGCGAGAATTCTACCACTGAACCACCAATGCATCCCTGAAAGAAATCGCCGTCTCTACTCCATATATTACAGTAGCCAGGATGTTCTCAAGCATTTCCTTAAGTTCAAAATTCTTTCATTCCTACTTCACCTTTTTTGTACTGTAATCCATGGGGTTTTCCTGGCGCGCTGTGGTCCATGGGGTCCACGATTTAGCGACTGAACAACAACAATCTCACCTTTCCCATGCAGAAGCAGATGCTCAAGTCGGCTGGGATAGTCATGCCCTGTGAGAAGCTTCTCAGGGACCTCTGCTTGGCTACTGTGGGTGCCGGACTTGGTGGGACTTCCGCGCTCGTCAAAAGGAGGAAACCACCCTCGAGAACTCGATTGAGCAGGTGAGTTCATCACACTTGCTCGGGTTCCCGCAGATGCCCTCCTCCTTTTGCACCGCTTTCCCACTCACAGACGGTTTTCGGCCGACGCAGCTGGCGCCGGGAGCATTCTGCCGTGCATGCTAGCCATGATGCACCCCGTGGCTTGCTTGTTATCAGAGGCGCACTTTTATTTCGCTCTTGTTCTCGCCACTCGCGGTAATACTGATATCTTGCAATCGGCAGAATCTGTGACTGCTTGGAACACTGTGGAGTGAAAGACGCACCCGGGGCAAATGCCCCCGGTACTGTGGCCGGAGCGCATATTGAGTGAGGGGCGGGTGTTCCAAAAGGAAAAATCACGCAGGTTCCACCGAGATTTGAACTCGGATCGCTGGATTCAAAGTCCAGAGTGCTAACCATTACACCATGGAACCACCTCTTCCCACAGTGTTTTGCCTTTCCGGCTTGACCCAAGAAGAACTCACTCCACGCGTCTGTTTCCACGTGCAATCGCGACTTCTCCTTCTCTTGAGGCCGCTGTCAGAGAAAGCCAGGGAAATACGAGCGAAGACCCGCCGGATCGTGGAGCGCTGTCCCGATTTCAAAGTCCATTTTGCAAAACGCCTGAGGTGGACTGGAGCAGAGGGCTGGTGTCAGTGGACTTGAGGTTCCGTCGCGCAAAATGCCCCTTTGCTTCCTTCCTCAGTGACTCCGCAGCCTTCCAAGAATGCCTTGGAAAAACAAACTGCTTCTCCAGGCTGTTTCTTCCGTTCCGTCGCTGTCTTGAGACTCTTCTGGCTGGGCAACCTGCCCGCTTGCTGGCTGCTGGAGGCCAGATGCACCGGGCGGCCGAGAAATGCATCAAGCACGACCCTCCTTATGTAAGCACAGGGTGCACATCTGGGAAGCAGCTGGCCTGAGACGGGAGTTCTTTGATTGGTGGATCTGCTTCCCAGGACGGAGCTCAGGGACCCGCCTGCGGAGCCTACAAGCTGCTGCAGAAGGACGTTTTGGTGCACGCCGGACACTGACTGTCCATTCTGGGGTGAGCCTCAATACGCTGATGCTAACTTCCTGCAATGATGTTCTGTATTTGTAAGATTTTAGAGAAGCTTGGGAGGGTTCCCTACTACTGCCAGTGAGGTGTGGGCACGTAGAACTCCCAAAACTATTTCGCCCACCCCCGGTACCATAATCCCTGGCTCTGTTTTGCCTGGCTCCTCCCCCTTTGGGAAGGGGCCCAAAAGAAACGTTGGTTGTAGCCCCCTGATACAATTCCTCTCAGAGGCCTTGGGCAGATAGATTTACTCAGGGGACGGCTGAGAGCTGGCACAGGGGCCCCCTCCTTAATTTTCCTGCAAACAGGGGCATAGCTACAGTGGTGCAGTTGCACTCACCAGCAAGCGGAGGGGGGCAACAATGTTCACCCCTATTTAAGTCAGTGGGGCCCCAAGAAGTTCCTGTGCTCCACCCAGTGGCGTTTCTACAGGGAGGGCAAAGCTCTAAGTTTTGCAAGAAGCTTTACCTTGCAGTGGAAATCACTCCTCTCCTGCACCGTTTTAGCCAATCCTCACAGGGAACAGCAACATCTTGGCGTTGCTTACTGGCTACAGCAGCAAGGGAGAGGAGGGATTTACGTGACAGAGGAAGGCTCCTTGCAAAACTTAGAGCTTAGCCATCCCTGTAGAAACGCCTCTGGCTCCACCCACCAGGCCAGACTTCTTCTTTCACTGACATGTCTGACCAGTCCTGGGGTCTGAACCTGAGGAGTTCCGGCAACCCGCCCCCATGGTCCTCAGGTCTAGGCCAAAAAGGCAGTTCTTTCTTCTGAAAACACTAGACGACGGGTTCGGTTCCTGCTCCTAGGCAAGGTATTGACAGCCCCTGCACAGAGAACCCCCAAGTCCTTCCTCCCCCATTGAGGCCATCTTCTTACCTGAGAGTGGTAAACCAACCAGAAACCTCAGAGGATGGTGAAGATGCAGAAACAAGAGCTGCCACTGCAGCCCTGCATGGAAGACTTGGTAGGGCACATCCATCTCGAGCACGAACATGATGCTGCTGCCTTGCCCCCCCAAAGAGCAAGAGATGCTCTGGCTGTGGCTGGACCAGACCTGGACTCTGCTTGGAAAAAACCTCTGACATCACAATGAGACTAGCCCTGATTGGCTGAGGGGACCTTTGCAATGAAAACACAGCAGACCTCACAGTGAGGCAGGAGCATCACACCAGAGCCATCCCCTCTTCCCTATCCTGAGCATGGCGATGGGGAGGATTACTGAAGGCATTCCTTTGGTTGGCATGGAGCAGATAGAAAGGCCCAGCAATATGGATAGGTAGCCCACCATTGGAGCAGCAGTGACTTGTGCAACTGAATAACACAGACATGTCCTGGTATCCTGGTCCTGGGGTTCTGTTCCAGACCACCACCACCCCCCATGGATATGGGGGCACGCCTGCACATTGGCTCTGTTGTGAACATCATTTTATTAAAGAGTGGCATTTTCCAATCAGATGTCTTAGCAAAACCCAGAACAGAGCAAGAACATTTTATTGCTTCCCCAGTACCTCTGCCTAAGACAAACATCACCCCCCACCCAGGGAAAAAACCCTTTTCCCTAGCAAGTCCGTTTAGGAATCTAGGTCCATCTCAACTTTCCTCCAGAAGTTGAGGAATACAGAGGAGCAGGTTTTTTTGGGTGGGGCTCAGTGAGGAGGCAGCTGCTTCTCGGCCTGAAGCTCAAGCTAATTAACCTTCATTCCAAGTGACACCTGCACAGCAGATGGAGCTGCGGGAAAAATCCTGCTGAGAAAAGCAGAAACCCAACCATCAGTTTGCATTGCTGCTCAGGTGTTAGTGGGGACAGCAGCAGCAGGTTTCCATTCATCATTCTAAACTTGAGTTGGTTGCATGTTGTGTCCACATCACAGAACAACTAGTCTCGGGAAGGGCTAGGGAATAGATTTTTTTTCCCCAGAATGCCTTGGTAGATTAGTTATAAATGAGCCGGTTGCATTGCACAGCTGTGAAATGAGCAACAAGAAATGACACTTTTGGTTTCCATAGAATTCTGAACAACTTCAGTTTTAATATCTTAAAAAGTTTAACTTACACTGAGGTGTACAGTATATGTACTTTGTGTGTGCAGACTACCGTTTTTTGTCTGTGCCATATATAGGTGTAATAGTTGGAACAGGAATGGTTGAAATAAAGGAAAGGACTTATGCGACACAGGGAACAATAGCGCAATGGAAGAAAGAGGACTCAGCCTTCTCCCCAGAACAGCAAATGCCCCCCTCCCCAACTACTACATATTAAGAACAAGAATACCTACTTCTTTCAGAATTTATCCATAAAGAAAATTAGGAATGTCTGTTGCAAAGAAAAAAAAAACCCCAGTCTCTCCCAGAACTATGTGGCAGCAACTAATTCTAATAGCACAACCTACTACCCGAAGCTATGTCGACTCCTAAACCGCTCAGCCTTCACAAAACTGAACAAACACATGCTGAATCTGCAGTTTTTCTGGCACCAGTTCAGTGAAGCAGCCGGGAACAAATCCCATTCATTTCCCTCTGGTTGAGAGCAGGTGTTCACAATATACTATGCCCCAAACCACCACCATAGACCCATCTCCTATCTGAATAGGCACCTTCTGCCTCGAAGTCCCATTTGCTGCTCCTGCATGTGCCCAATGCTTTTTGTTCTTCTCTTTTTCCAGGTAAGGCAACCATGACAAAAAGGAGCCCTTGGAGAAGAGTCCTCCCAGCACACGGGAACATCCCTCTGGAGCTGGAATGCTCAGCATACCTACATCCATGTCCCAGCTCAGTAAATGAGCTAAAGGCTTAGGCTTGGCACTCTCTGTCTCACTCTGTGCTGTGAAGTAAGGAACATGACGTGGTCTGGTTCTTTGCAGGGATTCAGCTCTGCTCTTTACCCCTCCACCCAATAAGGAAGTTCTGTGTTACAATCCACCTCTCTAGCCCAAAACAAGAGCTTGCACAAGAAAGTCCGAGTGTCCCTGGCACTGTTCAGAAAAAAAGTAGCCCAATAAAGAAAATCTGGTGGGAGGCTGGTGAACTCTCTCCACAGCAGAGGCTGGAGCTGGGAAGGAAATTTCTAGTGAACTGTTCTCTCCTTCTGCCTCTGGTAATCTGGAAGGGAAGGGAGAAACAAATGAGCATCAAAGCAGGCCTCCGTGATGGGGCCCAAAGGCAACAAAAGCCACCACCACCCTGGTGAGTCCCCCTCCTCAAATCCATCTAACTCCATTTAAAGATGGAAAGCAAATCTAAGATGGAAAGCAACTTTCCAACAGCATTTCCTTCTGCATGGAAATTATATAGGGCAACATGTTCTTTTGGGCTCAGCAATACACTTATGGTGTGGCTTTTGTCTATGCTATTCAATCCCAGCCAATCCCAGCCGTGAAAACAGGAGTAAGAGTGACTTGTATTGCAGAAGTAATGTATTGCACCTGTTGTAAGGGCAAAGGAGCAATGGCCTGCCAAACATTTGACATGCTTTAATACCAAAGGGCTACAGAGTGCAGCGTAGCAGCAGAGCTTACTATAAGGGAAGAAACGGACTCTCATTATGATCTCCCGAGCCGTCTTCAAAATCTCCACAGCCTGGATAAAACACAAGACAAGGGAATTATTGAACTCCAAAGAGTGTCTCATTGTGCCATATTAATTTATAGTGCCTACTTTCCTTTATAGAACTCACGGCAGTATCTACCAAACCATTTGTGGATTATTTTCCTATGCGAATTGCTTTGTGAACTTTGAAACACAGTACAGAAATACTCTAAATGCAGCTGTCAGGCAGCAAGTACCCCATCCACAGAGGGATGAAATTCTAACTTGAGAAAAAGGCAGTCCTCAAAGCACATCATTTGGGGATGGTGGGAATCCCCTGTATTCACACATGGGGCCCTGCAAATGTATTTATAAGAATTATCATACATAGTTAGAGTCTAATACAGCCCTTCTCAAATTTTTCAGACTTCAGAGCCCTTTATCCTTCTAAATGGAGTCTCGGGGAACCCAGAGGGCTGGCACAAATGCAGAGTGGCACAGCGCCAAGCAGATGGCAGCTCTCTGTGGTGTACTCATGGAGCCCTTAACAGGGTCTCCCAGAAGCACGTTTTGAAAAACACTGATCTATTATTTAATATTGCCCTCCTAAGGAAGAGAGAGATTTGTATGTAGAAGCACAATCATAGCAAATAAGATACTACTATGTTGCTCCTCCTTTGCCACTGAAAAGTGTGCTTGCCTACTCTTCAGTGTAAATAGATAGCAAAGTTAAAAATATGACCCAATGTATAATGTGAGTCATCACCCAGCATATGAAGGAGCCCAGGTCAGGAAGCAACCCAAAGAAACATGCAACAAAAGATTAGAGGCGTTGTACTGTTATACTCATTTTTTTTTTAAAAAAGGTAAAGGTTCCCCCACGACCAACTGGTCTAGTCGTGAGCGACTGTAGAGGGCGGTGCTCATCTCCGTTTCTAAGCCTGTAGAGCCGGCGTTTGTCCGAGGACAAGCTTCCGTGGTCATGTGGCCGCATGACTCTACGCTGTTCCCTTCCCACCGAAGTGGTCCCTATTTATCTACTTGCCTTTTTAGGTGCTTTTTACTCGTTTTACATTTTAAAAAATACACATATTACACAGGTTTTATTTTAATTTTCTTAATACATTATTTAAATGACTTATATCCTGCCTTTTCCTCTGGATAAGAAGAGTGCCAATGTTAACCCAACACATAAGAAGGTTAAAATACTATGCTGTCAACTGCAACAAGGCAGGGTGGGGCATCCCAGGCCAACCCCAAATTTCACCTCTGCATCAGGCACTGGCTAGGCCCAGACCTGCAGAACTCCAATAAGGTGGCTGCAGACGTGCAAGGCTGTGTGCCACACCTGACTTCTTTACCTACCTAGGTCCAACGTAGAAGGACCCCACCCCAAACAACAAGGGTTCCAGCAAAAGGAAGACATCTCACCTTGCTGTGCTCAATATCCTGGAAGTCTACATCATTAACTGCCAGGACCTGGTCTCCTTCCTGCAGACCTGCTCGATGTGCATCTGACTCTGGGATCACCTGAAGGGAGAAGAGGGAATAATGCCAGTCAAACCACGGCCAGACCCTGCTAAAGAATGTCTAAGATGTTATTTGTCTTACACGATAAAGGCTAGGCTATACAGCAAAGTTAACATATTTTAACACCGGTATGTGTAAGTGGCTAAGGAAACATCAGAAGTAGCCAGCCAGGCTGCAGACACAACAAACTAACATACCTTAGAGATAAATATTCCCAGCTGCGATGCTTTTCCTCCTCGAATGTTGAACCCCAGCTAGGAAGGAAGTGGCAACAGATGAATTGCAATATTCAACATTCAATTTGTTTTCTCAATTCTGTTTTCTTCCTAAGCCCAAGCAGGACTTTGGAAACAGGGATTCCCTTCCTCTTTCTATCTCTATTGTAAACTCATGGAGTTCATGGGACACTGAGGGTTATAAACAGACTATTTATGAGATGACATTTTTCAAACTTACTACACACTTTACAAGCTTTATTCTAAAGTGTAGTAAGTTTGAAAAATGTCATCTCATAAATACCTATTTTTCAGAAGTACATCTCTAATTGCCAGTTATGATTTGGGAAGAGAAAGTGTGCCAATTATACACACTCTCCAATTTTTCCTAAGAACAGACAAAGTTCACCCCAAGAAAGGAAGTGAAAGGTTCTAAAATTATGGTGCTGGTTGTAAGTGAACTTAATGAAGGTAGAACAACACTTTATATACAAATTATGGCTATGCTAATAGATTTGTCCCACCAATGTTGGTGTAAGAAGGGAGATACAAATGGTGAAATACTATCACAGATGGATAGGAATTTGGAAAGGGTGACTAAAAGCCATCAGGGCAAACTAGCTAAAATATATGTAAATCTAATGGAGAATTAGATACTAATTAATCTTTGCAATTAAGAAATAACTGAGTGGAAACTATTTTTGGGTTTCTGCCTGCAGGGCTTAGAGAGAAATATGAAATATAATACCTGTGGATCTGTAAATTGAATTGGATTTATCATATCAAAAAGGTAAATAGAAAATATATGCATCAGTACCGGAGATAAGTGGAGTCCTTTAAATTTTGTGTTTCATTTCTGTGGTTTTGTGTTATAGTTGTAGTTTTGTTGTATAGTTTTTTGTTATGTAGTTTGTGTTGTATTTGATTTGCTACTTAAAGAAATATGTCTGCAAGAAGGGAAAAAAAGAATATAGAAAATCCTCTAGGGCAGGAAACATTTCTGTAGAGAGTATGTAACAAGCATGTCTGTTAACAAGTATGTAGGATATCCCAGAGGTATCAAAGCATTCTTTGTTTGGGGTTGGTCAAACCTCACCTGAGCCCCTGGAGGCTTCTTCAGCACAATGGTACGAGGCAGGAACTGGGTCAGCTCATTGTTATAATCAGAATGGTAAATTCTCTAGGGAAAGCCAAACACATATAAACGCTATGATTCATTCAGCTCAGGAAAAGTTACACTAATGGAGTTTGTTGTAAAAAGGTAAAGGTTTCCCCACGACCGAATGGTCTAGTCATGACCGACTGTAGGGGGCGGTGCTCATCTCTGTTTCAAAGCCTGTAGAGCCAGCGTTTTGTCCGAGGACAAGCTTCCGTGGTCATGTAGCCAGCATGACTCTACGCCATAGCGCACGGAACGCCGTTCCCTTCCCCCCGAAGTGGTCCCTATTTATCTCCTTGCATTTAGGTGCTTTCAAACTGCTAGGTTGGCAGGAGCTGGGACAAGCGACGGGAGCTCACTCCGTCGCGCAGTCTTGAACTCCCAACCTTCCGGTCAGAAAGCCCAGCAGCAGCGATTCAACCCGCTGCGCCACCACGTCCCTTAGTTTGTTGTACCCTAACCTATTCTGAGTACAGCAGTTGCTAAATAATGAATCTCCAATTGATTCTTATTCTCTTTAAAACCTTACAAGCAAACACAACCACTATAAGGGAGCTGAGACACTGCTGGGGCTACTAGGCTGCTGCTACCATAACAGTCAGGCTTGGCCTGACATAACAGGCTGCTACAGTCAGGGGCCTGTAGTTACGTACCTCGTGAGGAGGAATCCAGGTTGGTGGGCTCTCATAGGGAGGCAGGAACACCACAGGGTAGTCATCGTACGGGATTCGGCCACCACCTCCCCCAATATCCATTTTGGGGCCAATGCAGCGCTGGAAAAATACAACAAATGTTTCCAGCCCAAGAAAACAGCATAGGTGCCTTCTCCACTCCCACCCACCTGCCCACCACAAAAAAGCTTCAAGGCAAGGGAAAAGTTATGAAAATGTTTCCCCAGCTCCCACCCACCCCTTTCCCAAGCTGGTGATCCAAGGGCACAGAAGATGCAAAGGCATGGCAATCACGCTGCTTAAGAAACATAAGCCTCTTTGGTACCAAGATGTATTGCCAGTACATCTCCCTCACTTTTAAATATATCCATGATGACATCTTAGCCAAATTCGGCTTTTCCCCCAGCACAGAAATATGGTGAGGGGAAGAGCTTCAAACAGCCCAGCAATTCTCTCAGACATGGTTGGGGGGGGGGCAACAGCCTGGTTTTGTTGGGGCCTCATTTCTCAGGCAGAAAGACTTTCTCAGGAAGTCGCCCCTATTGATTCAAGTGCTGCTTTCCAAACAGGAGGTGCTCCAAGCAGCTCACCACACACCTCTCAGTGTCAACTCTTCCAATGCTTCCAGGGCTATCCTGTGGGGCCTGATGCTGCCCCCTGCATAAGAACATCAGAAGAATTCCGCTGGATGAGGCCAAGGGCCCATCTGGTCCAGCTTCCTGTTATCTCACAGTGGCCCCCCCAGATGCCTCAGGGAGCACAGGAGACAACAAGATGCCTGCATCCTGTCGCCACTCCCCTGCAAAAATAGTTGGAGATGCCAGGGATTGAAGCCCGGGCCTCATACATGCGAAGCACGCGCTCTACCACTGAGCTACATCCCCCCTGCTACCACCCTCACTGTCATCTTGAAGGCCAGCTATGGAGAGCCCCTGCCCTTACACAGACACCCCCTTTCACACTCTTCGCTCCCTCTCCAGGAGGCAGGAGCCACAGTGTGCGAGTCCAGCTTGTGAGGGACGGGGCAAGGATTTTTTTTTCTGTCATCCGAATTAGCCATGGACGGCAGGTTTTTTGGCCCACCCCAGACTGGGAGGGAGCGACGGTGTATTCAGGAGATGTCCTGATGGGCACTTGTGTTTACTGACGTTAACCCGCAACCTCAGGCCGGCGTCTTCCTCGGGGGCGGTGCAAGAGGACTCGGCTACCTGAAAAGGCCGGACGCGGGGGAGTGGTGGCACCGAGGCGTGCTGTGCGTGCCCTGCGGCATCTGGGGGGCGGCCGTGCGATGCAGGAAGCCGGACTGGAGGGACTGATCCAGCGGGGCTCATCTCGGCTTGCGAAGCGCCCGAGAATCCCCCACCCGCCGGCGCGCAGTGTCCGAGCTGCCGCGCGAGTGGCACAGCCAGATCCGCTGCCCGCGAGGGGGAGAGAGGGCGAGGCTGGGCCCGGGAGTGGGAGAGCAGCCCCTGCCAGGCCTCGGAGCGGCCCCGCGCGGCAGGCTGGCTCTGGCGCCGGGCAGGGGGGCGCCAACTCCCGGGGCCGCCAAGGAAGGCGTCTGCCTGGCCCCCGGTTAGCCGGCTGAAAAGACGCCCTCCCGATCGCTTACCTGGGAGCCAGCGAGACCCCACTTCCGGCTCGGCCAGCCCGGGCAAGCCCCGCCCACCGCCACGCCCTCCCAGTTGCTCTGGCCCCGCCCACCGCCGCACAGGAAGCGCGTCGCGAGTCCCGCCTACTCGCAGCCTGATTGTAGCACATTCCAATTATTAAAAAAAAAGTTATAAAAAAAACGCTTTGTAGACTTTTTCCCTGTCGAAGAGCCGCGCAGGTGCAGACGCGCTTCACAAAACGCGAGGGAGACGCGCCCGCCATGGCAACGGCTCCTCTCCGACGGCGCACTCACAGCGAGGCCGCGGCCGCTGATAGGGGGAAATCCGAGCGGAGTCGCCATCGAAAGGCTCCGCCCCTTCGGCTGCCCAGCGCAGGGGCTGCTAGGCGGCCGTCGCCATGGAGACGCGGAGGCCCAGAGCCGGCACCGCACCGTAGAAGGCGGCCAGACGCACACTGCCGAACCTCACGGCGCGCAGATTCCGGGCGCGTCACTCTAGCCCTTTCCCGCCTCTATGGCCTCAACGCCCTACGGACACGTCACGCTCAGCGTTGGCGTCAGCGGGCAACAAGCACCCGCCTCCGTCAGAGAGTCTAGCAATTTCTAGCGCTGCACAGCGGGCGTCCTCCTCCGCTCCCCGCCCACCGCCGCCCACGTGATGACCAGGGAGCGAATCGGATCACCAGGGGGTGGCCGTTTGTGCACGTCCTGACACTGCGCAGCCGTCGTCTCTGCCGTCTGCGCATGCGTCCCCCCCCCGCCGTAGTCTCGCGTTGCTGGGCTTGGCGCGTTGATTTGAATGTTGTCACGGGCGCTGTGCGGGGATTGGCGGCGGCGGTGGGGCTGGTGAGTCGCTGCAGGCCTGTTGACCCCCCCCCAGGCGACAGTTGGTGGCCTCGTTGCCTTGGTGATCTGAGGGGGGGGGACTTTCTGCTGTCCGAGGTGTTTAGTAGCGTCGCCCGCGGATTTGACGTCGCCGAGGAAGAGCCGCGGCCAAGGGGGGAGGGTAGGTTTAAAAGGCGCGGGCGTTGGAAATCGATAGGTGCTAATCGATGTCCTGGTCTTTCCCGTTGGCTGGAGCAGTTTATAGGACGGCTGTGATAAAACAGTCTCCAGGTATTAGTGATCAAAACTCAGCAAGACCTTTGCACATCCTGGCAAAGCCTGTGAGCATCTGCTGATGTCTCCTCTGCAAGAATGGCTGGTGCATTTCAGGCTTAGGAGCGTCTCTCGATTCTGCTCCTAACTGGAATTAGCCTCCTCGAGGAAGAACAAGCCTTAGAGCAGCTGCTTGACACTGTGCTACTGCTGACCTATTTTCCGAGCAATAACATTTTGTGACGTTTTGTCCTCTTTCAGGTGAAGAAGATAACCATGTCAAAAGATGAAGACCGAGGTATCCCAGTGAAAGTGGCACTGAGGTGCCGGCCACTGGTTGCTAAGGAGGTTTCTGAAGGCTGCCAGATGTGCCTCTCTTTTGTCCCCGGAGAACAGCAGGTGAGGGAGTGTTACATCTGCACCAGGGTTGGAGTAATGAGAGGCTTGAAATCCTGTAAACCAGACCTGGGGTCAGGCCTAATTTAAAGCTGAATGCATATAAAGTGATAGGGCATATTGACATATGCATTCTTATATAAAGGTATAATCAATAAATTAGAATCAATGCTAAATCAATGTATTTGCTTCTGGAACAACAGCAAAAACCGTTGTTTTTCCCTTTAGCCAAGCAAAAGCTAAAACAGTAAAGAACAGGTACCGCGCTGGCTCCAGGTCAAGCTGTTCCTAAAAAGCAACCAAAGATAGTAGCTAACCGCAGACATAGCTCAACAAGGTCCTACTAACAGAACAAAAACAAAGATAGTACAATGTACAACAAAATAGTACAATACAATAGTACAACATAAACAAAGTCTAGTACAATGCTGATGCTAGAACTTATGTAATCAAATGTTTTTCAAATTGCTAAAATGTTGTTTCCACTGTTATAACCTTGTGCTAAAATGTAATAATAATAATAATAATAATAATAATAATAATCTGTTAGTCACATGTACTCTGCTAAATGCCAAATGCTAAAACATTTGTATAATCAACAATGTATAGTTCTGGGGTGGAACGTATAGAAATAGGTGGAACCCTAGATAGAATTGCACTGCCATGATTTGGGCATCAGCCCCTCAACTGTGCCCAGCGAGGTGCACACTGAATAAACTGCTTGAACTCTTGCTAAGAACCGGAGTGGTCTGTTTCCTTTGAACTACACAACGCAGAGAGAGCTCATGCACCTTACAAGGGCACTCTCTTTCCACCCCTGCAGGTAATTCTAGGTAATGACAAACCTTTTACCTACGATTACGTCTTTGAGCCATCCACCGAGCAAGAAGAGGTCTTCAATACGTGCATTGCTCCCCTTATAAGGGGCATCTTCAAAGGTGAGAGCAGGATCAACATACAGGCGGGTTGCAGAGGAGTAGCTTTTGGAAGGGAAAGTGACACTTTTTATTTATGCCACCTTATGGCTTCTGGTGCAAGAGGCCACACTGCTTGTTGCCTTCCTGTGTGTGAGAGCATATGATAATATCAAGCTTTGAACTTAAATCTTGAGTTGAATAGTCATATATGGGCAGTGGGGATTAATCACTGGGCTCTGACCAGTCTGGCATTTGTCTGGTACTTATTTGTTACATTGTTGCCTCACCGTTTTTCCACGATGAAGCTCGTGGTGCCGCATCTGGCGGTGTACTGTCCAGGCACTGACTAGAACTGTTTAGATTGAGCAAGGCAGCTGAACTTGCCCGGTAGGCCCTGTTCCTGGTATGCGATTGCTACAAGGAAGTAACAACGTATTAATAGGTGGCCTTATTTTCCCGGAGAGGAGTGTCTTGATTACAAAATCATAAATTGTCTTAGAGCGGTATTGTTGTTTTAACAATATGCAAATATGCCTCAAATTAATGAATCCAAAAGCAAGAACAGAGGGGTTTATCTGCTTCTGTCAGTCTTGTTCTTGCTCCTTTGAGCAGTTGGAAGGCTGTGAACAGGCCGTTGGCCTCGGGCAAAGGAGTCTCACTGCTTTGGTGACCTTAATTCCACAGGGTACAATGCTACTGTATTGGCTTATGGGCAGACAGGGTCTGGAAAAACCTATTCCATGGGAGGGACCTATACCTCTGACCAAGAGAACGATCCGACTGTTGGAGTCATTCCCCGAGTGATAAAATTACTCTTTGAAAAAATGGAGGAGAGGTCAGAATGGCAATTTGCCCTGAAAGTCTCTTATTTGGAGGTAGGCGCCATTTATACTTTTAAATGCTGCTGTTGTACTTAATCTGTTTGTGTAGGACCAACTCTTAGGCCATGAGAACCTTAGCTGAGCTCAGGATCAAGTGCCTCTGGGCTCCTTTCTAATACAGCTTTGCACTTTTTCAGCATGAGATACTTTGCTGAAAGGGAGCGTCTGCCTTTTCCAGTCCACTTGGTCTCCAAAGACAACTCACCAAATTAAAAATTTAATAAAGACTGGGGGGAAAAATGAGAACAGCAACAAAGATCATAGCAGCAGGGAAAACGGCAGACAAAAAGGAGGAGTCTTAACCAGCTTCTTAAAGATCCCTGGTGGGTAGGACTAGCTGGGTCTCGGGAGTGAGAGCATTTTATAGCCTGGGTGCTGCCACTGAAAATTCCCAGGCCCACATCCCTTTCAGCCATGGCTTCACAGGTGAAGGGACACGGAGCAGTCTCCAATGATGAATGCAGCTTGCGGTTCCTAGATCCATATGGAGTGAATTGATTCCTACGAGTTAATTGCTTTCTACTATACTAGTTCTTCCCAAACGCCTACAAGATAGTTGTGTATTTACATTTGTTTTCTAGTTTTGACCTTGTTTGTCCATTTTATTGTGTGTCTTGTTCATTTGAATTCTGAGATCTGAACCTTTCTTCTAATGTCCTCAGATTTACAATGAAGACATCTTGGATCTCTTGGCACCAGCCAAAGACCGGTCTTCTCAGATCAGCATTCGTGAGGACCCCAAGGGAGGTATAAAGGTGGGTTTGTGTCTTGGGTCTTTGCTGCTAAGGAAACAGGAGTGCTGCATGTCACGGAGGCAAGGTGAACGGCAATCTCCTTTTGCAGCAGCCCCACACAATCCTGCAGTTTTCCAACCTGGTTTCTGCCCCCAGCAGATGTGCAGTTATTCCAGGGGGAAAATGCATCTGTGAGTTTTAACTTGGGTGGCATTTGTAGTCCAATCTGGGAGTTTCTTTGTGGCAAAGATCGCTAGTCCCTCCTCCAGTGCTGTCAGTCATGCTCTGACTGACTCCCTGTGTCTATACATATCCCAGCAGTGTTTGCCAGCCGGTCTTGAAGGGGTCAGCTTTCCCGCTCCTTCTCTTACTGTAGATCGTGGGATTGACGGAACATGAAGTGACCTGTGCTCGGGAGACGGTCCTCTGTCTGGAACAAGGCAACAACTCCAGAACAGTGGCTGCCACCGCAATGAATACTCAGTCGTCCCGCTCGCACGCAATCTTCACCGTCTCCATTGAACAGCAAAGCAAAAATGACACGTAAGGAAAGGCAGAAGTGGCTCCCGGTTCCCTGAATTCTCCAAATGTGGTCTACTGAAAGATGATTTGGCTTCTTAAAAGCACTGTTAAGTGGAGCTACTTGGGGAGTGCTGGAGGGCAGCTTTTCACAGCCTGTAGAGAGGAAGACAAGGTGGGTGGGGGCCAGAAAGCTGAACAACTGATGGCCTGGCAATCTTCCCATTTGCAACACTACCCAGTGTATTACATGTAATGTGCTAAGGAAGCCTGACTATTGCCTGATCAGTTGTCCTTGCTGTCTTATGAGTGAAACCCCCTTTTCCCTGTTCCTTAGAAACACCAGGTTTCATTCCAAACTTCACCTTGTAGACCTCGCTGGCTCTGAGCGGCAGAAGAAGACCAAAGCAGAAGGCGATCGGCTCAGAGAAGGTGAGAGGAATAAGCTTTGGGGGATTGTCTCCTTAGCAGCAGCGTTTTTAGAAATGGTCATCCCTTGTGCTCGGGAAGCCTGGCTCAAAAGGTGAACAATTCTTGATTCATGGCAAGTTAAGAAAACGGCTGTTTAGGTGCACCAATGAACAGAGAAGGTGAATAGTTTGTGTTGCACATCTGTGTACTCGTATCTTCTTTCAAGAAGGTGAATGTCTTGCTCTTGGCTTTAATTTTGTG
The DNA here is from genome assembly GCA_029204185.1 of Lerista edwardsae. Taxonomy (NCBI): domain Eukaryota; kingdom Metazoa; phylum Chordata; class Lepidosauria; order Squamata; family Scincidae; genus Lerista; species Lerista edwardsae. The sequence continues at coordinate 290,159 of JAJKFI010000165.1, read as the reverse complement.
CTCGTGAAAAACTGAGAAACATTACCTGAGATGGGAGGTGTTTTGGTTTTTGTGCAGGAATCAATATCAACAAAGGTCTCCTCTGCCTGGGGAATGTTATCAGCGCTCTTGGAGATGAATCTAAGAAGGGCAGTTTTGTCCCTTACAGGGACTCTAAGCTGACGCGCCTGTTGCAAGGTAAGAGTGGAACGCGAGGCCCAGAGGCTCGGAGACCCCTCCTTTTGGCTGGCTTAAATTATACACCGAAGGTGAGCATTTAGTCAAAGCTTTTTCCATGTTCTCCTCCAGATTCTTTGGGCGGCAACAGCCACACCCTTATGATCGCCTGCGTGAGCCCGGCAGATTCAAACCTTGAAGAGACGCTGAACACCCTCCGCTATGCCGACAGGGCCAGAAAGATTAAGAACAAGCCCATTGTGAATATGGACCCCCAAGCCATTGAAATCACGCGGCTGAAGCAGCAGGTACTAAGCATGCTGTGTGTCCTCTGGCGGCCCAGTAAGAGCAGCGCCTCCTAGTGATGCAGGAGCACGTCCACTTTAATTGTGGTCTCTTCCCAGGCTGACTGTTGTTCTAGTTCATGGTAGCCAGGTGTTCTCTTTCAGGTGCAACAGCTACAGGTTTTGCTGCTGCAGGCTCATGGGGGAACGCTTCCCGTGTCGATTGGGTAAGCACTGCGTCATGGAATGTTTTTATTGCCCAAAGATCTGTTAGTCACTTACCTTGTCTCCTTCACTGTGTGTACCTTTGCCCCATCCTTTCAGAAAGCCGGCTCCCCTCCTCTAGTCTAACACGGCAGGCTCCATTTTTGCGTAAGGAACTAATGTACTTCTTGTGCAACTTCAGGGGCGATCCCTCGGAAAACCTGCAGTCTCTGATGGAGAGAAACCACTCCCTCGTTAAGGAAAATGAGGAACTGAGCCGTAGCCTGAGTGAAGCAGCAAGTCAGGTTGCCCAGATGCTGGAAAGGATAATTATGGTAAGACCACAAAGCTGGAGGGGGCGGGGATAATTGTTTGCTAGAGTGTCTCCAACACTAAGCTGTGGCCTCCTCTTAGGCACCTCCAGCGCTCCTTTTAAGTGACTTGTTCTGCTGCTCTGTTAACAGTGCACTGCAGCCCTTGAACCACCATAATAACCTGCTTCTCACTTTCTGTAGTCTGAGCAGCAGAATGAGAAAATTGGCTTCAAGCTGGAGGAGCTCCGACAACACTCGGCGTAAGTGTCTGCCTGGCCCCGTGCTTAATGGTTTAAGGCGTAGAGCAACTGAGGTGGGACTGTCCCAGTCTGAAACGGGGGGAGCCAGGCTTTGCTTGGTTTGGGGTTCTGTGTCAGGCACGAGAAGTCAAAGGAAAAACCTGCAAATAGTTGCTGTGTGGCCAGGCTGATGGCTCCTGAGTATTTGGGTCTCCTGGTGGGAGGGAGCCCCCAGTAGGGGGGAAAAGAGCAAGAGCAAGATCTTCTGGGCAAGCACCAGCATGGCAGAAAACTGAGCCAGAGTTCCCAATGCCACTTTCTCGAACTGAATTTCAGGTTGAAGCTGGATCTGCAGAAGTTGCTGGAGACTCTGGAAGACACAGAACTGAAAGAGCACGTGGAGTTGTTTTGTGATTTGCAGCAAATGATTGCCCAGTTGCTGGTAAGGAGGCTTCCGTGACTGACAAGATCCAGTGCTTCCTGCTGCCTTTGCTGGGGGCTCCTGAGCAATAAGTACCCCCACTTTTGCTTAATCCGGGAGAAATAACTTGGCTTGTTCACAGTGGGTAAAGCAACATCTTTCCGTTTTGGACCAAGCCGTGATGGTGTTGGGGGACTGTCAGGCTTGCAGTTGCATTGGGACTCCTGGAAGTCGGAGGGACTCTGTATGGTGCTAGGCTAAACTGTCTTCTCTCCTCAGAATGAAACTTCGGCCAGTGTTGCTAGCGTGGACTCGCCGTCTCAGCAGGAACCTAGTGCTGTAAGTTCCAGCCACCGTGATGCGCAGTCTGCTCTTGAGAGGTCCAGGTGCTGCTGCTGCTGACTTGCGCTCTTACAACTTGCTGTCTTTCGGCCTTGGCCTCCCATTGCAAAAGGGGAATGATGCAGCTGCACACCCAGTGGCGTTATTAACCCGGTACGCTGGGCGGGACTTATCTCTGAGCGGCAGTCTGCCCTTTGCGTCACACCACGTTCCGCTGTGTTCCCGCCCGCCCCGGCGTACCGGGTGAATAACGCCACTGAGCGCACCTCACAGAGTTGTCACGATGTAAACACAGATTGTGTAGCAGCTTCACTGCTGTGTCCCCTGCCTACATACCAGTTCAGTTCTGGAGGTCTGTTTTCAAGTTGAACTGTATGGCAGTCCAAACAGCTGGTTCTTGGCCAACCCAGCCTTACTGCACCAGCGTGAACATGGTTGTCGGCTACTCGAGAGCCAGCATCAGCGTACCGTGGCAGCAGTTAAGCATGTTTCAGGGTCAATGTTCCCTGCTTCCAATGCCAACCGTAGCCCATTAGCTGCCTGCCTCAGGCTATTCTCTTATTGCCGTTTGCTACTTTTTATATGTTATGCTAGTTGTTTTGTGATAGTTTTTACGTTGGTTCTTAGTAATGAGTTCTACGATGACTTGTTTTATATTCTTGGCCACCTTAAGCACTCACAATGTGAGGCAAAAGGCTGGATATGAATTATGCCAGCCAAAGGCAGATAAAAGGCTAGATATCCACCTAGACCACACTGCATATGCTTTGCATGCCTGAGGCATATGCACTCTGTGTCCTCAGTTCCAGAATCTGGGGTTGCTCCTTTCAGAATCACCTGCACTGTTGCCTTTAGTGGCTTTATGGAGGCAGCAGCAAACTCCTACCTGAGATCTCCGGTAGTGATGAACAACAGACTGCTGCTGGTCAAGTGAAAATGCTGTGGCGCTAGGAAGGATAGCAGCCAAATGCCAGTGCAAACTCCCACCTGCGCCTGTGGTTCTTCAAAGGGTATACAATTGTTCCCTCTTGACACCTTGTTCTGGGCTCTTGTGTTCTCTTCCAGGCTTCAGACGCCAGCCTCGAGGCTCACAGTTCCTCTGAGGAATATGCCACGCGACATGCTCTCCACCAGGCTCAGATGTCGAAGGAGCTGCTTGAGCTCAACAAAGCCCTGGCCCTGAAGGAGGCCCTTGCCAGGAAAATGTCTCAGAACGACAGCCAGCTGGAGCCCATCCAGTGCCAGTATCAGGTAATGGCAGCGGAATAAGAAAGTAATGTGAATTTGAGCAAAATGCCATTTAAAAAAAACCAAAGGAAGGCACTGATGACTTTGAAGGCGTCTCTCCAATGCCATAAAACAGAGGTCAGATCTATCAAAGAATAAGGCAACATTACTAGAGGTCTATATAGCTGCAAAATACGGTGCTCTCCAAACAAAAATTTGAGTATCATAACCAACTGGGGAAGTTGCTTGGCAAGTTGAGCTCAGGAGTTGCTTCTTGGAAGGAGCCTGTGTGGAATACAACTCAGGAACTTTGTCTCTCTTGGGGGGCATATAAGACTCCATATCCACAGGAATAAGGGATCAGGAATGTTTCTGATGAAGTTCTAGTTTCTCAGGGAAAACAAAGAGAAATGGGATGCCCTCATTACAGTGCCATTACAAAAAGAAAAATCTGACGTGGCATGATGGCGGAATGTCGGCTGTGGGGGCCATGATGTCAGATGTTTTGGTGGCTACATCCTGTACTAAGAAAATTCTGGAAAAGGGTCTTAATTGTATGAAGACCATCACTAAAGCTGCTATTTCTTTAGAACCACATATTATTCTGATTACCTTTTGAGATTGTGTGAAAAAGCATACAGTGGTTTAAATATGCTAATAGCTGCCAAAATTCTGGTGGCCCAAAACTGAAAGCAGCAACACCTTCTCTCACCTGAACTTGGGTTTCAGGTTTGGAAGGTGTAGTGTGTTTGTGAAACACAACAGCTTATATGGGGAGGCAGAGTAACTTCCTGTTCCATAAGTTTGTCAACCTTTTTATTTCCTATTGGAATCTCTTTGTGCTTGTGGAATTGGTTCATAAGGCAATTTTGTATTGATCTGAGATATGAACTCCATATTCTGTACTACTAACTGAATCTAGTTATGTGAGTAGTTTTTTTCTCTTCATATAGTATTTTCCATTTTCTTAATTCAGAATTTGTAGTAGTAGGCTTTTCAGTATTTCCTGCTGTTCTTTTGTTTTCTTCCTGTTAAAATTTTCTATAACTACAACTCTAAGTTTCAAAATTTGACCACTGTATCTTTGTCTGATTTTTGATCAAATCAGAGTAATATCCAGGACCTGGAAGAGAGGGTCAATAAATTGCAAAAAGAGAAAGATGACCTGGTCCTCGCCCTTCATATGACAAAGAAAGATGTCAGTCAAGCAAAGTAAGAGTCATTGCGGGGGCGGGGCGGGGAGCATTGCAGAATGCCCCATAGGAAACAGGGGAGGCCATTGGCCTGAAATGGCGCTTTGCAGCCACAGGCTTGTGCTGATCTTTCAGGCTGAGCGAACGCCGTCGGAAAAGACTTCAGGAGCTGGAAGGGGAAATGCAAGACCTGAAGAAAAAGTTGAAGGAGCAGTCCAAGCTCTTAAAAATAAAAGAGTCAAGTGAGCAGAGAGTTTGCAAGCTGAACCAGGAGATTCGAGTAAGCCTTTTAAAATGCAGCTTGCTTTTTATTTCGGTTCACGATGAGCATCCTCAAAGGGATGCTGGTGGTTCGGGGGAAAGATCTCTGCTGAGAGGACTTGGCAGGAATGGCATTCGGTACCGGATCATGTTCCTGGAAACAGCCACTGTTGCGTTGGTGCGTCGAGAATGTTTTTGAGTTGGAAGGGAATTAAAATGTGCAATTTTAGAAAAGGCAGCAGGTGATATAATTTTGGGAAGCAATAAATTCTGACTTTGCTCACCACTGCTTTTTAAATGCCATATTAAAAACTTGTTCTTTTTCAATCATCAAGGCTAGAAATAATTGTTTGAATGGGGACGCTGGGATTTTTGAGATCCCGTTCCATACGATCTTGGAGGCTGTCGCTCCCCGGGTCTTTGAAGGGTTTTGCGTTGAGTCCACGCCAAAATTTACAAATGGGGGCGATTCCCTGTAGCCCAAATCCCCAGCCCTGGCCCAGCAACCTTCCAGATGTTCACGAGGGCAGTTCTTTGACCTTCAAGTACCATATTTGTCCAAACTACATGCTGTATACAACGTTGCCTAGTAAGACTTCTGTTGTTGCTGTTCCTCTCCAGGCAATGAAAACCCAGCGTGTTCAGCTCATACGTCAGATGAAGGACGATGCTGAGAAATTCAGGCAGTGGAAGCAGCAGAAGGACAAAGAAGTGATTCAACTGAAGGAGCGGGTGAGTTGGACTTCAGGCCCCAGAGGGCATCTTGACTGGCATCCTGCACACAAGAGGGCCTCAGGCGGTTTTATAGTCACCCCTTTAGACAGTGAGGGGTTGGGAGTGGACTGGGCGTTTGAGTAGCTTCCCAGCTCTATCTGCTGGATGTTCAGGGTCAATACACCCATTTGATGAAAGCGTTCCGTTATGCTTTCCAGCCAAGCTCGGGAATTTTCCCTTTTCTCTTCTCCTGCCCTGTCCCCTCTCCGGGCAGGGCACCGGCATTTTGACCCTTTGCCTGCCTAGCCCATGTTCAGAGGACAGCTCTGTGGATTGGCATGTCTCTTTGTCCTGCACTTACTAATGTGTAAAAAATAAATAAATGAAGCCCACAAGAGCCTCTCTGGTTCAGTGCTTCCCTGAAAGGGGCACTCTTCCCCGGCAGGCTTCCTCCGCCTGATCTCTGTAACCTGTGATGGGGGCTACAAACTACCAAGGGTTCCCCCCCCCACCGCCAGCTGCTGGTCTGGAAAGCAGAGAGCGAGAAGAGGTGCGCACGCACTAACTTCTAGGCACGACTCCCCTTTGGTCAGCCTGCCTTCTCCCCGGACACTCTCCTCTGAAAGGGTAGTGAAACGACATCCGCGTCTCTCCTTGTGTCATTTCCAGGATCGCAAGAGGCAGTATGAACTTGTCAAGATGGAGCAAGACTTCCAGAAGCAGGCCTCTGTCCTCAGGCGGAAAGCAGAGGAGGTGAGGCCTTCTGGCGGCTTTCTCTGTTCTTTCTACCCGTTTCCTGCTTTGGAAAACAACACTGTTTTGTAACAAAATCAAACAAGTTTGTGTTTATAGGAAAGTTTTGAGGTTTGGTGCAACTGTTTTTTTGTTTTTTGGCATAGCATCAATAGTTTAGCCACAATTTACACTATGCAATTGTTCAATACGATGTCTATTGCAGTGCATTGGGCAGTAGGATAGATAAGTGCACAATTTAAGGTAACCAAAAAAGTTTTGCTACAAAAAAACTAAGGTTGCCATTTGAATTGGCGCCTCTGAACAGTATAAGAAACCTTAAAAATTCACCGTTTGCGTTACACGGTGATGATCTGCCGAGATTTGACTGTCTGAGCCGCCACAGTTGACCGCTTTAACCCCGGCATTCCTTCCCTAGGCTGCCGCTGCCAACAAGCGTTTGAAGGATGCTCTTCAAAAGCAGCGAGAAGTGGCCGAAAAACGGAAAGGGACTCTCAGCCGTGGACTGGAAGGGGCTGCTGCTCGGGTGAAGGTGGGGTGCTCTGACTGGCCTCCTCGGGCAGCTCAGTGGAGACACCAGGGCTTAGCTGATCACTCGGAGGAAAGCCATCGGAACTGGGGGAGGGGGGATGAGTCGGGGGCCCTTTGGATGTGTCCAAAGTGGCCTTGGGACCTCTCCGCAGGCGCCATTGCGATTGCCTTGTAGTGGCTTTGGAACGTGAGCTCATTCCTGGGATGGCCTTCTGTCAGTCCTGTTTATTCTGTTGGAAGAACTGGAGAGCATTCGGGGTCTGCTATAGGTCGGGTCCATTGGCGGTCTGGTGCTCTTCCGTAGTTGGGTCAAGCCCACACCCGGAGCCATTGCTACTCCCCTCAGCGCTCTGGGATGTTTGAGTTCACATCAGCGTTGTCATGCAGCCGGAACGCTGGGCGGGAGGAACGGGTGAGCGGCAGCCCGCCCGTTGCGTTACGGTCTGTTTCGCTGTCTTCCCCGCCCCCGTGGCGAAACGGAGCGGTACGCAACGGGCAGGCTGCCGCTCACCCGTTCCTCCCGCCCAGCGTTCCGGCTGCATGACAACGCTGGTTCACATGCTTCTCCCCCTTGGAGCCGCCTATTTAAAAGGTCACCATTCCGCCCCCCTCCCCGTAGGAGAAGCATTTGGCTGCCTTTTGCAGACCCTCTCCCGTAACTGGCTTCCCTCCTGCCCAGAGCTGGCTTGCGAACGAAGTGGAGGTCCTCGTGAGCATAGAAGAGGCGCAGCGCCATCTCAGCGACCTGCTGGAGGACCGGAAGACGCTGGCCAAGGAGATTGAGGCGCTGAAGGAGCGGAGAGAGGCTGGGGAGAGCCTCCTCACCAAGTACAAGGTGGGCTGGGGGGGGGTCCTCCTGTTCCCTGCCAGGGCGGGTTGCCTTTTCTAGTTGGGAGGCAGCCGTCCTCTCTTTGGGAACTTTGACCCGGGACTGCTGTGGTTTGTCTGCTGGGGGGGCGCCCACACTCGGCTTGCCATGAGGGGAAGTCTCTGCAGGGCCCCAACAATGAGGCCTCCCCACCCGGCGTCTCTTGGGGAGCCCCGTGTCCTGCCCTCTGATAGTTTCCTGTCTTCTCTCCTCATCCCTCCAGAGGCGCACCTTCTCCCACAAAGCTGTGGAAGACAACCGCTCCATCACCAAGCAGATCGAGAGCCTGGAGACGGAGATGGAGCTCAGGTACGGGGCTGCCTCCGCCTCCCAAAGAGGGACGTCGCAAAACTGGGCTGCAGCCGGAGACACGTTCGTGGCTCCTTCCTTGCCACAAAGCCGCCAAATGCAGCTTACAAAGCAATCGGACGTGAGCAGTAAAAACAAAGCGTCAGATTGAAGGCCGCCCGCCCTAGCAACCCTATCGGCAACCACCGAGCCCCAAAGGCAGGTTTTGACCAGTCTCTTGAAGGAGCGCAGGCCAGGAGCCGGCCACGTCTTGGTGGGGAGGGCACTCCAAAGCGCCCCCAGAGCCACTGCCAGGAAGGGCCTGCCCCTGGTGGGTGCCCCTGAGGGTCCTTGGAGCAAGGCCTGAGCTGACCAGTGGGGTAGACGGGAGGGAGGAGACTGTCCTTAGGGTCCTGAACTGTTCAGGGCTTTAAAGGTCACCACCAAGACCTTAAACTGAACCCAGTAACAGATTGGCAGCCAATGAACTTTGCAGACACTTGATCGTTGTACAGGATCAGGGAGGTGGGAGAAATAAGACTCCTGAGGAGCAGCATCGTCTGTGAGGTGAACCTGCACGGTACTTCCTGCTGCTTCAGCACGATCGATCCGTCCCTCACAAGGATCACCTCGGCCTGGTGCACACCTTATAGAAGCCCACAGCCCACTGGGCGGCCAGCCTAAAGTGGAGCTCAGACTGGAGTCAGGGCTGCACACGTGGTTTTAAGTGCAGGCCATGTCCCAAAAACAGATTTGGTTTTTTTAAAAACACTCTTCTTTACTTCCCCAGCCCAGCCCAGGTGTTCTCTGTGGTCACATTCCCTAGTGGGACATCCTCTCCTCGTCTACCCTCAGTCACGTTCCCTGTTTCGTCCTCGACTCTAATCTCTGTTGGCAACACCTTCCTCAGCCTTCGGTTGAGATGCCAGTCTCTCGTTGCTCAGGTGCAGCTTGCTCCCTGATTCAGCCGTGCACGTGCAGAACGCATGTGAGACTTCTACGCAACAGTCAACCATAATGCGGCTTCTTTTTCTGCCATAATCAAAACGGCTTACTGGTCAAGCAGGGAAACGGGCAGCCTCGGTTTCCAAGTACTCTGTTCTGGCGAACGATGGCCTGTCCTTTTCCTCCAAAGGAGCGCCCAGATTGCCGACTTACAACAGAAGCTGCTGGATGCGGATGCGGGAGACCGCGCAAAGCAGCGCTGGGAGAGCATCGCCACCATTCCCGAAGCCAAGTGTGCCATCAGATACCTGATTGACGAAGTAAGGCTGAGTGGCGGCCGCGAGAGGGAAGCCCTTCCACGTTCTGAAGTGGGGGAGGAGCTTGAGCTGTCAGGACAGGGGCTTAGGGGGAGGAAGAGGAGGGGCCTGGTCAGCTGCCTCCTCAGGGCAGTGACTGTTTGCTCCTGCTGTGTGACACACAAGAGGGGCATTTAGAAATAAATACAACCTCGGGTGGGAGGGCGTTGCTGCTTGTTTCTGTGGCTGGGTGGCGGCTGGATGCGTTGCCTCCCCACGGGGCTGTTCCAAGGTGCCAGTTCTCCAAACCGCACCCCCTGAGGGTTTTCCGTCTGCGGCTCTTGTTGGCAGCTGGTCGCCTCTAAGGTGGAGGACGGGAAGCTGGAGAACCGCCTGCAGCAGAGCAAGGCCACCTGTGCGGACATCCACAAGATGCTCCTGGAAGAGCGGGCTGTGACGGCTGACCTGGAGGCGGAGCACGAGAGTCGGCTCGTGGTGATGGAGCAGCAGCATCAGGAGAAGGTAGCAGCAGCCCCCCCTCTCCCCCCCCCGAGTCTGCATGGCTTGCCTGTGGGCAGAATCCGCCTCCTCTGGGTCGGGTGGAGACAAAACCTCCTTTTTGACTGAAGAAGCTCATTGCCCGTTTAACTCCATCCACTGCATGTTTTTCTCCAGAGTAATTTGTAGTGAAAAGGCCCTTAAACCTTGACTTCCAGTTGGAACTCTGTCCTAGTTCTAGGCTGCCTGTCGGGTGCGTAAGAGCTCAAGAGGAATCTCTCCACTCCAGAAGGTCCCATCCTTGGGCTGACCTTGGTGACAACGGACCCTGGGGCGTAGGCTTGGGGCGTGTCTGGATCCAGGGCAGCCGAGTTGTGCAGGGGCTGGGAGGGTTCCCATCACTCTTTGGTGAAAAGCCACCTCCAGTCTCTGTGTAAAGTCCAGGCTTTGCAGACCCTGTTTGGTGCCTTGGCAAGCTTGATGTTTGCTGTCGTATGAGCTTCAGGGGATGTCCTTTCAGGTCTCTGACTGGTGGTCCACCTGCCAGACTCGTCTCCCTAGTTGATCACCAGGAGTATGTTGCATCTTGTTCATCACTTCCGTGCTGGACATGAGCCCCAGTGCAAATTCCATCTCTCAAGGACTTTGCCCCAATATATCCCTTGGATCTTGCTGTGTCTGGGCGAGGATTTATGCTTGCTAACAGCGTGCGCAACAACCTTAAAGCAGCAAGCCAACAAAGCGCTGTCCTCGGGAGCTTACAAGTTAAAACTTGACAGAGGGGAAGCTGATGATGGTGTTGAGGAGGGGGGGTCTTAATTGGCATGGAGGGATGCCCTCTTGAGGTTGGTATTTGTGAACTCGGTTAGGGCAGCGTGTAGGGTGAAAATAGGGACATACCCTTACCCAAAAGGTTGGCCAAGCCCCCTATCCAAAAGAGGAGGAGCTGGTGTTAATAGGAGCAAATGTTTTTAGCTGGTGTTTCCCAGTTGTGAGGTTACGCTTTGTAGCAGAAGAGTGCTGGTCATATATTTTTATTTATCTGGCAAGTTCTGTCCTGCCTTTTCCCAACTCCCCTCGTGTAGGAGGGGCTCAGGGTTGCTCACGTGTTGAAACACAAAATAAACCAATGGGAGCACGAAGAAAAAATTGAGAAATCTGAACATTTTAATCCCCCCCCCAATGACCACTAAAGAAGAGCTCCCTGTGTTATCTCCTCTGCCCAGTCGCATTTCCCTCTCTCGCCACGCCTGGCCTTCCGTGCAGTGCCGTCTCGACTCTCGCCCCCCAGGTTCTCTACCTGCTGAGCCAAATCCAGCACAGCGAGGAAGTGGAGAAGAGGCGCGAGACCTCCGTGTCGGAGCGGGAGCAGCAACTCCTGGAGCGCCTCCGTTTTCAGGTAGGTGCCGCTGCGCACCTCAAGTATGGCGGGTCCTGCTGCCAGGCCCCGCTGCCTGGCACTATGGCATGCGACCTGCCAGCCGCCCCTTCTCCCATGGCCGGGGGGGGGGGTCTGCCCTTCTGGAAGAGCAAAGGAGGGACTCGTGTCATGACGTTTCCTCATCTCAGAAGACTGCTTAGCACTTCGGGGAGGTGTTGAGCCAAACATTTGGGATAACTGGACCCCATCCCTTTCTGGGGGGAAGAGAGAGCCGGGACGTCCTCCAGAAACCTGACTGTTTCTGTTGCTCCTCTGTGGTCTTTTGTCCTTCTTTGCAAAGCAGAACTTGAGTTCTGCTTTACAGCAATGGGAGTCAGGAAAATGGGAGACCGGGAAACTGGCAGGGCAGGCGTCTTTGCACAATCCCTTGGAACGCTGGAAAGGACCTACAAGACTGAGCCCAACACCCTAACGTTGCAGGCCGTCTTATGCATACTTCTTACACATCTCTGAGGGTGACCAGCCAGCCTCTGCTTAAAGCCTCGCCCATGACGGACAGCCCACCCCCTTCCAGGGCAGACTGGTCAACTGGTCCTTGTTGTCTCAATTGACCCAAGCAATGAGGGCTGTGGATGGGGCAGGAACTCGAGAGAAAGACCCAGGCGAGACCGGAGACGGGGAAAGGTGGTGCATGTGGACGCGGGCCTTGCTTCCCTAATAGCCGTCTTTAGGAGCCACGGATCGCGAAACTGCCAGTGCCTGGCCAGCTGGGATTTTTCTAGCTCAGCACAAGTCCTGACAGCTCTCTATCCCCTTTCCTATAAATAGGATGAGGAGCTGATGAAAATGAAAGAGGTGCTTGAGAAAAACCAGGAGCTGAATGAGGAGCTGGAGGCTGTCAAACTGGTAGGTGGGCTGAGGCTGAGAGCGCCTAGTGGGGAAGCAGCCTGCCCCCCCCCCCCCGCTGCAGCTCACAGTCCTCCTTCCCCAACAGAAGTTGAAGATTCTCCAGGCGGCCAGTGGGCAGAAGATCCGCAGCGCTCAGCCACCGCTGGCGGACAGCCCTGACTCGCCTTTTGATTACATCCCAGCAAAGGTAAGAGGGGTGTGTGTGTGTGCGTGCACACATGCACATGCAACGAAGCTTGTTTGGCTTATTCTCCTTCCACAAAAGGTTGAGGAAAGCCCTATATTAAAGCCCATTCAAAACCCTTTGGCTTTCCTTAATGCCTTTTAAGGCCATCCCCAGTCATAAAATGCTGGCCCAACTGCAAAGAAGCGGCACTGCCGGAGCGTTCGCCTTGGGCCTGGGAGGTGGGCAAGGACAGCTGGTGGCTCCGAAGGTCTGTTGCACATTTCTCTTCCCCGTCTGGTTCGTGGGGGGACAAAGACCTGCGTTTGTTCTGCAGCCGAAGCCCCGCAGGCCCGCTGCCAGGCCTTCGTGCGCGATGGCGGCCGAGCCGTTGTCGACGGCCTCGGAGGAGTCGAGCGGAGAAGAGGAGGACGCAGAGTGGATGCCGGCCAGAGTCGCCAGGGGCATCAGGAAGAACCTGCCCGGGGTACGCGTCTGCGGGGGAAGGGCCTGGCGCTTCCCGATTGGCCCTTCTGAGACTGGAAGACAAGGAGCACCACCACCGCGGGGGGGGGGGGATCGTGCTGAAAATCCAGCTGGGCCAGCTAGATGCAACAGCCCCCCACCCCACCCCCGCTTTATTTCCAGGGTTTGCTCCTGCCCGTGTAGACGGGGGCTGCTGAGCCAAGCCTTCCTTTCTGAGGCCACCCTAGCTGAGCACCCCTCCCCACATCCAATTCCAAACATGGGCATTGAAGACGGGCATTGAATGTAGCTAAGCTTGAGCCTTGCTGCAAATCCTCTTCCCCTTGTTGGGAGCCAGCGGGCGCCATTGAGGGGAGGCTGGGGCGAGGGGGGAGGGCGTTCTGAGTGCCGTGAGCCTCCAGGGGAGGGAGTGTCCCTGCTTTGGGCCTGTCTGGCCCACAGCTCCGCTGCCTCTGGGGCCCTGGTCTTCAGGAGCGGCTGCTTGGTTTGTCTTGCGTTTGACGGGTGTGCCTGGACAACATGGCAGCCCCACCACTCCCAGCCAGGGTGACCCCTGCTCACCTCTCCGGCTCCACGTGTGCGAGGGCACCCACCCACATGGCCTGGGCCTTTGGGCTCTGGGCGGAGCCCCCTGTGTGTGCAAGCACCCTTCTCACAGAGCTCTCCTCTTGCAGTGCACCTGCAGGGGCCGTTGCGGAGACAGGAAGTGTGGCTGCCGGAAGCAGAAGCAGGCCTGCACGGACGACTGCCGCTGCAGCGCGGAGAAGTGTCGAAACCGGGACTTCAGCGTCTTGGTGAGTGGCTCCTGGAGCTGCTGCTCTCCTCTTCCCCTGCAGGGCAGTACAGCCGCCTGGAGCTGCCTGCCTTGCCTCCAGTTGGCAGGCCCCTCTTCGGGGCCTTTGGGGGACGAGTCCAGCCTCCTTGCACAGAGGGCTAGTCCGTGGCCATCGACCTTCCGTGCAGGTGCCGCCAAGTGTGGCGCTCGCGGTAGAGCCCCAGGCGGCTGCTCCTTAGGGGGCCCTGCAAAGACGCAACGGGACAGTCATCCCAGTGGGGGCACCACAGAGCTTGTGTGGTTGCAGCGAGGCTTCTGCTAGTTGACGGCTCAGCAACCTTTGCCTCGCCCTGCAGTGTGGGGTTTTCCTCAGCCCCTCAGATCACCTGGTGCATTCCTCTCTGCAGGTCTCCTGCTGTCTGGGTTGTGCTGGGGCCGTCTAGGTTCTTGCCAAGGAGTGTTTTGATGCGCATAGAAGCATGCAGCCATTCCAGAGGCCTGCGGGGCTTTGGCAGGGCTGCGAGGGAGGCGTGCAGGGCTGTGGGGCTCCCTCGCCAGCGTCCCTTTGCAGCCCGTCCTGCTGCGTTTGTCAGAGCGGGGCTGGAGAGGGGACGGCCTCCAGCCAGGCTGACGGGGGTCCTGCTTTCCCGCAGGAGGGGGCGTTCGCTGAGGAGCAGTCGGGGGAGTCGAGGGATGCCACCTTCAACCCCGAGGACCCTACGCTGGCGCTGGAGGGGGAGGCCTTCTTCAAGCCCCCAGCTGTCCTGCCCACCAGCAAGGTAGGCCAATCAAAAAGGTGCAATCAGGTGTTTTGTGGCTGGGGGTGTGTGGCTTTCACGGTGGGACATCACAGCAGCCTGCTCCGGCTCACCTTAGTGGGCTGTACTGGGTGATGCAGAGGAAAACGTGCCGTTCAGTAACTTGCCCTGGATTACATGTAGCCACTTGCAAGCGAGCCCCATGGTTGTGATGTAGTATGCACTAGCTGGATATCAGTTGTGCCCTCCCAGCTACGCCAGATGTGCCTGTGCCTTGCTTGACAGCTCCCCCCCTCCCGTCCAGCCACAGAGGGGGCAGTGGGGGTGGCCCTCTGCACTGGGCACGCAAACTAATGCCACTGCTGCTGCCTCCACCCCCCTTCTCTGCTAGGCTTTGGAGGACACTCTGCAGCAAGGGGCACAGGCAGCTCCCCCGCAGGAAGCCGCCACCTCGGTCTTGCACCCGGGCAAGGGGGAGGATGCAGCGCACCAGCTGGCAGCAGTCAAGAAGCGGAAGATGAGGGTCCTGAGCAGCACGACCAGCTTCTTCTCCCACTGCACGCCTGTCAAGGAGGACTTTGAGGCTGGGCAGCCGGCAGGCAACTGAGGGAGCCGACGTGCAGGCTGTGAAACGGAAGCCTAGATTGTTTTTATAGTGTATAGTTTCTTGTTGTTAAATAAAGGCACTTGTCGCATACCTTGCCCATCATTCTTTCTCAATGGCTGTGTGTAAGCACTTCCCCTGCCATCGTCTCTCCCGCCTTGGCACAGGTGAAACTGGAGAGGAGCCTGACCTGCTCTCCAGAGCGCAGCCCCTGGAAGCTGTAGCAGGGCAATGCCAGCTTCTCAAGAGATGGAAGGGGGAGGAGGACGGGCAAGCAGGTAACTCCTTTATACAATTCTCAGGTGCCTGCTTTAAAAAAATATTGGTATGTATTGGTGCAGCCTGGTTATGTCTTGTTGGCCGGCTTGGTGGGTGGGTGGGCAGCCAGGGGCTTTTATAACAGCTCTTTCTCGCTTCTAAATGCTGAGTTGCTCTAAGAACAAGGCTGTTATCAGGTTTACCATAAACACTTGGGCGTAAGTTGACCAGGTTTTAGGATCAATGTTAAGGCCTAAATTTTGTCTTAAATGCAAGTGTATATTCAGCAAGCCTGCGCTAGACAAAAACATTTAATTAATGAAGGGGATACACAGCCTTTTTGAGCAGATCCCACATGAAAACAGGACTTTTCCCAGGCAAACCAGATCTTCTGAAAGCCATTTTTATTCGAACAGAATTTTCTCCAAATGGAAAATCTACCAAGCTGTTGCATGGGCGATGCTGCTAAATTAGAGCAAGGAGGCCCCCCCCTCTCTCTCCCCCCAGGCACAGTCAGTATCTTCATGCCAACTGGTGAGGAAGCTGAACAGTCACTCCCCTCCATTACATTCCCCTCCCCTACAAGGAGACACAAAAAAACCCAATGAGGAGGCTGGTCTACAACCTCCCAGATGCGTCTTATTCTCTGAAAAGGGGCAGCACAGCAGGGCCTCAGGCTCATCTCTCAGCTCCACAGGAGCTCATAACGGCCTCTGCTGCTATGTCCTCCCCCCAAATGCGTTTGACAGTTGTTTACCCCACAGGCAGGGACAAGAGGACTTTGCTCCAGCCTCTGTTCCAGCAGGTGGCAGCAAGCAACAATGAGGCTTAAGCAGACCAAGGGCAATGGGAACCATCGCGGCTGTAACTCAGTGTGTCCTCCTGCCCTTTTGGGGCCAGGTGCCACTCAAGGCAGGAAGGGAGCCACGGCCGAGGCCGGGCCGTCCAGAGTCCCTCTCACAAGTTGTCGTAATCATCATCGTCCTCGTGCTTCCTCTTCAAAGGGTTTGAGTCGCCAGCCGTGTTCTGGGAGGACACCATGTTGGTGGTGATGAGGATGTTCTTGGACCCCATGAGGGAGGGGTTGATCAGCACATTCTGGACAGTCGGGGTTGCAGGAGCTGCCGGGAAGAGAGCGTAAGAGGGAGTTTTTGAACACTTTACAGTGGGATGAAGTACTGGGGTTTTTTCTGGCGACCAAATCTCCAGGGCTCTCCGCAGTTCTTACACCTGCCTTCAAACCGGGCAGGGCGGGGTGGGAGGTCTCCTGAGGTTCAGTGGCAGTGTAGATCACTCTTACCTGATTTCACTGATGTTTGCGATGTGGGGATCTGCACTGTGAATCTTTGGCCTGTCAGTGACACAGGAGTCCCAACTTTGGTGGAGACAGACACCGTCTGTGCTGAAGGAGTTCCTGAAATGCATATGAGTAGGTTATGGTTTCAAATAACTGGTTGCATTAGAATCTAAGGTAGAATAGGGGTGGGTGTAGCAGGCAGGATGCAATTTAAAAAAGGGCAGAATCGCAAAATGATTTCCTGCCTGGGGGGGGGCATGAAGCATCACTGTGGAGGGAAGAGGGTGTCACTACTGTGTCCTGTCCTAGGGGAAGCTCTTGGGGGGGGGAATTGATTCCTGTATTCAAAACCTGGAAAAGAGACACCTATAACCAGAAAGTTAACTATTCTCAAGTGACCATCTTCCTCCAGCGGAAGACACAGAATAACGCCTCCCAGAACTAACAAAGGGAGTCACTCCATTCAGCACATCCTCCCACAGTGACGAGGGCTGGCTGGACCTGGTAAGGAGGTGTGTTTGTTCACAAATGGTCAGACAGGAAGCCAAGTACTAACAGGCAGGAAGCTTGAAAGCGTAATGCCAAAAAGAGGCCTAAATCGCAAACAATAAGGCCAGAAGGT
>JAJKFI010000165.1:247282-272972 GCA_029204185.1 Lerista edwardsae | reverse complement strand
CTGGCCTTATTGTTTGCGATTGAAATGCTATCCGTAGCGGACTAAAGACCACCTTGCCAGGCCCTACTGCACCAAGAACTCAACTAATTTTTCTAGTGCAATGCCATTTCTAGAAAGGCAGCTATCAAAACGTCAATTCTTTGTCCCGTATATAGCCCCTTTTAGCATCAAAGTATGTGTATAGAACTCAATGGAGGATCAGGACAACTCTTGAGGGCGAGATGGGCAAGGGAGAAACGCACAGGCCCCTTCCCGGCTGTGTCGACTTTCAGGAGACATCAAAACAATTTTCAACGTATGGAAACAAATGCCCAAAGTTGCCCCATCCCGAGTTGGCTGCCAGCCCATCTTTCTGGTGCCAGACTGACAGCAGCAATCCAAGGTCTGCAGGCACAGGAGGGCTGCTATGCAGAGCCACTTGAAAGGACAGAGGATGCACCCCTCAATGAAAAGAGTCAGCTTGTGCCTAATTTTTGGTCCAATGAGTGCGAAGTCAGGACGACAACTGAAAAGCATAAGGCTCTTATATAACACACATGCAGTTTCATCTGATCTATTCATATTTCATGCAATCCCATTACTTTAAATGTATGAAACAATCTACAGTTTAGGACCTGACTGCTGTGCATTCTCTCCTCCCACCCCAACACACATGCTGGGGTACCTTTAGACACGCACACAGGTTCCATTCTGGACTCCACGGTGGCTACCTGAAGCCATGGATACTGGGGACGCCTTTTTGAAGATATTGCAGTATCCGTGGTATCTGCGGATAACGAGGCATGCCGGTTCCCCCAATCGCCAACATTTCTGACTAGGGGCCTGGCTACTGGGGCCAGCAAGAATGAATTAGGAGAGCAGAAAGCCTGCTGCGATGGAAGCCTGCTGCAGAGTTGAGACAAAGTCTAAGCAGACGCTTACCTAAAGTCGGGGTGCTGGGTCTGCTGGTGACTGCGCCAACACTCAGCCGGGGCACCGTGATCCTTCCAGCAGAGGAGGAGACCTGGAAGGGAGGAAGGGAGGAGCGTGCCATTTCTGTCACTGAGCCTGGATGCTGGAACTGCCTCTCTCAGAAAGCCTGACCTCCTCCGCCCCTCGTTACCCGATTACATATCAGACACGGGATGGCCGGAGGAAGGTTTTATCAATACTTATTCTTTTGCGCAGACTGCCTCAGTGTCTCTCGACAAACATCCTGAGAAGCAGCCCTGAACAACAGGTTACATAACTTTATATAGGTAAAAATTACGTAGGCCACTTCATTAAGTATAAAGCAGAGCATAGGCTAATTGAGACTGCATAGGCGTCACCATCTTAGCCTTATCAGACAAAGCTATACAGTTACAAATGTTAATATGCGTGTCAGTTTGCCCCGTTGCTTTCCTGTACCCTTACCTACATTCCAGAAGCTTATCTGCTGTCTTTTAACCTAAACATTTCCCTAGCTGGTACAGACTGGACGGGAGCCGAAAGCTTAGTGCATCCTTGAAAAGAAACAGGTTATAGGTCATTGGTAGCAGATATTGCTCTCTCTCTCTCTGCACAAACTGATACATACTAAATGCTACAAGAATTTTCAACTAAATCAGGCCAGAGTTCATACATATTAAACTGCATTATAAAATCTTCTGTTTCACTCTGAGCCTTCAGGCTGCTGCTTAGAACTGGCTTGTTTCATGGGGCCTTCAGGGTGGAGGATGGCGGTGCACTGGGGGGCGGGTCCTGCTTCCGTGTTCCTGTCCTGTTTCTTAGGACTGCTGCTTTTATATCATGGCTTTTAGGGAAATACTTGTTGCGGGGGGGGGGGCATTAAAATTCAAATGTGAACAGTCCAAGTGGCTTCGGATTGTCACTTTGGAAGAGTTTCTTAAAAGGACAGCCATGCATTCAAAAACATGGAGGGTAAGAAAGTCAAGGGCTAGGTGGGCAGGAGACACCACATTCTGCGCTAGCATGAATTCTGTGGTTAAATGTGCATTTAGTGGTTCATTTGCTTTCTTGTTTTGCTTCTGCTAGTTGTGGAAAAAAGATGGAGAGCAGAGCACTGAAACCTGAAAACCCATTTCTGCACTTGGGCCATGTGACTGTGGAGATTTGCACATCCCTGGCCCTATACCTGATATTCTTTCTGTCAGGCTGTGGAAGCTGTCACAGGTTACAGTGACCAAGCAAGTAAATTTTGTAGCTTAGGAAATCCTGAAAGGAGAGCAACTACTTACAGTAATGCAGAACAGCTGTTTGCTGAGTAGGTGCTTACAGTACACAAGGTACACTCACCTGAAGTTAATTACTTCTGTAATGGATTGTAAGCTGTACTGAGAAGCTTCAGATCTACGCCATGAAGAGACATGGCCACAGGCAGTGGCAGCGCATGGATCTGCACGTGAGGGAAGTTTGAGAGAGAGCTTGCTTGTGTGCCTGCTGGCAGTGGTGAGGACTACAGTGGGCTTCCAGCGAATGGATCTATAATATCTCTCTGTGTAAGTATACATGCCAGACAGTATCTACTGTATGCTGTGACCTGAGAATATTCAGCATATTATGGACTTTGAACATATGTTCTAAGAAGTCCTGTTGTGTCATGCTTTGTATAGTGAACAAGCCAAAGATTTGCAATGAAGGATTCTGGAGCCTCATGGTAAAGAAAAGAGCTGACTCATATTTCAGCTGTAGCTAATCACTTAATTATGCAAAAGGGAGCACCCTGATTGGCTGTGTACCAATACTTAAGCAGAGTGCTCCAAAAATGTATGTGTGGGTTGATGTTGAAGGAGTTTGTGTTTTTTGATGTTGGACGAAACAGAATAAAGTTTCTGACTACGATTCCTGTCTTCCTGGACTGTTCTTCGCCTTGCTGACCTGGCCAGCCAATTCTGCAGCGCGTTTATCTCTGCTAGAAGGGCGGACACCCTTTGAAATCCTAACATGTTGAACTGCTTATTGATGCCTGAAACCATCTAATACTACTGTGTTTGGACCTGGACTGTTTCTACTGACAATTCTACCTGCCTAAACCTTTTGAACTTAATGCAATACAAGTTTTAAACCTAAGATACCCCACTTTGTTGGCTTTCTTTATCTGGGAGTGTTTGGCTGATGGTCCTGGACATCCGCTTTATTCTGCTGACCATCTGACTGTCCTTGGGTTTGGCTTTAAACCATAATAGGCTTAATACTTTCCTGCATTCTGGCACTGTACAAACAATCCTAATTTGACAGGAATTCAATGTTTTCTTCCCTTGTCCAGGAATGTTGGACTTTAGATCTTGGCTTTTCAGGAACATCACAACATAAGGGAGCACAGTGTAGGGTGGGGCTGAGTAGCCAAACATCTCTACCTAGTTGACAAACTGAAAATAAAAGACGGAACTTGTGCCTGACAAGCCCTGTTGAGAAAGCCAACAGTCCTGCTGTTTCTTTGATGCAGAATGCACAAAAGTTCACTTTTGGTGGCGCGCTCCTTACCTTTTTCTGCAAAGACTTTAGCCTGTAATTGGGTGCTGTGAGGCAGTATCTATCTGGTGGCAGCCTTGGGCCAGAGTACGGTTTAATCAGTGGTAAGGGTGTTTGGTTTTTCTGTCTTGCAATATCCAGCAAAAACTTGGAAGAAAAAAAGCAGGTTTTTCTAATTAACGCCTCTCACAGCACATGTTTTTAGTGAAGATCTTAACCCCTTAAGTTTAAGTCCTGGTGGTCCTTATTGTAACCGTGGGAGTGTGCGCACAAGCTTCAGAGCCACCCTAGGATTTACCCTTCACAGAATCAGACATAGAGACACACAGAGACAAGGAGCCTGAAAGGACAGGCATGGGAGTCAGAAGGACAAAAACGGTTCTTAAAGCTGATACTATCAGAGGAAGGCTAAAAACGGAACAAACAAATAAGCTGAACTTCATTCACACCCCACACTGTTGCACCTTCAGCCATTATTGAAAGGGGGGGCCTCTTCGAGACAAGGCACCCATCCAGTAATGGGATCTGGGAATTGACTAACGGAACGCTGGGCGGGACTTACGCGTGATTGGCAGCCCGCCCGTTTCGTTCCTTCGGCTGCCCGCCGGCTGCGCGGGCTTCTTCTGGGGAGCGCGCCCCACCGCTGCGTGTCTGATCAACCGGCGCGTGCCCCCAGCCGCCCCCCCCGGCGAGCCGGCACCCCTCCGAGGCCAGGGCGAGCGGCGGACCGATCGGACGGGCAACCAATGACGCGTAAGTCCCGCCGAAGCCCCGCCCAGCGTTCCGTTAGTTAATTCCCAGATCCCACTACTGCACCCATCTCTTCAGCTAGACCCAGGGATGATCCCCTATCTGCAGCAAGAACCCTCCCCTTGCCCTCATTCGGCCTGGCATGCCGAAGGACCAATAACATACATCTCTTGGGGGAGGAGAGGTGAAAGATTGGTCTGTCCGGCACTGAATGGCCAACCTCACATCGTCAGCGTCAACGTTCGACTTCTTCGCGTGACTGGAATAAATTTTGGCATCTTCCAAGATCGTCGTCACGTATCCTTGTAGGAAACAAAACCCAAGACGTAAAAAGGGCAGCTGCGCTACTTGCCACAATCCCTGGGGGTAGGCACAGGGGCACTCTGCACCCACCACTAGTCAGCTCTGCAGCCACCTCACCTCGTCCACATCTGCTGAAGACCACAGCGGTGCTAGGGGAGGGGGAGACCAAGTGGCAGCAGCCAGCAACTCTATTTCCCGATTGAGAAAAGGACACCTCTCCTCCTCCTCCGTTTTCTATAACCTGATGCGTAGGTGAGGGGGGATACAAGGGCATACCATGGCAGGATGTGCACAGGCTGGCAACAGCCAAAGGTGGAGGACGAGAATGTTGGCAGTGCTTCTGATACCATATATTCCTTTCCACCAGGCCTGAAGCAAGGACTCCTCTGAAGCCTGTTTACTACTAAAGCTGATGAGGTTAGCTCAGTGATGTCATGCAGGGGGTACGCGGGGGTACGCGAGTACCTGTTTCTAGGATTATGGCTGGCCCCGCCCATTCGCCCGCCCACTCGTTGACTCCGCCCCCTGCAACATTTGAATTTCCTGCACGTTTGAGTTGCCGGTATGTTCTCAGAGCCAGGCAGGCAGGCAGGCAGCGAGTGGAGACTTGCCTTGCCACTGAAAAATGAGCTGCTCTGGGGTTTTGGAACTGTTGGGTCACTTTAACATGATGCCAGTCCTCCTTAACGTGTTCTGGGGGTGCTATGGAATACTATTGCAACTGTTGGGTCAGTTTAAAATTGTCTGAGGCCTCAAAAAGGGCTTTTTTCATGTCTCTTCTTGCCACGACATCACTTCCAGCTTATGACGTCACTTCCGGTGGGCAGGTCCCGACACGTGCCAATCAAAAGTGAGTACCTGTTGTTAAATCATTTAGATGACACCACTGGGTTAGCTCTAGTTTACCGAAGCTCATCATGCCTTGCTACATCTGCTGAGTATCTGTGCTGGCATTGGGACGCCATGTCAAAATCATAGCTCCCCTTGAATTATGGTGTCATGATTTTCCAGCCAAGTCCTAGACATAAAGGCTACCAAGAAGAAAACTTCTCAGCTTCCCATCTGGAGCAGAGAGTGATTAGTAAGCAAACAGAACAACTTAAGTAACTCCGCTCAGGATGAAGGCAAGCTAAACATCAGGATACATAAACAAGCACAAAAGGTAACTTACTATATGCGAACTCCAGCATCTGGTTTATAACCCGTGGCTCATATTCAGTGATCCCCATGTCTTTCAGGATCTGGGCCATCACCTGTCAAACCCAATGAAGGAAAATGTTTAATTAAATCCCATCATCTGTAATGTTCTTTATTGCATCATCATAGATTAAAAGATGCAACAGATGAAGTACCATTTTTATGGAACACACTTCCCAACTTTTGAAAAATCCAAATTGATAAGGTGTACGTACGTCATCGTCTAATTGAAAGATTTCTAGGTGGAGTTTCAGCTGAAGCTTTCAAAACAAAAACTGAGCTATTTGCATCAAATATCAAACTAAAAAAGAAAAGCAGCAGATCTCAAAGAAGCACAGAGGCTTCTGAAGTCCCCCTCCTTCCCAGTAGACAAATTTTACTTAATTCACGTCTGTCTGTACTTTCCAGCCTAGAGTTCTCTGATGGGGGGGCCCCCCCCCTCCGCTGGCTAACAAAAGGAGCTACAGTGAGGGGGGGCGCAAAATGCTGAGCTTTGCAGGAGCTTTCCTGGCGACTCCCCAGGAAAGGAGGCGCGCGCGAGGACTCCCAAGCGAGGTGGGGGGGAGAAACCACAAATGCATCCCAAAGCACCGAGGCGGCCCCAAACGGCTGCAAGGCCGGGGGTGGGCGGGCGGCTGGGCTGCCCACGCCTCCAGCAGGCAGCAGTCCCACCAGTGCAGCTTCTCCCAGCCTGGGAAGACACAGGGGAAGTGTGTGTGTGTGGGGGGGGGGACTTTTCAGGGAGGGACCCGCAGCAGCCCCCCTGGCAGGGAAGAAAGGGGGCAGCAGCGGACCGTGCAGGCCTGAGGCGGCCCCTTGCGCCCCACCTGAGCATCCTTCGGGGCGCTCTTGGGAGACGCCATCTTGCCAGCCTCCAGCGCCGCCATGACGGTCTGCGGACGAGCGGCTATACCCGCCGCGCATGCGCAGTTGCGAATCGCAGCCCAGACCCGCCCCTTTCCCTCCCTTCCGCGGCCCCGCCCGCATCCGTCGCTGCAGACTGTGAACGCTGCTAGAGTGGCTGTTCCGTGGTGGGAGGCCGGGACTTCTTGGCGCCCACTGGGACTTCAGCTCCGGTGTGGCAACGTGGCAGCGGACACTCCGCACTCCCCAGCCAGCGAGTTCACGTCCTTCCTAGCTCGAGGTCTATTTGGTGCGAAAGAAGGAGGTGCATTTTTTAACGTGATGTAAATAAGTGGCGTTCCTAGAGGGGGACAAGCGTTTTGCAGGATCCTGAGCTAAAGTTTTGCAGGATGTAAAGTAAGGCGGCCTGAGTAAAGCGGCCCCTCGCCTTCTCCGCGGTTCTCCGAGCTGCGAATGCCTCTGAAGGCGAGGGGCCTCTTTACCCAGGAGCTCAGGATCCTGTAAAACCTAGCATCCTCCTCTTTTTTTCCTAGGAATGCCACGTGTAAATTCTCTTTCCAACTGGAGACCTTGTACCTTTCGTCGGTGCTGGTGAGTTTGCTGAGGTCTCTTCGATGAATCACAATCAGAGGCGTTTCTACAGGGATGGCAAAGCTCTAAGTTTTGCAAGAAGCCTTACCCTGTCGTGTAAATCCCTCCTCTCCCTTGCTGCTGTAGCCAGTAAGCAACGCCAAGATTGTCTAAAACGGTGCAGGAGAGGAGTGATTTCCACTGCAAGGTAAGGCTTCTTGCAAAACTTAGAGCTTTGCCATCCCTGTAGAAACGCCACTGATCACAATCTATGATCCCCAGCTTTGCTGGGGAGGAAAGGTCAGGTGCGAGAGGCCAACTGTGCACAATGAACGAATGGGCTGGAGCAGTCAGGAGGCCCTCAACCTCTGCGCGCTTTCGTTGGGAGTAACTCGATTGAACTCCGTGGAGGGTCCTTCTCAGAAAGCGTGCATAGAATTGCATAGAAACCGCAATCAGAAACGTTTCCAAAAAGGGGGAAGCATGAGAGAAACAGCACCTCGGACACTCAGGGGGAGTGCACAGAGACACTCTGAGCACAGGCTTGCTGCATCCCCACGGAACAGAGCAGCAATTAGAGAAACTTTGGAAGCATAAAAGGTTGCATTGGCCGGGAATCGAACCCGGGCCTCCCGCGTGGCAGGCGAGAATTCTACCACTGAACCACCAATGCAGAACTGTACAGAAAGTATCCATCATTTCATTGGTATATCATTCAAAACCTTTTGATAATTCAATTTTAATACACCAAAGGGGATTACGGAGATACAACTTGCACTGACAGTTCAACAGCAACATTCTTCCTTGCTGGGAAACTTGCAATCCTGTTCTTACAAGCATTTGTGCTCCAGGCATTTGCTTTTTTTTAAGGGATTTGCATTTGTGTAGCCCATTTGCTTTTTCATGAACACCTTAGCTATACACAGAGCTAGTTTTCCTAGCCTATTCAACCCTTTGCAGGCCCCCTCTCTCTGCCTCAAGGCAGATGCTTATGGATTAGCAAACTTCTGCTTCTACTGTACTTTTAAATGTCAAACTATTTCTACTTCCTTTGGAAGGTGTGCTCTTATACAAATACAAAAGACCTTTATTGGCATTTACAAGAATCTAAAATAGTTCTAAATAACCAACATATCACTTGTAAATAAAATAAAAATGGTGGTTAGTCAGTCAATTGTCTTGACGTATCTTTTCAGATTTACATCAATTACTAGTACTAAAAATAAAGCAAATTGCAGGATATTCGACTTCAATTTGAGGTCAAATAGAGTCTTCAAACTCACTCCATCGTTTTTAAGACCCAATTCCTCCAACAAAGGCTTTAGCAGGGACAGTCTACTATGGTTATGAAGCGGGCAGTGAAACACTAGATGTTCTAATGTTTCCACGACTAGCAGGTTACAAGGGCAGAGTCTGTCTATGAAGGCAATGCCTCTGTATCTACCCCATAAGACTTGGGAAGGTAAAATATTACACCTAGCTAAGGTTAAAGCTCTTCTCGAGATCGGACTGTCCATTAAGTGGAGATATCCGGGCAGAAGACCGACTCCAACTGAGATATGATGATATAAGGGGGAGCAAAACCTTCGGGCAGCCGCTGTCAAATTCTGATCGTGAATATCCACAAGGCGGAGATTGATTCTCTTGTAAGCCTCCATCATAGGCAGAGTTCCTAGTAGATCTAAGTTGAGGCCGATTTGGCTAAGTTTATTTAGCCAGAACACGGCAGGATTGTGCTTGTCTTGTAACAGATGGAATACAAGATTTTTATGATCAGCCAGGAAAAATACTTTGAGCCAATATTTGGAGGTTAATAACCAGGCTTGCAATTCTAACTTTCTCTGGCCCGATTCCAAACATAGAACATCATAAGTGATAGCTTTTGGCAGCCCAAGAATCCTTCTCAGAAAATCTGCCTGTAGTTGTTCTATTGAATAGTTAAAGGCTCTGAGCCAAACCGGTACTCCATATAGTATTTGAGGGCTGCATTTAGCCTTGAATACCTTCAGGGCTGATGGTACATGGCAGCCACCTCTAGAAAAAAAGAAATTTACTATATGTTTCGCGGAGAGAAGAACCGAAATACGAATTGCTAGTCGGTGGACATTCCAAGATAGATTGTAGGCAAAATTTATACCCAGGTATTTATACACCTTTACTTGCTCAATAGGTTGATGGTTAAAGCTCCATTTCCTAGGTTTCCAAACTCTCCCAAAAACAATAATTTTGGATTTGTTGAAATTCAGGGTGAGTTTGTTGGTCTCCACATATTTCAAGAATCTTTTCATCAATCTCGTGAGGCCCACTCTAGTTCGAGACAACAGAATGGCATCGTCCGCGTATAAGAGAAGTGACACGTGTTTAGAGCCCAATTTGGGCGGGTGGCCGTTAGCTTTATCTAGGAAGGCCGCCAAGTCATTTATAAATAGGTTAAACAGGATGGGAGCAAGAATGCATCCCTGTTTAACACCTTTGTTGGATGGAAAGTCTTCGGTCACGGCACCCTCAGGTGACACTCGGACGTGGCATTTCGTATTGGTGTACAAGGATCTAATCAAGGTCAGTAGCTTAGGGTCCATCTTCAGCCCTACAAGCTTCTGCCACAATATTCCTCTGTCCACAGAGTCGAAAGGTGTGCTCTTTAGATTCCTCAGCAACTCAAGGAAGACGTCATAATACTTGGAAACATAAGAGCCCCACTGGATCAGGCCAAAGGCCCATCTCGTCCAGCTTCCTGTATCTCACAGTGGCCCACCAGATGCCTGCATCTTGTTGCCATTCCCTCGCACTTGGCATTCTGAAGTAGGCTACTATTAATGTAAGGAGGCTGCAGTTTGAAGATCCTTATTTATTTATTTATTTATTTATTTATTTATTTATTTATTGAGTTTATACCTCACCTTTCCACCCCGCTTAGGGGCCCATAAAGACCAACACATTTCTTGTAGCATAATAAATAATATTGTAATGCTCTCCGTCTTCTTGGGCAGGGACGGGATTGGCGCTTTCTCTGTCTCCATACAGGAGACGGACGCAACATGAACGTTTCAAATTCTGTCCAAGTGGAATGAAACTCAAGTCGTTTTCTTATTGGCCATCTTCAGAATTCCTTTTCGTGATTGGCTAGCTTCAGGATCCGCGTTCCGATTGGCTACTTTTTGAAGCCCTCCACTTCTATTGGAGGACGTGAGATTCTGAAGGCGAGAATAAAGAGGGACTGCATTGGAAGTTTTCTCTGTCTTTTTGCTTCTTATCTAGAGGTTGTCACTTTTAGCGCACGGAGCAGCCATGTCTGGTCGAGGAAAGCAGGGCGGGAAAGTCAGGGCTAAGGCGAAAACACGGTCCTCGCGAGCGGGTTTGCAGTTCCCGGTGGGTCGCGTGCATCGTTTGTTGCGCAAAGGAAACTACGCCGAGCGTGTCGGAGCCGGAGCCCCGGTTTACATGGCTGCGGTGCTGGAGTACCTGACTGCTGAGATCCTGGAGCTGGCGGGGAACGCTGCCCGGGACAACAAGAAGACTCGGATCATCCCCCGCCACCTGCAGCTCGCAATCCGCAACGACGAGGAGCTAAACAAGCTGCTGGGTAAAGTCACCATCGCTCAGGGCGGCGTCCTGCCCAACATCCAGGCTGTGCTGTTGCCCAAGAAGACCGAGAGCCACAAGCCTAAGGCTAAGTGAAAGAGTCTCGGTTGTATGAGCGAAGGGAGGCAACCAATCGCTTCGGCCACAACCTAAAGGCTCTTTTCAGAGCCATCCACAGAATCTCGAAAGAGCTGATTTTTCTGGCTCCAGAAAAAAAAAAAGCTTAAGCGGGGCAAAGCGCGCTCGTTTTGTAACGTAACCACAGAAATTTCTCGTTTAAAACATACATAGTGATTTCTGACCCTCGCCCCGGACTAAAATGTACTTGGGACGGTGGCTGGAATGGGCGGAACGGAACCAATCGCTGTGAGCCTGTAATTCCCGTATTTTTTTTTTCTAACCCCCCCCCCCATGAAGCAGGTGAGGATAGTTGCAAATCTCATCTTCCTCAACTGAGGTAAGTTCTAAGAAACAGTACTGTTTGGAAAAAACACAATTACAGCTCTTTAGGAATAGGTCGGTGGCCCTTAAAAGGGCCTTTTTCTTTTAGGATTGATGCGAGAAATTAACCACCGAACCCGTACAGAGTACGACCTTGGCGCTTCAGAGCGTACACGACATCCATAGCGGTTAGTTTTCCTCTTAGCATGTTCAGTATATGTTACAGCATCACGAATGACGTTCTCCAGAAAAACTTTCAGTACGCCACGAGTCTCCTCATAGATGAGTCCCGAAATGCGCTTAACGCCCCCGCGGCGAGCTAGACGACGAATAGCTAGCTTAGTAATGCCTTGGATATTATCACGAAGCACTTTACGATGCCGCTTTGCGCCTCCCTTCCCTAGCCCCTTTCCGCCTTTTCCACGACCAGACATGTTGTAACACTACACCTCCTTTCTCAGTTTTCGAAAAAATAACTCTTGAGCAGCTTTTCGCGTTATTTATATATTGTTTTCCGACCAGAAAGAAAACTAAGCGACTTACGTTTCCATTCAGTCCAATGAATCGCCCTTTGTCCAATCAAACACTGATAACAGCCATCCAATCAGAGCCTTTCCAACATACAACAACTAGACCCACCTAAATGCTTCTACGATAAACCACGGTCTTGTTCAGCCAATTGTGAGACAGCCCGGGAAATTCAAACTTTCCAACGGACATTTCGCCGTCTTCAACCAATCAGGACACGGAAACTGGCTATAAATAGTCAACAACTGCCTTGCAGAGTTATTTAGTTGCTGTGGGAAGGATGGCTCGTACCAAGCAGACAGCTCGTAAGTCCACTGGCGGGAAGGCGCCTCGGAAGCAGCTGGCCACGAAGGCTGCTAGGAAAAGCGCTCCAGCCACTGGGGGCGTGAAGAAGCCTCATCGCTACCGCCCTGGCACCGTCGCCCTGCGAGAGATTCGCCGCTACCAGAAGTCGACCGAGCTCCTGATCCGTAAGCTGCCTTTCCAGCGCTTGGTGCGCGAGATCGCCCAGGACTTCAAGACCGATCTTCGCTTCCAGAGCTCGGCTGTGATGGCTTTGCAGGAGGCCAGCGAGGCTTACCTGGTGGGCCTGTTCGAAGACACCAACCTGTGCGCCATCCACGCCAAGCGGGTCACCATCATGCCCAAAGACATCCAGCTGGCTCGTCGCATCCGTGGCGAAAGAGCTTAAGCTCATCACAACAGTATTTCCTAGAGGCTGGTATCGATTTCTGAGAAAACAAAAGGCTCTTTTAAGAGCCACCACTTCCTCACGAAGGTGCTGATAACTGGGCAGCTGGTAAACTTAAATATCTACGTGTGATGGGAGGCCATTCCTACACACATGAATCTCGGTCTTGTGAATAGCAAGCATTGCAGCCTTTCTCATTCTGTGAGGCTACTCCGAAAAATTTTAAGCTTAGCTGGGTTAGTAGTTCCCAGCGTCACGGTAAGTATTTTGGGAGACATCCTTTATGGCCAAGTGTATTCATGGTCACAAAGTGGAATGGTGAGTTTGTTAAGTGCTAACGGGCAGAGATAACTGAAGTGAAACAACCACTGACCTACACAGTGCAGGCAGAACAGGGCCGGAGAGCTGAGCTGAGCGGGACGGGGGGGGGGGCACCGTTTGAGACACGGCTGGAAAACAACGGCGGAAGCCACTTCAACTATTACGCCGTATCTTTTTATTCTGCGTAAGTCAGCGCTTCTCCTGAGCAAGGTGAGGGTGGCTCTTAAAAGAGCCTTTGGGGCTTGAGGAACGCTGCTCGCATAGAGGTCGGCCTCTCTCTCGTTACTTCTTGGGCGCCGCGGCCTTCTTGGGCTTGGCTACCTTTGCCTTGGGGGTCTTGGGCTTCGCTTTGGGCTTGGCCGCCTTGGCCTTGGCGGGGCTCTTCGCCGGCTTCTTGGCCTTCGCAGCAGCTTTGGGCTTCTTCGGACTCTTGACCGCCTTCTTGGCGCCGGCTGCAGAGGCGACTCTCCTGGGCACCTTCGCGGTCTTCTTGGCCCCCGCCGGCTTCTTCCCTCCCTTGGCGGCGGCTCCGGGCTTCCTGCCCTTGGGGGCGGCGGGCGGCGGCGCCTTCTTCTTGGCCGCCTTGTCCCTGGTCTCGGCCTGCTTCTTGTTCAGCTTGAAGGAGCCGGAGGCGCCCGTGCCCTTGGTCTGCACCAGGGTGCCCCTGGAGACGAGGCTCTTCAGGCCCAGCTTGATGCGGCTGTTGTTCTTCTCCACATCGTAGCCCGAGGCGGCCAGCGACTTCTTCAGCGCCGCCAGGGAGACCCCGCTGCGCTCCTTGGAGGCGGAAACCGCCTGGGTCAGCAGCTCCGTCACGCTGGGGCCGGAGAACTTGGGGGCGCCCGCCGGCTTCCGGCCCCTTTTGGCGGGACCTTTGACGGCTGGGAGCGCAGCCGCGGGCGCAGCTGGAACCGCCTCGGTCATTGTGTCACACGACGCCCCCTCCCACTTCCGCCGAACGGGCCACTCCTTCGCCTTGAGCTTCCCAAATAGAAATCGGGACAGCGGCGCGGACGGAGCCGCCCCGCTATTTATAGGGGAGGAGCTGCGCGCTGATTGGTGCGTTTCAGGCACGGCTCCTGGGCAGCCCGGCAGAGTCCCGGTCCTTGCAATTTTGTGTTTTTTGCTCTGCACAAAACGGGCTCTTGCTCCAAATCCCGTCCACGGATTCCTCCCGCTCCAGGTGGGATCGATGGGGTGAGTGTGTGCTTTCAGGGGTCTGGTTGCCGCGCTCGTGGGAAGCACGCTTCGCCTGGGACCCCAGGAGGAACGTCGCCTCTGCTGGCTTCTTCGACCTGCACAGCTGCAAACTTTGGCTTTTCACTGAAAATGGCAAATGCTCTTTCTACTGAGAGGTCACGAGAGCTTTTGAATACGATACCCTGGAGCGTCTGTGACTCGGCGCTGAAGAAAAGGAAGCTTTTCGGCGGATAACTTCACAGTAATCTCTTATTTAACTGAGTCAAGTAACACATCTGAAACAAGAAGCTTCAGAATAAACTGATATAGGGCAGTACTGCTATTTTGGCCCCAGAATATGAACACTGCAATTATTTTAAGTTTATTTCAACTGAGGAATGACAATTTCATATAGATTTTAAAAATACGTTTTGATTAGTTTCTTCCTGCACCCTGCCTTTATGGTTTTGCCTCTCTGGCAGAAGCTTATCCTGCAAGACAGAAAGTGAAGCATTCTAGGGCCATTTGGGTGGATTATTCATATGTCGTTTTAAGTTAATGACAATTTAATTAGCTTGTTCTGGGATTTGGAGCAAAGTTACAGTGTCTCCTAGCTGAGAATTTACAACAGCTGGTCAATACTAGAAAGTTAGCTGTAATCTAACTTCTGTGTAAGTTCCACTTCTGTGTGTAGTTGCCTTGTTTTGGCTGTGTAGCTTCGTGCCATGTGTCCAGTCATACATGGACATGCACAGGCAGAGATTGTGACATCTTAAAGAATAACATTCATTGTGGCTTTAACATTTGTAGACCAGCTTCAAACTCAAACTGTTAACATTCACTAAAGGAATATAGCAACAGTCAGGTCTGCAGCTTCCAAGATGGCTGCTCCCAGCTTCCCAAAACCCACCTGACATCAGGTCACAACCCACCAAGTGGGTCCTGACCCACAATCTGAGAACACTGCCTTAGGCCACAAAAACAGATGACTTTTTTTTTTTTGCTGTATTAGAGTTTACCTATGCTAAAAATTTCTCACACCACGCAAATTGCCAGAAGAATGAAAACTTGTATATTACAACTGGTAGTAAGATTAGTTTTCCTGGGGATAAACATCTGTGTGGAGGAGGGAGAAACTCACATTTCAAATCCCATCCCACTTATGGAATCACTAAGTAAAACTTGGGTGAGTTCACACATGCAGGGATGCATTACGACTCACTAAACTGCAGCAGTGAAGCTCTGCTGCATGAGCCCAACTGGCATCAACAGCACTCCATCCCACATCACCCGTCACAGTCCAACTAAACCCTATGCGTATTTCACTCAGAAGTATGGGGGTGTAGAGTTGCAGACTCCAAGGGAAGCCTACAGTCTGCCTGCAGTGACCAGTGTGAGCCCAGCTGCTGCTCAGGGAAGTTGATGGCCTCTGCCCCCCAGTCAAGCCCTCTAGCTTTGCCATCTCCATGACAGACAGTTAACCAACTGGTGCAGCCGAACTGCACCGACACCCGTTACTTGGCTGTGTTGGATAACTTGCACACTATGCAAAATGCTGGATGAAGTGCCTTGAGCATGTCTCCTGCGGGGGTGGGTTCCAAACCTGCCTCTCCTCTCCTCGCTCTCCCACACCCCTATCCTTTTGTCCCTGCCAAGGTGGTTTCTGGCCAGTCATGGGAATTTCTGCGAATGCCTTGAGGGCAACTCCTCTCGCTGGGCTGGAAACCGTCTTGCCCGACTCCCAGCCTGCATCTCTGTGCAGTGAGCAACCAGCAGCACAGTGGCATTCCTACAGAAGGGGCAGGAGCCTGCGCTCCAACCTCAGCCTCTCCCCATTGCCTCCAGAGCCATTCGCAGCTCTCCAAGCCAAGAATGGCCCTGAAAGCGAAGGGGAGGGCAATCTGGTCTTGGAATTTTCTTTTGTATATTACAACACTAAAGCAGATGGTTTAATCATCTTATTGGTTCACTCTTATTTTTTCACTATTTTGACAAAATTACTTTGTCACTTGTAAATGTGATATTGAAAAGATTTTATACAAAGTGATGCTCCTGAATCTTAACGTTGGTCTGGCTACCAGCATCACCCTTCCCCTCCCTGCTCCTTTCTTAAGCATTCTCCCTTTCCAAATCAGACACAGGACACTGAATGAAAAAAGACACGGGTGCCTTTATTTGGGTACAGAATCAGAGTCACAGATATTGCACCACAAATTTGGCAGCAAGAGTTGAAACATCTCACACACGCACTTGCTCGCACACTCACACACGCCTGCCCACCCCTCAAAAAGGAGGTGAGGGAAGCATACTCCGTGTAGATTTGTACAAAAATAAAATCTCTGTCGGCAACGGAAAACAACAATAACCTGGCCTGGCGTCTTTTGGTCTTTGTTCTGCATCCTTTGAGAATTGCAGGAAGGGCTGCCAATTTGGCATGATTGTGTGGCACAGCTCTGTGGAAAAGGCTGCTCTGGCCTTTCAGCCTTTCTGGTGCCCACTTTCTTCAGAGGAAGCAAAAGGCAAATGCGGTGCCCTGAAGGGGAAGGGCCTGCCACTGGTAGCTGCCTCTGCTGGGACTGGAGGGGGAAGGGAGACAACTCTGGCAAGATGTGAAAACTGCACGGTCTTCATCTCAACTAGAGAGATCATCGCTTAGTACCTGTGACTGAGGCTGCAATCCTAAGCACGCTGACCAGGAAATAGGCACCATTTAATAAAATGGCACGTACTTCCGAGTAGACATGTCCAGGCTTGTGCTGCCAAAAAAGCATTCAGTTGGGAGCATAAAATTATCTCCTCCCCCCCCCCCCAATTACAAGGCAACTGCAGCCACATCATATCATCCAACATGGCACCAACCGTTTCAGGACTTGGGCTGGGCTGGGCTGGTCTGGCATGGCTGGCCTTCCAGGATACCCAAGTCACAAGAGTTGTTGGAGCTGCCAAGTTCACCAGCAA
The DNA here is from genome assembly GCA_029204185.1 of Lerista edwardsae. NCBI lineage: Eukaryota > Metazoa > Chordata > Lepidosauria > Squamata > Scincidae > Lerista > Lerista edwardsae. The sequence continues at coordinate 256,135 of JAJKFI010000165.1, read as the reverse complement.
AGGCCGGCAGCTTTGGACTCGGGTTCATTGGTTATTTCACCAGCAAAGTTCGTTTGCTCAGTGCCTGGTTCTAGTACTGCAGTTCTCCCACATGAGAGATAAAGGGCTGTGTAGACCAGCCATGTTCAACCACTGCTGTGGCACAGTGGTGTGCCATGAATGGTGCTCAGGAGTGCGGGGGGAATTTGGGAGGAGGCCATGAGTAGGGTCTTTGTGGGATGTGAGCCCCCGCTGGCTGCAGTGGGCCTTGTCAATTGTCAGGAAGCTGGTGGTGTGCCCTGGCCATTTTAGTGCCTTGCCAGTGTACTGCCAATTGGAAAAGGTTGAAAATCACTGGTATCGATGGTCAGTGCCATTTCAGGAAGTTCAGCACAACACAAAAGCTTGACTGCCTCAGGCCCTTTGGAAGGTTTGGTGAGAAGCAGGGAAACTGGTTTCAGCTATCGCAAAGGGCATCAGAGCAGATCCAAAGAGCAGCCAAAGAGATCGCTCACCCAAGTACACTGCCTTTTCACACCTTGCCACACCTTAGGAAGCCAACGCAGATGGGGCCACCGTGCAAAACTGACTGTGCGGCCAACATGCACTAGGACCAATGCGCAAAACTGCAGCTGACCCCTACACTCAAGGCATGACAAGGCTTTTGGAGGAAGGGAACACACTCTCCTGAATCGACCCTGCCACACCTACCCAGCAGCACCTGTTAGTGGGGGAGCGCAGGAGAGTTGCTGGTGCATGAAACATCGGCTGGTGTCAGTACCTTTCAAGACGCTTTAGCACTCCTAGACTGAGAGCTACTTTCTGAACTGGAGTAGCTGAAGCTGGGGGGTGGCCCCATTTGCTGAGGCTGCCCACAAGCTGGTGAGCTCCTTGCGTCCAATGTAATGATGTAGGAGCATATTTTTGTTTCTTAAATTGCAAGACGCTGTATTTAGAGAAACGGACTCCCTGCTTTGAGATCCCCAGAGGGATTCCTTCACGGAGATTCTGCAGTGTAGTTCAATTCACAGCTCTCACTTCAAAACCCAGATAGACAACTGCAGATTCCTCACTATGCTGACAAGCAGCAGTTCAAGTCATAGTAGAAGCCTTCCTGCCACATGGTTGTTTTTGGGGAAAGAGCCATGCCACCTGCTGGGGGGCTCTGCTATGGCTCCAAAACCACCTAACAGGGCTCAAGACTACCCGCCCCTCAAATCAAGACCAGGCGCCGCAGCTGCTCACAGACAAGAAGCGCTGCCAGGCATATATACACGCTGTTGCATGAACACAGGATAAAAACACACAGTATATAAATAAATAGTTCAATAAATAGTCTGTGGATGAGGGGGTGGGTTGGAGAGTCCGAGCAGGCATTCCCAGGGCCTCTCCTTTTCCAACCTTGGGATGGGCTGTGCAGGCCAGTTGTCTTAGCACGCTGTTAAGCTCTGCTTTGTGCCACTGGACATGGCATTCAAAGGGAAAGCTTGCAGTGGCACCAGCAACAATGATACAAAGGGGACTTGTGTTGTACAGTGCTCTTGGGGCTCCACGTGTCTTTCGGGAGGTAAACATTGAGTCACACAACTGGAAGGAACTGCCTTGTTTGGCAAGGGGGGGGGGGTAAATAGAAAGACAGAGGGCGAATGGTTGCCCTTGAAGGCAGCAGCCTCTAAGGAACGGGGGGAATGTTTTAGGGCACACAAACACACCCCACACTTTTGATTCTTCTTTCCAGTGCCTTCAGCTGGACCAAGCTCGGGCACGGGCTGAAGGTGGCTGAAGGATGTTAAGCCTCCTTCTGAGGAAGGATCTCAGCAAAGGGGGCAGCGTGCCGAGAAAACAAACATGCAACGGTTCAAGATCAGCACTTGAACAGCGGCCTCTCTCTTCTCTCTTTTTTTATTAATCAGTGCTGCAAAGAGGCCCCTTCAAGAGCTTTTGCACTGCAGATCAGTAAAAAAAAGTTTACAAAAAAACTCAAACACAAAACAATCATCCTGCAAAAATAAATACATACAAAGTCTGTTCCCCGGCCCACTGTCTCTGGGCCACCTGGGTCCAAATCCTCAGTAAGGCAGCAAGGGCCGGGGCCGGACGGGAGGGATGTTCCACGGGAGTCCAGCCCGCCCCCCGTCCGGGGAGTCCGGCCCGTCTCGAGTTCAGCACGAGGACAAGCCAACGTGGGGCGCGCAGCCTCTCCGGGGCCAGTTCGCAGGCCAGGCCCACGGCCCTCCTGCGTCTCCAGGCGAGTCTCGCTGCAGCGGATGCTCCCGGGAGCGGCAGCCTGGGCCTGTCCCCGGGTCCTGCCGACCGGCCGTGTCCCGCTCAGGACAAGCAGAAGTGATCCTGGATGAGGGTGCCGGGCTCACCTAGCCCGAGTCGCTGCCCGCTGCCTCTGCCCGGGGGGGGCTGCTCTCCGGCCCCCAGCCCAGCCTCCTCCTCCTCCATGGCCATCTCCAGGGGCAGAGGCGGCAGGCAGCCCTGCCCGCCACTGCCCTCCTCCATCGGCTCCAGCATGCCGTTCAGGTCCATGTCGTGGATTTCCACATCGTACAGCGGGGTGACTTTGGAGGCGGGGTTGCTGCCACAGTCCACGCAGGCCTGCAGGGGGAGGAAGGAAGGAAGCGAGAGGAAGCCGGTGAGCAGGTGCCACTGGCCCTGGAGGCTGCGCGGGGGCTCCCCGCATCCCGAGCCGCCCGCGGTCAGGTCCTCCCTTGCCCAGTGATGAGCCCCGAGGCCAGACTCAGGAGGTCACACCGCCAGGCCTGCAGGCCCCCCTCCCCCTCCCCCCAGCCACCCTCCTCACCGTGATGTTGATGGCCTTGGGCAGGACCCCCTTCTGGACCCAGGAGTGCACCTCTGCCAACTCCTTCTTCTGCTCGTCCGAGAACCGAGGCTGCCGCTTCTGCATCTGCTTCAGCTTCTCCCGGTCCTCCTTCAACACCGTCTCCAGGTCTCTGCGGAGGGCAGGCAGGCAGGCGGCTCAGGACCGGCTGCCCGGGGACAGGCAGGGCCCCACTGGCCGTTTGGGGGAGGGGGGTCAGGGGCCTCAGGCCCGAAGGAGAGCGGTCTGGCAGTGGCACCAGGAACAGAAGCAGGGGGGGGGAAAAAGGACTAACGGTGCCGACAAGTCAGAAAGGAAAAGGGAAGGAGGCCTTTGCCCTGCAGTCAGGTCAGCCGGCAGAGGCAGCACAGTTGCAGCAGGAAGGGGTTGCCTACGGGAGCCGGCCTGACGCCCCACACGAGCGGGTCAAGCTGAAGCCCCCCCCCCCTCACCTGCTGGGCAGCTGGTAGGTCATCATGACCTTGTCGTCCGTGTTGGCCATCAGCAGCCAGATGGGGTCCTGCAGGACGTACTTGATGAAGTCCTCGTTGTCCTCCACGTCGGAGCGCTTCTTGCCCCGCAGGTCGTTCTCTGAGGAGTCGATGCTGCCAAAGTACTTGCTGGTGTTGCTGCTCTTGCTGCTGGCTGCAGGGGGGAGGAAGAAAGGAAGGCGCTCATGAGGCAAAGGGAGCCCCCGCGGGTCCCTCGTCCCTCTCAAAGGGTCAGGGAGAGGCGAGCTTCTGGCAGGAGAAGGCTCCCCGGGCCCGACCCCAGGAGTGGGACCACGGGCCCAGACCAGGAGGCCCAGATCCAGCCCAGGCCTGGCACACGCAACAGGAGAGGCTCGCACCCATGGACGTGGAAAGGCGTGTGGGGAGGGGGCTCCCAGCCAGGCACCGCTGAGCGGGGTCTGCCCAGAGGTCAGGCTCCTCAGCTGCTCAGCGGCTGGTCCCAGGCAGCCACAAAGCAAACCCCACAGGGCGGGGGGGGGGCAGGGAGGATGGCACAGGCGTAAAGGGGCTGTTTGGCTTACTGGTGCCGCTGGCAGACGTGCTGTCCCCGTTGGAGCCGGAGCCCATGGAGCCCGAGGCCGCGGAGCCACTGCCCGACGCGGCCGAGCCAGTGCCAGAGCGCGAGTCTTCCTGCAGGAGCAGGTCCAGGAGGTCGCTGGAGCTGGACAGCGCGTCGTTGTTGGAGGAGTCGTGCGCTTCCGCCTGCAAGAGGAGCACAGAAGGGGGTGAGCGCCCGGCCAGTCGGCCCTTTCCAGCTCTGTGGCCAGGAAGCATCACGGCCGAAAAGTGGCCAGAAGGCGCCCAGAGCTGACTGCCCGGCATCGGGAGAGAGGACAGGCTCTGCACGGCCCCCTCTTGGGGAGCACCTGGCTGGCTTCGCCGCCGTGTCCCCAGAGCCGGAAGCAGCCCCTCGCCTGGAGGAGGCCAAGGTATTCTTGGAGGGCGCAGGCTGCACAGAACGTCAAGGGGGTGGGAGTGGAGTGGGGAAAACGAGGGCTGTGCAGGCAGCCAGGCAAACGGGCCTGCCATCGGGACAAGGGCCACAGAGATCACTCAACGCTGCTTTCCCTTCCCAGCTGCATCCAGTTTGGGGGGGGGGGTTGTTCTCCACGGACAATGCTGCGCTTCCCAACTGCTGCGCAAGTCAGAAGGCAGGAGGACCAGCCGCTAGGAGAAATCCCGCCCAGGCGAAGACGCCCAGCAGAGACTGGGCCTGCCTTCAGAGCAGGACAGCCAGGTCCACTTTGCGGACGGCTGCCCCACGGTTCCCGACGGATCCACAGACTGCAGCAGCTGCCCAGCCCAGCCTCCACTGGTCTGCCCCTTGCTCTCGGCTCCCCAGCCCTAGACTCGGCGGGCTCAGCGCCACGGGGATCGTCAAACAGCGAATGACTGACACCAATTCAGAGTAATTATCTCAGAGCAGTACAAGGGGGAAAACAGGCCAGTTTCTCAAGCAACAAAGAGCGAAGTGGCAGCAAGCGCCTGCCACGCTGCCAAAGGCAGGACCAACACGGAAGGTCAGGGCACCGCCCCCTCCTTGTGGTCCTTCCCACGCAGCCTTGCTTCTGCCTCCCACCCCAAGGAGGGGACACGTCAGGCCAATGCAGACCAACTGCAGGGCTGTCTCTGAGCTACCTGGGGGCTTACCATGCAGGTTTCTTTCTGGGCGCCGAGATCGTCCGCCAGCCCCTGTCCGCCAGCCACGCCAGCCCAGTCGGTGGGGGCCCCCGTTGGCCCTGCCGGGTTGCCGCCCGCAGCTTCCGGCCAGTCGCAGGCCTTGGGCATCTCTTCCATCTGCAGCAGGTTGAGCTGCAGTGGGGAGCTGCAGCGTGACTCGAAGAGCGGCGACTCGGCCCGCTCAGGCTGGCTCAGGGAGTGTGGCGTGGAGGAGCGGGAGGGCGCCTGCGTGCACACCTCGGGCCCGGGGGGGTGGCATGCTGCCCGGCTGGGGGCCGAAGGGGAAAACGGGGCCCCCAGGGAAGTAGGACTGTGGGAGGGAGCTGTTCATCTGGGGGAAGACGTAATTGGGCAGGACGAGGGCGACCATGGGGGTGACCAGAGAAGCGGGGAACTGCGGGGTGGAAAGCGGGTTCTGGGCGGGCTCAGAGGGCTGAGGCGCAGCGGGGCGAGGGGGAAAGACGGGGATGGGGTAAGTGGGCATGACTGCTGGATAAGGCATGGCGGGGAGGCTGGCCTGGGAGTTGCCAGAGGGGGGCCAAGAGGAGGGGCCAGGGGCTCCCGGGGCCTGGGGAGGGGAGCCGGAGTGCTGGGGGGAGCTGGTGCTGTCCGACGACTTGTTCTGCTTGATGCGCTTGGCCTTGGACTTCCTGCTCCGCCCGCGACAGCCCAGACCCCGGACTCCCTGGCGCAGACCTCTGTGCCCTGAGGAAGCAAGGAAGGAAGGAGGAGGAGGAGGGGCTTGCACCTGTAGCACGAGCCGCTGGTTTGTGTGTGTCCCTCCCCCCCCCCATGCGCACACACTGCCCCTCGCTCTGGCGTACCTCGCTCAGCCTGGGGCCCGGCCTGGTGCCTCTCCTTCCAGCTCAGCCCGGAGGGGGAGTTGAAGACGTGCAGCTGGCTGAGGTTCTTGAAGTGCGTGAGGAAGGCCTGCTCCTCCTTCTGCGTGTGGACGGAGAGCACCTCTTTCGTCAGGCCCACCTTGCGGTACTGCTGCTCCCGGTCGGGGGTCACGCTGGGGGGGTGGGGCTGGCGGAGTCGCGCTGGGGGCTGCCTCCTCCATCATGACAATATCTGCATGGAAAAAAGGGACACAAAAAGAAGAGAGAAGGACAACGTTAAACCAGCCAGCTACAACCCCTTCCGGTACATCATCACAGACTCAGGATACAGGTATCAATGCATAGAGGTATTTGTTTCTGGTGAGTAAGATAGGATTACAGCCTCCTGAATGCAATGGGCTTTCTTCTGAGTAAGAAAAACACCACCATTTTCAAACACCTCTACCCATGCACAAATGCACAACACAGACAGGAAGTGGATCTGCCAACTGCCAGTTTTAAATGACTGGTTCCCATCATACCCTCCACAGTAGTCAGCTCAGACCCTGCCCAAAGACCCTGCTGTGTTAAGAAGACCTGGGATGAACCAGGGGCTTGTTCAGAGAGAGGGGATTCGAATGTGTCTTGAAATAAAAGGAGGCTGTAGCTCTTGCCTTTCTTCTGGCGGCTTCCCAGGACAAAGCCGTCCATTTCCATTCTCATTCACAGACTTTCCCCAGAGCACCCTCAACAGCTCGGGAGAAAATGGGACCATGGGAGGGAAAGACTTGTTAATGCATGGGTCCCGCTGAAACACTCTGCTACTTCACCGGGTGAACACCAGCCGAGGCGTGGGAAAAAAAGTTAGCTACCTACACAAGACATGCACATATCACTACACATAAGACTATGCAGGGGAGGGAGAAAATCTCAGCGTTAACATTTCTGCCTGCGTAATTTGGAAGCTCCGATTCAGCTTTCCGAAGGCCAGGGGGCCCAGGACATCATGCAGGGAGACAAAGGCTCCTGACGCTGCTCTCTGAACTCGGAGCCTAGAAGAAGTGAGATGGACGCCAATGGAGAGGAGGCGGCACCTACTGAAGAGGATGAGACTAAAGGCAGAGCCTTCTCTTAGCACCAGGGGAAACCTGGATAAGGCCAAGAACTGCATCGCAACTGGTGCTGTTGTGCACAACACCCAGGAGGATGGTTGGGGCAGCATCAGGAGAGAGACACCTGCAGATGTCAGGTGTGAACAGAAGAGAGTGTGAGCACACACCCCACTGTGCAGTAAATCTGTACCAGGAGGTGAAGGTGAAGTGTTTAAAAGCCCATCACCACCAAGGGACAGGAGCAGAAGAACAGAGCAGTGCCCGGTGGGAAGAGGCCTGTAAGCCACTGGATGTTGTGCTGCTGACAGAGGCAAAAGGGAGAGGGAGGGAGGGATCTCCCCCTCTGTGGAAGACAAAACTAGGAAGTCAAGGGACTGCCAGAAGCACGTCCTCACTTCTTCAGTCACCCCTGAAGCACAAGGTGAAGGGCAACTCTCCCAAGACTGACAGGGGCCTCAAAGGGCAGAATCTCTATCTGGGGGCGACAGACTAGGAGATGCAGGGCAGGAGAGGCCCCTGGTACTCCACCTATGGGGGGGGGGAACGGCTGCCAAATGGCTTGGGTGGAGGTGCTCCGATCACAAGATCTTCAGAGACTTTTGGTTCTAGGGAGAAAAGGCGGCTTCCGCCTGCGGCCCCTGTGGCAATGCCACATGGCTCCCCCGCCGACAGAAGAAGCTGGCAGCTGAGAGGGCTGTTGGCTGGGAACGAAGAAGGGGTCAAAAGAGAGCAGCCAAGTCAAAAATGCCTGCCAAGCCGGTGCCCCCAGTACAGCACTTCCAACCAAGGATGCAGTTGGGCACTACCAGCTGGAAAGAGGGCAACTGAACTCAGCCGCTGCTGGGCACGCAACGCCCCAAGACTGCCGTTGGCTCAGGCCCAAGAGACCCCCCACCCCGAGTCCTCACGACTGGCTGGCCAGACACCCCAAGGCAGCTCCCAAGGAAGCAGGAAGTCAGTCTGCCTTGGAACAGGGCGCTGCAAGTCCCCTCGCCTTTGTGGCTGGAGGCCACGAGGAGACCCAGCCACGGATCTGGGCACCTTGGGGCAACCCTGACTGCCAAGAGGCTGGCACAGCCGCCAGCGGCCATGAATGCCAGGAGTCAGCTCTGCACTGCAGGAAGCAGACTCGCTTTTCGCCCGCAGCCAGCCGGGGAAGCAAAAGGAACCAAGTCAGGTCAAAGTGGTGAGTGGCATCTCCAGCGCCCACCCCCACCCCCCAGACTCCCCCCCCCAGTTGGTCCCTCCCCCCACGCCCCACCGTGATTTCCCAGAAAAAAACACAGCATCCACCTCCCATACCCGACTCGGGGGGCTTCTTGTCTCCCACGTGGACGATGGTGCTGCTGAAACTACACTGACTCGTCACGGAGACCACACTCTCGGCTTTGCTAGGCAAGGCCAGGGGAGTGAGCGGGCTTCCCACCACGGCAGCTGCTGCCGTCCCAGGCTCTTCCCTCTTGGGCTGACTCTCCGGGGTCGGCAGCATCTCCTCAGACGCATCTGTTCAAAGAGACAACGGTGGATTAGCAGGGGGGAAGGGGAGAGGCAACAGCGGGGCGCGCGGCGGCAGCGGGGTCCCTCAAGAGCGCCGACCGGCGAGAAAAGGACGTCAAGAGGCCAAACGCCAGCCTGCTCCCCCCCGCAAGGCAGTCCAGGTACCGTGTCAAAAGGCAGAGACGGGAAAGAAGGAGGCTGGCTGAGCACCAGCCTCAAGAGCATTTCCGACATGGAGGGGGAAATTCGGCTCCCTCAAGCAGCCCCGGAAACCTGCCACCTTCCCCCTCGCCCCACCCCGGCCACAGCACAACATCCAGATTCCAGACAGAATGAGAGAGGGAGCGCAAACGTGAGTGTGTGCGGAAAAAGAGGGACAGAGAGAGAGAGAGAGAGAGAGAGAGAGAGAGAGAGAGAGAGAGAGA
>JAJKFI010000165.1:151130-237500 GCA_029204185.1 Lerista edwardsae | reverse complement strand
ACACACACACACACACACACACACACACACACACACACACACACACAATATTCATCTGCAGAAGTTTGAGGGCTGGACTCCACATTGCCCAGCAACAAGGACTGAACTGTTCCAGGAGGACAGTGTCTTTTTTTTTTCCTGGAAGGACCCAAGGCTCAGGGTCCTGGCAGATGGATAAACCAAAAGTTCAGTAGTTGCCCAACAGGCATGACCTCACTTTCTCTGTTGCTTCCTCTCTCCCTTTTGAAAAGGTTTCCACATTCAGGAGGCTAGAACTGGAACTACTTATGGTAGGATCACACAGATGTTTCAAGGTTGAAAGGTCCTTTTGTTTCTTGCCCGATTAAGAGTTCTGTGCAATTTGCAAATTTGCATGCTGCTTTACCAAACTAAACAGGTCCTAAAACTATTCTTTCCTGCAATGGGCAAGTCAGATTTTGAACAAGCACGATTACCTTGGAAGGAATCTGAGAGTGCAATCCTAGCCTGGAGTTAGGCTGGCACAGTTAGGCCAGCAAACTTTGGCCAGCACAAGGGCCACCATAAAGCGCATTTGGACCACTCTCGGCATCAGGGGGGGGTGGCGCACAACTGTGTACTGGCCTCTTTGACTATGAGAGTGGTCCAAACATACTTTACGGTGTCCTTAGTGCAGGGCAAACTTTGATGGCCTATGTGCCAGCCTGACTCCAAGGATTGTGCTCACAATTTGTACCAAGGTTGTGTTTCAGTGCTGATCACCCAGAAACAAAATACAATTACTATATTTCTAAGCAAGCCACACTGGAGTTCAGTGAATGTAGAGGCTCTTAAATTTACAAAAGTAAATTTGTACAGAAGCGGAAAGCACTGAAGCATGTTCCTCAGTTCGAGGAGTAACACTGCTAGCAAAGACAGCCCGGTAACATCGTAACAACCTACGCGGCGTAAGATTTTGTCAAAAGCTTGCTTCAGAAGCTCATACCACAGTAAACCCATCTTTAAAGTACAAGTCAGGAGTTATGCTTTTTTTTCCCCTCTTAAAATGTTAAAGGTGCTTAAAAGCGGAATTACGGATGGTTGATAGAATTCCAGGTCATCACTGCAGTCATTTCTTTTTATTTTCCTCTTCCCACTTTTTAAGAGAATGAAAAAAGACAAATATTTTTTTCCTAACAAAAATCCTACTGCATTCAGGTAAAGCGCAGCAGCCTATTGTGGCTTTAGCAGTCATAAAATATGCAGAGGAATTCAGCCAGGGAAGTTTCAGAGCCTAGAGATAGACGTGGTCACATGCTCATGTCTGCAGAACAAAATGTTCTCAAAGTACAGTAGGAGGAGACGCCTCTGAAACAGTTGGCAACCAGACAGCCAGAAGACTGCTGCCAAAAAAGGCGTGGAGCCAGAAATGGTGTAACAACAAACCCGTAGTCAGCTGCAGCCACATGTGTCCGCACATTAACAAGTATGCTTGCGCATAACCATTTCCCTGGCTGCCTGTGGCAAGTCAGAACATCACCCAGGGGACCAGAAAGAAGAATGTGACTGAAAGCATTCATATTTCTCTTTTCCTTTTAGGTCACAATGGGCTTTATTTACAAGGTGTTTAACACCAACGGAGAATTGGGAAAACAAGCCGAGCTAAGCATGTTCTCCCTACAGCGCTGGTACGCTCAGACCAGGTGTCACCCCAAGCCCGTTTGCAAACTGGGGTGCAGGCTACAGATTGCTGCTATTTCCAAGATCAAGGAACAGACTAACAAGAACTATAAAAACAGAGATATAGTTCAGAGAGTAGGGATTTTAAGCAAAAAAAGATGATATTTTTTTATCGTATTTTATTTAAAGTGCTATTTAAATATGTCATGGCAGCATCCCATATGTTGCCATGGGAGGGAAGCAGCAAAAGGGCTTGCCCTGACCCTTCCCCCCAAAAGCTCCCCTAATATAAATAATTTGCGTGACTGCATATAAATTGCTTGCAAGTGACCTCAAAACTGGAAGCCTGCTGGGATATGCTGTACAGATAGAGAGAGAACAATACGCAGCAGGGGCCGTTCTAACAGCGGACATGAGATCAGGATCCGCCACACCCGCTTTGCTCTTAGTGTAAATGAGCCCAGTCCCCATCCTCTCCGCACACCAAGACACCCTCCTCCTGCTCCTCTTCTACTACAACAAGCAGAGTTCAGGCAAGGCAGAGAAAGAAATGGCCGTGGCTGGCTTACTGTATTCCGGCTCCACTGTATTGCTGGCTATCAGAGGGTCTCCGCAGGCTGGCCAGGCACCAGGCAGCCCCCCTCAAGCAGCGCACACCCGCCTCCGTCCTTGCCCTTATTTGCAAGCCGGAAAGGCGTGGGGATGCATCACTGCTGCCTGCAGCTGAGAAGCCAAACCACTGCCTTCCGCCGTCTCCCAAGGCTGCCCAGCCAGCACTGCCTGGCTTGCAGAGGAAGAGAGAGGGAGAGCAGAGAGGGCCACTCCCCCTCCTGCCTGCAGCACATGCCAGGCTCTGTCGCCGCCGAGTTTCCTCTTCCCTTCCCCGCCCCCACAGCCAGGGCAGAGCAAGCCGGATTACGAAGCCTCTTTCAGGAGAGAACATTCCGTCCCCGCAGAACTGGCACACGTGACCACAGCAGCTTCCACCAGTGCGCGCCTATCAGCGGTGCCTGAACTCGCCAGCCAGCCAGCGTACATGGGCGAGAGACCGGCTGCGCACCAGCCTGAGCCGAGACCCGCCAAGCGAAGCCCGCCGAGGGGTCTCATCCCCTCTGCCCACCCAGTCACACTCACTCACTCACCGGAAAGTCCTGCCTGCTTCTCGGGTGTGATCAGCCAATGCAGGCTTGAGACGGGGAGAGCTGCTCTCCAGCCCCCCTTGAGCTGCCAACGATGACTCTCTCGCTGACCAAATCCACCATCCTGCTAGTCCGCCTGAAGAGAGCTGGGCTGGGGCGCGCTGCGGAGTCTGGGCAGCCTTCCCTCTGCACCAGCATCTGGCTATGGGCAGGCAGGCGGAGGAGCCGGCTGTTTAACGGAGGGCGGAGCAGCAGTGGCCAGGAGCCCGGGTGATGTCAGCGCCCGCTCTTACACACCCCACACGTGTACTGTGGTGCTGCCACCAGGAGTCACTAGGAGGCCCTCATTGGCTGGCGAGCTTAGCCAATCAGGCAGGCAAAATCTGACTGAATAATAGGCAGCAGAGGCCTGTCATTCACCATCACCGGACGGGGGGGGGGGTGCCCGCGGGGGGGGGGATTTGCCATGAATCACGGGTGCCATGAAGTGCATGGGGCAGAAATGCAAGCCTGTGGTGGTTTGTGGACTGGGGGGGGGAGGAATAAATGTCCCCATAGTGGTGGATGAAATAACAAGATAACCAAAACAAAGTCAAGATTTTGTACTTATCAGGCTATGCTACCTCATCACCTGTTAGCGGCAAGACAACCCCAACATCCACCTTCGCTATCCCTCTAAGCAAGTCCCACAGTGTGGGTGGGAGGGAGGAATCAATATTTGGTTAACAGGAGCATCCAAAACAAGGAAGCCCCAGGTGGCCAGATTATCAACCACTGTTCTGCAACCTTTGTTCAATATTTTCCCCTGGATTTGTTATGGGCCACCAGGAACTCCCTGTGCCTGTCACTGTTTCTGTGGCAGGAAGAAATTCAACAGGTGCAGTTTTGTAAATCATTTTAAACCCCCAGCAATTCCCAGTGACACTTGCATAGTCTGTGACCCTAATGCAAGCCACAACACTCTTTGTGTGCCCCAGATTCCCTTTCTTCTCACCTGCATTTTTTCATTTCTATTTTGGGAAGTACACTTTGTTCATAAACTCGCTGGGGTGGAGCCACTCCTGCTAATGTTCTTGTACTGACAACAAGAATGCTACACACACACACATAAAAGCCTAATATGCATATTATGTAATTGCTTGCTTAGTCTGCATGGTGTACTCTGCTTGCTTTACCTGTCCTAGAGCACCAAAAGGTTTTGGGTACAAAAAGGGATGATGAAAGAACACGTCCACACACAGAAATTCTACAGTGAGGGGGGCTAAGGAGCCTCTCATTGCAAAATATGAATTATATGTATTTGCAATAATAAATAATTGCAAAATTATAAATAATTGCAAAATGCATAAATTGTGATAGCTTAATACACAAAGCTAATATCAATAAAATTTAATTTTTCTACAATTTTCTACAACACAGGGCTAATATTCCCAGGATCCTTGCACATGTTGGCTGGAAAACTAGAATGCAGGAGCACACTTGCATCTCAGCAACTGGAGTGCAACTGGAGTGCTTGCACGCCTTTCCTCTGGGGAAGGGCCAGAGAGCTCAGTGGTCAGGCTCATACTTAAATGCAAGCGATCCCATGATTTTTTTTTTTAAACAAACCTCTGTGTGGACCAATTATTAAAATACTTTAAAGCACCTCTTGCACAGTGCTGTTTCCTCAGCTTGCCCATCACTCCAAACAGGCAGCCTATTTTTTTGGCATGGGGTCCTGGAAGGTGGCAGCCCAAGGCAGACACTTCTTAGAAGCTAAAAGTGCTAGCAAAGGAACCACAGGAGGTCTCCAGCTGCAGTCAGGGGATAAAGGCCCAGCAGATGTTGCTTTCCGCCAGCCTTTGTCTAGCCCAAATTACCGATGCTGCCTGCCTGCGTCAATACAGATTCAGGGAGTAAAGCAACCTCCACTGGCCTCCGTCTTTTGATAAACACACTTTTGTGCTCTCCTAACAAAAGCTCTCTTCCTTCCATTATAAGCCCCTTTATCATCCTGAACAGTGGGACCCCCAATGGCTCTATTCTCTCATCACCCCTGCCCATGCAGCAAAGCATCTTCCACTGGTCCTCTGGTGTGCACCCACGAGTGCTGCCCCCCCCCAACCTCTCCCTGGCAGGAAGGAGAGCCTTCCCGCATAGCCCAAAATTAAAAAGCAAGTACACCACTTGTCTGAGAGAAGTGAAGGCCGAGGGGGCCTCTGTAAGAACATCAGCCTGCCCCTTGATTCTGCAAGCGTTTCAGACATATGTAATCTTTGACATTTTTGAAGTAAAAAGAAGACATTAACTGGAGGTTGTGGAGAAGGCTATCTCACACGCAGATGCCGTTGTGTGAAGAATTTTTTTAGACACACAAGCGCAGAGGACAGGAAGTCAGCAAAGTGACTCCTTAGAACTCTCTTTATTTGCAGCAGAGGAGAATTAAAGCCCACATTTACTAAGGAAACTCCTGCCCTTACCCCACACTGCTCCATGCTTGGCTCAGTGCTGCGGCCAGTCCCAGCTCCTAAGAACCCTTTGCTGGTTTGGCGGACCACACTCATTTTCTCCCATTCTCAGCCCCCATCCTACTCCTCTCTGGGTGCCACTCCCACAACGCTAACAATTCCCCATCTCAGCCGAGCCATAGGGCAGACCTGGGAAACATATACCCCCCACCCTGGATTAGTGGCCATCCCAGGGACCTTAGACTCTCCCTGCCCAGGCTCGCCAAGCCAGCTATTTTCAACCTCTTCCATCTCATGGCACAATGACAAGGCATGTACATTGTCAAGGCACACCAACTGACAAGGCACTCTGTGGACCATTTGTGGCACACCAATGTGTCACGGCACACCGGTTGAAAATAGCTATGCTGAGCCCTTGCAAACCAAATCTCAGGAGTCCTTATCGCAGGTGCTGCCCATGTCCACTCAGATGCCAAAAAGTCAGGAGCCCACCCAAACCCCTGCAAACGATCAAAATCCAACATCCCCTTAACGGTATGCAGGAATTTTGATTTGGGCTACAATGGCAATGGCTCCTGGACCCCCCCCCCATCACTAGTGCACCCTACTTTGTGCTCTTCCCCTCAGTTCTGCACCCTCTGCCCGTTAGCCCTCTGCCTCCTTCTCCTCCTCCTCCTCCTCCTGCTGCTGCTGCCGCCGCCGCCTCTACCCTGGCAGGCTGTCAGGCATAATCAGAGCAAGCGCTCCCGTCCAGCGAGTGTGGGCCAAATTCTTTCCATAACCAGGTCATCTGATCAGGCTGCTGCTGCCGCTGCCCGCGTCCTTCCCCAATCCACAAATGTTATGTAACACTTCCCAGGCGGGCTCAAGGAGCCAGTCACACACCGCCCGCAGCAGCTGGGTGGGCTCAGGAACAGGGAGGGGGGAGAGAGGGATCAAGCACTGAGGCTCCTCCCTCCCAGCCTGCTGCATTATTTCCATACAGCAAATTGCAGCAGCAGAGGCGGTGGCCCACAACAGCCGGCTGGAACACGGTGTTCTTCTGGCTCCCTCTGCGAGTTCAAGAGACAGCCAGCTCCTCCCTCCCTCCCCCGGCAAAATGCTAATTTGTTCTTCAAAGACAGAGAACAAAATAATGAGGCAGCTACAGAGCAAAGAGCAGAGAGGGAGAAAAACATTTCCAGTGAGTCAGAGAAGCCAGGGAGCTGGGCGAGGGCTGCCTGCGGACGGATGGAGACACTCTGAAAATACCCGCACCGCATTTGGCTGGTGGGTGACTGTATCCCGCTCTCCTCCGTTTCCATTTTGATCTGAATTGGTGCCTGCAAACCATCATCTGGAGGTGGGCAGAGAACCTTGAGAAGCAGGATCCACACCTGGTCGGCCTGGGAGGACAGCCAAGGCATGCAATACCAAAGCATCAAAACCTCTCTACCATCCCATGGTTGTTCCGCAGTATGGTTTATGTTGCAGTGTGCCTGCCAGCAGTCCCCAGGGTCCGATTGCTGGCACAGGAAGGCTCGCAGTCAGTCAGCAAATGGGGGTGGGAGATCTCCAGTTAAGCTGAAAAGCTCTGGGAACCACCAGTGGCCTAACCCCAGAAAGCTGGGGGGGGAGAGAAATCCAGCCTCTTCTCTTGTGGGATGGCAGTCTAGTTCACCCAGCCATTAATTAACCCATTAACGGTTGGACGTTAATTGACCTGGCACTGGGACAAACTGGTCTGTTGAGTATCACACTGTAACTGGGTTAAAACCTTTTAAATAAAAGAGTATCTTTTAAATAAAATAAAAGCTCTTCACCCCCTCGTGTCAGGCAAACCCATACAGGACAGCTCTTTCATGCAGGCTTCAAGTGACTGAAGAGACCCCCCCCCCCCGTGCAGCACCCCCTGGTTTCTGATACTGCGTCTTCTGTGTCCGCCAAGCAGAAACCTCCACCTCCTCCGATTTCAGTGTTGTGCTTCTGCGGCTGCTCTAGTTTTGAGCCAACGCCGCCCCCTATTGGAAGAACCGGCCTCACCGGGCCAAGCCTTTGCTGCCAGGCAGCCCGCTTCCGCAAGAGCGCCTCGCCCACATACACATTTCCGCAGAACGTTCTGTCCTAGAACAGCGCCTGGAACTGGGGCAATGCCCTGGAGGGGAAGTGGCACACAGCAGAGACGCTGGGAAACCAGGCTCTGCACGTGGCCCGGCCCTCCACAGGCAGACGCCCTGGGACTCTCACAACAGAGTCATTAGCACCCAGGTGCTGCAGCCTCACCCAGGCTCCCCAACCACCTTTTCCCTACTGTACTTCTCCTGTGCTTTGCTGGCGCTGTGCCAAGGTGGGGAAGGAAGCGAGAGAGGAGCCCAGCACTCTGCCGGGAATGTGCCACGAGCAGCTCCCCATTCAGCAACCGCCGCAGATCTCACCCTGCCCACCGCTCTGCGTATGAAAAAGGACCACCTGCTTCTTGACATCTGATCCTCCAGCTCAGGGTTGGTTTGGGGGGGTTTTTTCCCCCCCCCAGCAGACAAGATTTCTTTTCTGGTTTGTTGGTAACAGTCCTAAACATAGCCTGAATGGGCTTGAGGTCTGAGGGGGGAGGAGTGGAGGGAGGTGCTTTGGCTCCCAGTTATGCTTGTCTGGTCGGTGGGTGAGGCTGTCCCCACTCATCCAGCTGGAATTACTCTCACTGCCAACCTGGTCCTAGATAGATCTCCAGCTCTCCTCCACCCTAACTCTAATCCTCAGTTTCTGGTTACCAAGGTAAGAGAGAAGCCAAGTCTTTCCCTGAGGAACAGATTGCCTGCAGGAACCTGGTAATTTAGCAACTCTGTTTTTATTCCAGGATGTCAGTTCTTTAGGAGTAGAGCTTGATTATGCTTGATTCTGGCACTGCTGACTGTTAATTATAAGTGTTCCCAGAGCCAGGACACTGATCTGCTGGAATGCCAGGGACTCGGATGTTCTCAGTGGTAATCCTGCAGCCGTTGTGCTCTCTGCTCATCTCAGTCAAGAGTTAAGCTTCACTCCAGCTATTCTTTGCTGGTGGCACATTTTGTCCCACCATCTGCCTGTCCCAGCAGCACATCACGTACCATCGCACTTGTCAGATCTCGCCACTCCATCTGACTGGATTTCTGGGTCACCCAAAGACGGAAGAACCTTTATGGCTGGGGGCAGAGCTTTTGACAAATATAGAAAGCTTTCAAGCTGGCAGTTTTTTGCTTGGGGAAAAAGCCATAATTATCACCAGTAGCTAGAAGTTCCTATCACTTTCAAAGCAGAGTTGAGAGGTTTTTCTCTCTTGTGCTCTTCTTTCAAAGGTGCTCCACCACAATCCTGCTGGACATTTCCAAGAACACACCAGTGATCTTCGGACATGAAGAAAATTCCCTGGTGTGATGGCCAATTAACTGGCAGGAGGATGACTAGGTGGGGAGGGAACGTGATGGGATGTCAGAAAAAGGAGGGGGAAAGCAACTGCCTTCCTCAGGGAGCCAAGCTTTTCATCCAAAAGTGGGAACATCAGAAGGCACTAGAACAGAGAAAACCCTTCATTCACACAAGAGGATGTGCTTTCTGCTCTGGACCTGGGTTCAGGAAGTGGTCATTTCTAAGCGGTCTTTGGAGAAGGAAAAGGGCTTGTTCAGCCACCCACCCTTTCTCCACTAAAGTGCCTTGCATATATCCAAGCAGAAAGAAGCCACTGAAGATCAACCTCAAGGACTTTCCCTCTGGGGACAGGGAGACGCTTGCATTGAAGTCATTCTCCAGGGATTCTGAGGGACAGAGATTGCTGCTGCTGGGATTTTGCTTTGCCTTTTGATGGTCGTCTTCTTACCTCTCTCCTTGGCTAGACTAAACCATTTTTAGAAAGTAGCTGCAGGATGGCAAGTCACCACAGAGCAAAAGAAAGCATGACTGGAGACCAAGAAGCAGCCATGAGTTTTGGTTCACTCAACCTACTAGGAGCAGCTGAAGAAGCAGCATTGCGGAAGCTAAGAAGGTATGAATTTTAATCAGCCTTTTTGGAGGGGAGAACACTGGGAACCTCCATGTAAAAATGGGGTAACACAAATATTGGCTTTTTTAAAGAACAAAAATGAAGTGGAGATGTATTCTTAGACAATGTTTAAAATGTGACTGCAACATGTGCAGATTTTAATTTACCCAGTTAATGACTGCACTATGATGTGAGCATCTGGAGAAATGAAGGATTCTATGAGTCTCTCTCATGGAACAATACTTGCAAAAAACCCCATTGGACACCTGGGTTTATGACTCGCCTGCCTATGTAAACTGCCCTGAATCTAAGAGAAAGGCAGTATAGCAATACAGTACTGTACTAAATATACACATTTATATTTACCATAATAAATACAAATAATATCTTATGAATGAATTTTTGGTTATTCAACAAGAGATCCATTTTGTTTCTTCTCTTTTCTTTTATTAGATTTAGTTCCATTTCCCTCTTGAACTGGAGTTTCCTTTTCAAAAGAACTGTGTTATGTTTTATACATATGCATTAACTGGAAAAGAAAAATGCCAAACCAAAAGCTCATTTGTGGTTATGTATGACCAGTTGATTACCGCACATTGAAGACACCAGCCCTAATGTTCTTCTCTTCCTGTGCCCCCACCCCGTCCTGCTACTTGTTGCTGCTCATATAATGAGTCACCCTCCCAAAGAATATTACATGAGTACAAACCCCAAGCAACCAGCAGGCTCTCTCTCCATCTCTTTGCTCAGCACTTATTACATAACTGTCGCTGAGGAATTGTGTAGTACTGGATGCGCGCGGGCGTTATCTAATCATGGAGTTTTTACGAAAGATGCACGTAGGCACGGCAGGCTACCTGTCCAGCTATAGATAAAGCCTTTTCCCAGAATTCAGAGAATGTTAAACAAAGCAGACATGATCGTGGATAAAACATTAGAATTACAATCGCTGCCACGTCAGTCAGTTGCTCACAACTCCCTTCAGCATCTTGGAGCAACAGGAGACACTTCTGGCTTTTTCCAGAAGTGTTAAGAAAACAAATCAGCAAGGCAAAAGAAGTTACTAATGCAGGATTCAGAAAGGTGACTGGACAAGCATCTTGCAGCCAAAGGATGCTCAACCAGCTCTAGTGGATGCAAAAAGGAGCAGCAGGATTCAGCCCCACAGCTGCTCTAGCTTTTATACTATGGGCCACAGACGTCTATACAATTTTACAACCACATTAAAGTGTTATACTTTAAAGAGACCAGATTGTGGCATGTTTAAATACTAACCATGTAAACAGTTTCATGCAAGATTGATTTTTGCAAATGTCTTACTGAATGCTAGGTGATCTCCCATCCTATAGAATGCATCCGTCTTTCCTGATCTAATCATGTTTGCAACTTATTCCCCCATCCTGCCCACAATCAGGAGCTTCCCATTTCTTCCATCTAACTTCCTCCTATTATTATATCTTCCTCTTTTGGTAAGGCTTCCTAAGCCAACCCTGCATGGCTCTCCTTCCATAAATTCCTCATCCACTTCCTCCACCTCTGCCTAATTTCCCCCAGGCAATACTTCAAGTCCTATTATCTCCTATATATACCACATTCCAGAGTCAACAATTTCAGCTCCATAGTACATCTGCCTCCCATCACCTCCTTGCCTTCTACTACAGGAAGAGATACCTCTATCTGAATGCATCTCCCTGCTCTCAGCAATACTTCCAAACCCTACTTCCTCGCCCAAGTTGCTTCCACTAGCCCCTTCCCAAGTTTCTCCTGTTTCATTTCTTTTCCCACTGAAATCCTTATGACTTCCACAGCCTCCTTCCCCTAAAACTTCCAAGCACACCCCACTTCCAGTATCACTTTCAAGTCTGACCCCCTTCTGGGGGGAGGGGTCATCCCACCCAATCTGTGGTAATCATCTTTAAACATTCATCATATTTTATTCTTCCATAATCGCCATCTCAGAATGTTTTCTGAAGGGCAGGACAAATTGAAAGGATTTTTAAACATTTATATTTATTTAAGATTAAAAAACCAGACGGAAATTCACAAAGGAACTCTCAGAAATTAGCTTCAACTTGTCATAGGATTAATTTTACATATATTTGAAAGAAGAAACACACACACCTCAATAGAGGCACTCCCTGTATCCCTGAGCTGCCTCTCTTCCAACTCGACTGTGCCCTCAATCCTTCACCTTTCTTGCTGATCAGTTTCTTATGCCCCCCCAGCCCCCTGCCCATATTCTACTCTCTGCTTCTTCTCTATGTTCACACCAGGCACCCTGTCCGTCCGTCCCCATCCCTCGATTTTGCTTTATATTACTCCCCAGCCTGTGTTCTTCCTCCGCTTCCGGTCTCCTCTTCCTCACCCTCCAACTTGCCCCTTCCCACTGGTTATCCTCCCCACTGCGTCACCATCTCCTGGCTCTCCCAAACACTGTCCAGTCTCTTCTCCTCCCCTTGACTTCTCTCTTCTGCCCCACCGCAGGTCCTCAGAGCTTTCCAAACTTTTTCCTACTGGCGACTCCCTGGACCAACTGGGCTATGGGACTACAATCCTACACCACTGTATAGGGCGGCGGGTTTTTGGCGAGGACTCAGCACCCCCCTCGCTGGTTTCCACGGCTCCCCTGGGAAGACAGAGCGCAGGTTTGGGAACGACTGCTGTAACCCCACCCTTCTGGCCCAATGCCATTTCCCACCCACCCCTCTACAGACACCCCCATTCCCGCGCCCACCGCCTTCAACAGCCGAGGTCTGCTCCCTCCCAGGACCCTTCTCCCACCCCCACCCAAGCCCTCGTCTTCCACGGCCCCCCCCAGCCCTCCTACCTCCTCAGCTCTCCCCCCGACCTCCTCCTCAGGCCAACCCCTTGGGCTGCCCGCCCTAATCCCCCCGATACCCCCAAGTCGCCCCCAGCCCCCCTGCCTTTCTGCCCCGCGCCATCTCCCCAGAGCGCCCCCCTCCTCCTCCTCCTCCTCCTCCTCCTCCTGCGCCGCTCCCCTCCGCCCACTCCTCACCTCGCCTAGCCAGCCGATCTCTCTGCCCGGCTCGCCAAGTCTCGCGCCGATTGAACCGGGGCAGCGCGCACTTCCCCTCAGCACCATGCACCGAGCCGCGTGAGCCTCGCGAGCCGGCCACGCCCCCTCCCGCAGCCCACCAGTGGACGCCGCCGCTGCTCTTCTCCCCACCCACTGCCGTCTTTCATTGGCCATCCCTCCTGGCCGTCTTCCCCAGCCCGCCGTGTTATTGGCCGTCCGGCGGCGGCGCCTCCTGAAAGGAGCCCTGGACATACGAGCTAGGGCTCAACCCCCCGTCTCCGAGCGAACCCGCCCCGCTGGCCCACTTCCTCCTTTGATTGGGCAGCTGAGCAGCAACATGCAGGCGGCCTCGTGCCTGGGCCGCGCCTCTTTTCCTCATTCATTGGCCGAGGCTCCAGAGCCCTCTCCCGATTGGCTCGACGCAGCCCTGGCGGCCGAGAGTCGAGATACACGTGTGGAGAGGCTCACGCGGCCAGTGCTACTGTGATTGTTTACACTCTGCAGCAGGGAACAGGGGGCGTGGTGACGGTGGGGGGCGTGGCCTCTGTGGAGAGCCGTTGTGGTAGCTACGGTCGTTACCTGAGGCGTTTTTTGATCTCCTGAGGAGACTCAGGACGGATCGCGACAGCCCCCCCCCCCAAAAAAAATCCCGCAATACAGTTAAAACAACACGCGCCATATGTAGACATTTAAAATGTTGTATCGCTTTCCCAGCTGTTGTAGAGCCACCCTGAGGGACTTCCTCAGGGTGGCTCTACATACTTCCGGGGTGAGAGACTTGTTTACCTCACAAACATATGCATTTTCTGTCTTTAGAGACTCGCCCAAGATAAATCAGCAAAACAAAAGTACAATAAAATAAAACGTGTGTTTATGTTTATTTATGTTAGTAACAGTGGTGTAGCTATGATAGGGCAGGGGGTATATTGACCAGGGCACCACAACTTGAGGGGGTGTCAAAAGGCCTCTGAAAACTGGAGGTGCCTTACGGAGACCTCCAGGCCTTCTGGGGGGGGGTGTATGGGGGTGTTAAAAATTTATTTGTCCCAGGGGTTAGATGCCCCAGCTACGCCACTGCAGTAACATGACGATAAAACAGCCTCCATCTGTGCCTGGAGAGGCATTGTGGGCAAAGGATAGGATTTTAAACATGAATTCAGTTTTTGTTTTATGAAATTCATAAGGAGAGTGGTAAACCTCATAATAATAATATTGATGATGATGATGAGTTTCCAAGTAAGCTCCTTGTAATTAAGTAAGGTAAATAAGTTCCTGCTTGGTTGGTTGGTTGGTTACGTTAATCAACAAAAACCCTTTCGATTTATTAAAAAAACATTTCCCCACTTGAGCAGCAGGTGATGGTTTGTTTTTTTAATAGTTAATCATATATCATGCACGTGCGTAGAAACAGGTGGGAGACCAGCCCCTCTTCTGTCAGCCCCCTGAGAGGGCACCCACCCTGAGATGGAGTCTGCTGGGATGACTTCATGCCTCATCACACAGGACAGATGTGAGCTTCCACCTGCCCTGAATTCAAGGTATTGCTATTGGCCATCCTTTCTGGGATGAGGCCACCTGGGACACCCTCTCTTACCTTATTGCCCTGCAACAACTTCTGCAACCTCTGCAATTATTTTTTTTGTACACTGCCTTGAGCATCCATTTTACTTGCTTGTTTACTTTAGACCACCTTTTGAACAAGAATCTCTCTACATGGCAAAGGAATCAGAAGATGGACCCTGCCCCAAAAGACAGAAGAGCAGTATCTATGTCTTTAAAGAAAAAAAAAGTTACAGAACTCAACCTATACATAAAGGTTAAAGGTTTCCCCGCAACCGAATGGTCTAGTCGTGACAAGCCCATGTGAAAACAATTAAAGCAAAGATGGAAAACAGTTACATATTTCCGCAGCCATAGACAAGTCACTATACAATATGGCTGTGCTTTGGTAAGCTGGCAACCTGGTAAGTTGGCAACAGTTTCCCCACAACCGAATGGTCTAGTTGTGACCGACTGCAGGGGGCGGTGCTCATCTCCGTTTCAAAGCCTGTAGACCCGGCGTTTTGTCCGAGGACAAGCTTCCGTGGTCATGTGGCCGGCATGACTACGCTGTAGCGCACGGAACGCCGTTCCCTTCCCACCGAAGTGGTCCCTATTTATCTCCTTGCATTTAGGTGCTTTTGAACTGCTAGGTTGGCAGGAGCTGGGACAAGCAATGGGAGCTCACTCCGTTGCGCAGTCTTGAACTCCCATCCTTCCGGTCGGAAAGCCCAGCAGCAGTGGTTTAACCCACCGCGCCACCACATCCCTTATACAACCTATACATACACACCCCTAAAGGAAAAAGCCAGTTTGGTGGGGGTTGGGGGTTGGGGGGGGGGAGGACCACAGGGAAAGGCTAAAATGTACAACTGTGAGGTGAGGGATGAGACTAGTGGAGATTGAAGAAAAAGAGGCAGTGACCAGTCCTAAAGTTACTTTGGGGGCAATTAATCCCACTGAACTCGGAAGGACTTCCTTTCAAGAAAATACTTCAAATCCTCTATGTGCTATTTTTCAGTCATAAAGCGTTCTGAAAGCCAGAGATTCTCAGACTTTTTAGCACCAGGACCCCTTTTTCGAAGGACAATCTGTCCAGGACCCACCAGAAGTGATGTCATGGCTGGAAGTGCCATCATTGTGACATCAGAGCCTGCTGCTTTCCTAAAAGTGCAGCAATAAGTTGGGTTATTTCTCAGCCATTTTCCAATAGCAAAGTGAATCAGATCACAACAACAAAAGGAAATGGACAATATCAGATCTTCAAAGGGCCAGATCCAGAATCCGGGGTAAGGGGCAGTCAGTGCTATCCTCCTCTGACCATTGATGGTGGCAGCAAATATCATTTTTGGGGAAAAGATTTTCCCGAGTCCTCTTTCTTCTCCATTGAGCATTCCTGCTGCCAACACTGATGCCCGTACTGGGGTGTGTGGGGTAACAATGCTAATTAAACCACTTACCGCAGGTGGGGGCAAATTGAGATCCTCTCCCTGTGTTCTTGCTGCAGATGTTCCTATTGCATAGGACCTACTTCTTGAAATCCTTCCTTGGCAGGCTTCTGTGCTGAGTTTCAGGCAGAAATTCAGCCGGTAAAGCTTTTCCCTTACATGAAGGTGCAAGGCCAGGGAAACAATACATTTGCTGCAGTTCTATACCTGATGCATCTCTGATGCACCCTATTAGAAAATAAAGGGCAAACACAGCACCTCTGTCCTCCCTATAAGCACCACTAAAATATTTTCCCTGAAAACCTGTGCAGGTAGGATAGCATTTTATCATATTGCCCCCCTCTTCTCTCTCTCTCTCTCTCTCTCTCTCTCTCTCACACACACACACACACACACACACACACACACACACACCCCGTGGAGGCAGATGATTTTTTAAAAACTCTTCCAATTTATTTGGCGTCCTCCATTTTTCAGACGACAGGACAAAAAAAAAGGCTGTAGAAGTGCCTTTAAAAACATGTCAATTGCATACTTGAAACCCAGAAATAATGGTTTAAAATTAGAGCACCGGCCAGGTTCAACTACTCCTGGAATGCATTTCTGACCAGAGGACCTTCTAGTCCATGCAGCTTCCTAGCCCACATAACTGCGGTCAGAGTGGGCTGGGCCTTGGACTTCATCAAGGCACGTTGCGCTCCTCCCACCCACCCGGCAGGGTTTTTTAAAAAAAATTTTCCGGTACATTTCATCTCCGCTGCAGGAGCAGACTTCCGCCTGCAGTTGGCAGCCTTTCCCTGCCATCCAGCACAAGAAAGATGGGTCACAAGGGGAGGACATTTTGTTCTCGTCTGCAGGAGCTATTAATAGCCAAGCTTCAGGGCCTAGCTGTTCTCTTCCTCCCATACCAGCTGGAAAAGCTCTGGGACCTGCAATTGCATGACGCCAAAATCACATTCCTGTCCTCGCTTCCATTACAATCTGCATCGAAATCTTAGAAAGGCTGAAAAGGCGATCTACACCCTTCTGCGCAGCAGTATTTTTTCCCTCTCACTCACCATCAGCCCTAACACTCCATACATCTGAGAGTGCAGGAAAGTATCGGCTGAGCAAGTAGGCTCAAGCAGCTGCCCAAGACACGAGTCAGCATTCCATCTCTGCACACCAGTCCTGAGAACGCAAGTGGGAGAGGAGCAACCCTCAACTCTTGCTTGTGAATGTTCCAGGTATTTGGTGGATCACTCCAGGAACCACATCACTGAACCAGATAGGCCTTGGCCGTGATCCAGCAGGTCTCCTCTTCTGTTAAGCAGCAAGTCAAACCAGATGACTCAAGGGCAAAATGCACATAACAGGCATGCAGCCCTTCAGTGCTTCTCAGGTTGGACTGCATGCAAAATGAGCTGATAAGACAGGACTGCACCACTGTGGATTACAGGGGAGGTATACCCAGTTGCAAACGCTCTGCCGTGTTATTTTTTTACACTTCCCTGGAAGTAGATTAGATGACTAGCATATCAGGGAGCAGGCCTCTAGCCTTGTCCCTGGCCAGCCGTGTTCATTATTTACGGGCTGTTGGCTGAAGTTGGCTTTTCCTTTTGCGTTTTTAACATGGAGGTGCCGCTGAAAGGATTGGCTTCACATTTTTCCCTGCAACCAAGAGTGCTTTGAGTCAGTTACTTTCAAACATGAGTGAGTCACTTTCAAACATGTACACTCAGATTCATAAGATACTAGATCATGTACCGTATTCTGAGAACCTGGCCAAATGCGTAAGAGCATTCAGCACAGAATAAAAGCACAGAGGAAAGGCGCAGTAAAAATCTTTTAAATAAGGCTCAAGCCTTGCTCACACAAGCATGCATAAAACACTTGAATTCTCTATGCCCAATTACAGTAACCCTGATAATTGGCAGTTTAAATACATGCACCCACTCTACTGAAAAATATTGCTTGACTTTCCATAGAGCTAATTATTGCAATGTAGTAGTGTGATGTAGTATTACAACCACAAAGGCCCATTTGCCCATCTAAGTCACTCTCACGGGTTATTTATCAAGGGACAAACAGATCTGTGTGAATCAGCCTCAATACGTTCAAATATGCATCTTAATCTGAAACTCGCAAGAACTATGTTGCTTTCCTCTGTGAGCTTCTCCCAATAAATGTTTGCAGCAGACCATCACAACTGGATCGTTTATTTGTTTGGACTTTTATTCCACCCATCCAAAAGAAGGGTAACAATATGCACCATCAAAAGTCTTGGGATAAAAAGGGCTTAAGCTGCCTACAAAAGATACAAAGCAGATGCTTTTTTTTCTTTTAAGTCCCCCAGACAAGAAAATCAAGACCAAAGCAAATTTCTAACAAACAGTGTGCAAGGGTAGACCAAGAATCAGAGTTGTGATGGGGCAAAGTCATAAAGGATCCCCACCCCCACCTTAGGTGCACACACAAACGAACCGCAGACCACGCTAAGCAGTTGGTGTAAAATTCCATTTGGCCCTCCGGTAACTGATTAATTGATCGCAGCTCAGTATTCACTGGATCAATCAGTGTTCCCAGTCCAATGTTGAATGCACCCTTTCTTCTTCCCCAAACATTCCATTACCCCAGTTCAAGACCTGAAGAAGAATGCTGTGTAAATAACGAGGGGAATGCGGTTTGCCCTGCTACAGGTGAGGTCCCCAATAAGATACATACTTTTAAGACACAAAGAGACAAGACAAAAAGATTGGGTGTTCTCCACGGGACATTTATTTATTGTACTTTTTCACAGCATAGTCACTCCCAGTTCAGTCCAAACTGGGTCCCACCCCTTCCTGTGTAAATAATCCAGGCCTTCTGCGGAAGAGGTAGGGTGGGGCACAGATCAGTGGAGCCTCTCTCACCCTCTGATCTATAACATCTATTTTCAGGGACTGGGCATACAGGCCCAGCTCATCAGGGGCGCACACTATTTCCACCCCCCTCAAAGACACACACATGAGCACTAAAGCATCTGTGTCTACAGAGCTGGAGAGCAGCAGTGACACCTGCTGTCCAGCTGGAGAAATGCAGCCCTTTGTGTCTTCCTTGTCAACCCCACCCAGCCACTGTATTCTAACACACACGCACTTTCCTTCATTATGTCTGGAGGAAGGTGCGCTGGGGGCCTCTGTAATCACAGGAGGTGACCCTTTACTTTGGTGAGCTTCCTCAAGTTTTTGCCCCACAATCAAGCCACGGCACCCCCACCTGGGCCCTCTTCCCCAGAAGTTCACAATCAAGCACCCACCCACGAACAGCACAGCAACGTTCTCCGTCGCGGCAGGAAGAGGAATGGTGTCGGCCATCCAGCCTCCGTGCTCCCTTGTCCCTCCACATTGGGAGCCAGGATGCTGTCAGGCTTCTCCATCCTCCCCTCACCAGGCCGGCCCCCAGGATTGCGCTCCCCCTTTGGCCAACAGCACCCTATGTCAAATTTTCCCTCCAAATTGGCAAGGGTGTCCATTATCCAGCCTCTCTTCTAGTTCCTCCTGGAATTTCTTGGCATTGGTGAGCAACCAATAAGAATCATTTCCTTGGGAGAGGGGCAGGAAGAGGAGGAGGAGGAGGAGGAGGAAGAAGAAGAAGGGGGAAGCTATACCCAAAAATTAAAAAAAAATTGTAAGTCACCAACATTATAAACAGGCCAAGAAAGATGGCAGTTTGTGCTAAACAGGAACCTGGTAGGGTGTCATCACCACAATATCACCATGACGAAGTTCGCAAAGCTGAACAGGATCATTTGGGACAAAGGTGGAAAACTGGGGAGTCAGAGGAGGTCCTCCCAACCAGCCAGCATTTCCATTTGCCTCCTCCCTACTTGACCCCCCCCACAGAAACACGCAACTCCCCCCAGCTGCAATTCCATTCAGAAGTTGAGAGGAGGCAGAACTCGGGCATTTTGCTCTGGGGAAGACACACAAGGATACAACACGCCTACCTAAATT
This sequence comes from Lerista edwardsae, assembly GCA_029204185.1. Lineage (NCBI taxonomy): Eukaryota > Metazoa > Chordata > Lepidosauria > Squamata > Scincidae > Lerista > Lerista edwardsae. The sequence goes on along the minus strand of JAJKFI010000165.1, from coordinate 218,287 downwards.
TAACTACCAGGACTGGGGAGAAGATGTTTTCTGGCCCTGTGGATTAGACAGTAATGCACGCCCCCTATCCTGACTTTAAATCCCCCTCCTCAAATTCCTATACATCATCTGACATCTCAATTGGCTAAAATGAACTGTGTTTTCCGCCTCTCCTCCTTGCACTTCTGAAAGGAATCAAAGCCACTTCTTGTCACCCCAACACTCCGTCCACACATGCCCCCAATTCCCCCCAAGTAGGCAGTGATTGCAAAAGAGGAAGTCTTGACATGATTCTGGGAAGAGAGGGCGACAACCCTGCCCGCCCTTCAAGGCCTCGCCTCCTTGACCAAAGAGGTGTGGAATGTGTGTATATATACCTTGTCAGTTTTGTTTTGCTTTTTAAAAAGAGGCAGTTTCAATGCAAGATACTTATGGCAGGACAAAAATCCACCTCTCCCTTTTCCACGAGGCGAGGAGAAGGAAGGGCTGTGGCAGGGTTCCCATGTAGCACTGCCCCCCCTACCCTGAACTGGAGGGGCTAGAAGGTGTAGTGTTGATTACTTGTTATGACAACAGCACACAGCACAATTCCAGGAATGTTACAGAAGATCACAAGGACATTGATTATTTTTTCTTCCCATAGGGGGGAAGGGGGAGATCAGATAAAAGTAAGGTGGGCACAGAAATTCATGACACCACAGTCCAACCTAAAGTCGCCAAGACCACAGAAAGCCCACACAGTGAGGACCACACCTGGACCATGGGAACTTAAGAACATACGAAGAGCCCCGCTGGATCAGGCCAAAGGCCCATCTAGTCCAGCTTCCTGTATCTCACAGCGGCCCACCAGGTGCCCCAGGGACCTGGGAACACACCCAACTTGTGTGTTCAACACAACCCATTGTCAACTGGGTAGTCTGGTGGGGGACACGTGACCCAACCAAAGGCAGGGCACCCTTCGCCAATGGCGCCCGGTGGCATTCTGAAGAGGGTGTTTTAGAGTTTCTGAGCCCACCAAACTGGGGAGGGGGATTTGGGAGCTTGGGAACATTATTGGTCCTTGAAGATTTTAATTAAAAATCAAGACACTGAAAAAACACCTTCAGAGGGTTGGGGTTGGCAGAAGAAAGGGAAGGGGAGATTCCATGACACATGGAAAGTCTAGTAATAAATCTACCGACAAAATATATTATATATATATATGTATAAATAACAAATCAGGCTATTTACAAGACACCCACACGCAATGCACACCCACACACACGCACACACACAGAGGGATGGGTTGGGAGAGGAGGGTGTTAAGGTGGAGGGGAGGTGGGGCTGGAAGATATGGCTGAGATCTAGAGGAGGGGGGATGCTTTGCCCCTCATGCCTCTCCCGGCCGCTGCTTCTGGATGGGAAATGGCTCCATAAATTCCACTAGGTGCTGAAGTAAACTGCAAGAAAAAGAAAAGGACCAGACATCACTTCAGTGATCCGAGGCAGACTCAAAGGGTGGCGCTGCTTCAAAGCAACAGCTATCAAAAGGAGCAAGGCAAACCTCCCTGGGCAGGTGGAGCACAGTCCCTGGGGAAAGGCCCTGCTTCCCAACCCCAGCGGTTGCGATCTCTTCCCCAACAGTGATTCCCAAACTCCTCAAGTCCTGCCGAAGACTCAGCATCCCCTTATCCAAATGCATGAGGTGCCCTCACGCTTGAGGAGCACATAAGCTGCGCTGAAAGGCATTGTGGGATGAGGAAACACTTCCAAGGTCAAGCCTGCCTGGAGGCCCAAATCCTTGGTTCCAGCTCCTGCAGTTGCACCCAGATGAAGCTGCACTCTGCACATATTCCAAGGCACTCTACTATTTTTTACAAATCTTTCCTTACTAAATTGGGGGAGTTAGAACAGACAAAAGAAAATACTTCTTTGCCTAGCAGGTAATTAATATGAGGAACTCCTTGCCATAGGATGTGATGATGGGTTGCCTTTAAAGGGGATTGGACAGATTTCTAGAAGAAAAGTCCGTCATGGGTCACAAGCCATGATGGGTATGTGCAACCTCCTGGTTTTAGGCTACCTCAGAATGCCAGGGGCAAGGGAGAGGCCACAGGATGCAAGCGTCTTGTTGTCTTGTGTGCTCCCTGAGGCATCTGCTGGGCCACTGGGGTAGCCCAATCCGAAGCAGTGCCGACATAGTAAGGCCAACGTAACAGGGCTGCATCCTAAGGCGGCAGCAGCAGCACAGTGCAGGGAAAAGGGAGGTTTTCCCCTTGCACCCGCGCAAGCCCCAGCCAGCCCTATGGGGCTGCTCGGATCTATGTCTGCAAAATAGCAGGTGCAGGACAACGCGCACAGCAGCAGCCTGAATTGGGGCCGCCCTGGTTGGGGACAGGGCTTAGGATATGGATACAGCTGTCTACCATCGCTGCCCCCGTTGCCGCCCAGTTATGCACCCGGCATGCCTCTGGAGTGCCCTCGGGGAGGTCCTGTGTCAACTGAGCGCTGCCAACGCTTGACTGGTGCAAGGCCGGCACTGCTGATGGGCGCAGCGGTGCCCGTGCGCCAATGCTGCTGCTTGTGCCGGTCCAGCGCCAGACAGCCGGCGTTGATGCACTTAACGGCACGTTTGTGACGCCACGCCAGTACAGGATTGCGCTCTGAAATATAGGTAGCTGGAACAGGTGGGCCTTTGGCCCGATCCAGCAGGGCTCTTCTGATGTACCACTATCTTATGTACACTAGGGTCAAACCCTTGCATGAGAAATGAGCTGCAGGCTCTCAGCAACAACGCACAAATGGAAGGCTGTGGAGAATCCCAGACAGGGGTTTGCCACAGGAAAGCAGCTCTCCTCCTCCATGGCATCAGGTGGAACTTACCGATGATAATGATCAAGATAATGGCGCATATCACCCCCAGAATTATCATCATCTGCAAGAGGGAGAAAAAGAGTGGGAACATAAACAAATGCTCAGAAATTAGGCTTCCAACAGAGCAGGAAAGACTGGGCTCCGGAAACAAGATCGGACGGGCTGGATACTGGGCAACTTTCTAAAAGGAGAAAAACTGGGGCTGAACCCTGGCTGAAAGCAATTCAGATGTGCACTTCTAGCACCCAACAAGCCCCACGCATTGAACAACAAATATGCTCACTGAGTGTGCATATCTTGGTGTTATCTCTCAGGTCCTGGTGAGAAAGGGCTGCTTTCAACTGCAGTTGCTTTCAAACTGTGGTGGTTTCACACCAACTCTTTTTCCTGCAATTAAAGAAATTACCCTTGACTACCCCAAATTCAACAGGAGAGGCCAAGATACATGCACACCATGAACGTGCATGTCCTTTTATCACATGGGAGTGTTGAGCCAGATGGTCAAAAAACCCATCAAACCGGTCCTTGGACCAAGTGACATTTCTGCACAACCATGTTCCCTTTCCATGCACAGGGTAGCAGCCTGCACACTATTTTAAAAATGTACACACCACTTTTCCTATGCTCAAGGCAGAATACAACAAATAGAAGCATAAAACAGCCATTTAAAAAAAATAAAAATAAATTATACAGGAGCAAATTAAAAATATAAAAATGCAACAGCATTAAAGCAGCCACAGGGTCCCCCTGAGATTCCTTCTCCCTCTTTCAATGCCAAGTGAAATTCCAGATCCTCTGGAAGCCATATAAACAAAGCAGCTGGATAAATACTCCACCTCAGTTACAACATTCACTAAGTCCAGGCTTTGGAGCAGGGCATCGGAACCTTATTCCAACTAAGCTACGGACGGCCAGATGACAAAGGCAACAGGTTGCTGGGACTGAGCTGCACCCCGAACGGACCCCACGGCCCCAATAATGTGACCGTTTCCTCCTTTCCCGTTACCTTTAGATTCTTCCACCAGTACTTGCGCTTCAGCTTGGCTGCACTGGTTTCAAACTGGGATGCTCCAGCCTGCAGGGCATCGGCACGGTCATCCAACTCCGAGAGCTTCTGATCCCTCTCCAGTACTTTGTCCACGTTCACCCGCATAATATCCACCACCTGGTGCAGGGAGAAAGCAGAAGGGAAAGGGGGTATATCCAGCGGTCCACAAATAAGGAGGACCAATGGGTGTCTTGTATTTACTTCTGGTGACCAGCCCTGGCAGGCACAGTACAGAACATCCAGTCCCTTAGAAGTCTTGAAGGGGGACAGACAACACCTCTCACTCGACCAGGCGTGAGGGACTAGCCAGGCCCTGGAAGATATACAATATTTAAGAAAGTCTTGTTTTTCACTGTATCAAGGACAGGGGAAGGTTTATCTTATTTTCACAGGTTTTTACTTACATGACATCATAACATTTTGCACGTGGCGCTGGCCAGTTTTGGTGCTTTGTGTTTGAATCCCTAGCCTGGGGTGACTCAGGTTGATTTGTACTTGTATATGCAGGTCATCCCAAGTTTCCTTCAGACATTCTGCCAGCATGCACACTCTCCACACCCTCAACAAGCTGGGTGTGCATGGGTGAACGCATGTCCCGTTGACCTGCAATGATCGGGACTGCCCAGAGCTCAGGGGAGCTCAGGAGCCCGCTGGCACAGGCACAGCCCGTCTGTAAGCACATAGTTCCCACACCGTTGTCCCCTCCAAGGTGTACAGCTGAGCGCCACACAGTGAAAAGCTCAGAAACCCAGAAGTTGGGAGGCGACTTTACAGCACACCAACACAGACCCTTTAGAAGGAACCTTGGTCTTCAGTTACAAAATGCCCACATAGGCAAGGGCTTCCCAGGGCACTGCTTGCAGGGTGCAGCCGACAATGGGCTCCTATCCCAGAGCCACTGGTTTCCACCTGACTCCAGTGAGTGGCCCCCAGGATTCTAGGGAGAAAGGGACATCAGTCTCACAGCCTGACATTTTCCATCCACAACTGAAAAGTTACACTCCTTTCTCTGCCAGCATTAATGGGGCATTTGACCAGCCATTCTGAAAAAAAAAAAATATTTCAAGGCTCTAGGAAATGTTCTCAAGCCACGTAGAGATCAGCCACAGGGAACGGCCCCTGCTCTGCAGGCAGAAGGTCCCAAATGCAACACCCAACTGGCAGCATCTCCAGGAAAGAGGATCTCAGGCGGCAGGCTAGGAAAGGAAAGAGCCCTTGTTTTAGCCCAAAGGTTTGGAGAGGCATGGCCAATCAGGCTAGAACACTGGATAAGACAGACAGCCTTTCTCACTCCATGGAAGACCAGCTTCCTGTGTTCCCAGAGCTAGGAGGAGAGCTGGCCAGGAAGCCATGCGCTCAAGCCAAGATAATCCATTTCCAAACTGTACAGTGCAGCCCTTCTTAGCCTTACCTTCAGCCTCACACTTCTCCTGCATGAAAGGTTACTGTAAGCTCCTTGAGGCCGATGTTTTTGCTTGTAAGTCACCACAGAGCTGTGCATGCTGACTGGGCTAGATTAACAGCAGCAGCAGAGGACAGAAAAAACACATGGCTTCAGACAGCTTGAGCAAGCGAGTCAAGGCACACCAAGAGACGAACGAAACCAGAGGCTAGTCAATTTGACTTCCGGCTGCAGGTGATTTTGCCAGTCTGGGTCTGAAGGGAAGAACTTCAGACCCCCCTGGTCCGCCTCAGTCACTTTCGAAGGCAGAAGACTCAGCAGTTCATAGATGGGCTGATTATGTGGATTGGTTCTCAGCCAACTATTCAGTCCTCCTGCAACTCAAGAGAGGAAGGAGCCCTGACTCTGGTCTGGGATATCAACTGCCAAGGAACCTAAAGACCCTGCTGCACCTCGCTCACGGGCAGAGCCCCTGCACTGCACACGGAAGTCCCAGCAGCTCTTCCAGGTTAGGTAAGCAGAAATCCCTGCCTGAAACCCCAGAGAGCTGTTGCCGGTCAGTGTTGCCAACGCTGCCTTCGCAGTCTGACTCGGAAGGCAGCTGCCGCGGACACGTGCAGGTCTCCACGACAGCTGCACCTGTGCGCGCACTTAACGGCCAGCTGCTTGCGGAGTCAGGCAGGGTTGGGGAAAAAGCAAGCTACACATGCTAGCACAGGGAGCGCAGGGAAAACTTGTCTCATCCTCGAAACAGGGACAGAGAACAGCAAGGAAATCTTTTCCTGGTATGGTCCTACTGAGCCATCGAGGCTCCAGAATAGATTCACTCCAACTGGGGGTGGGGTGGAAGGATACATAGCCTACACTCTGTTCTGTCAGAAGAAACCAAGAAGGTTAGATAACAGGAGTCAACATGACGTCATTATCTTGAAGCTTCCGAGTCAGACAATATGGCTGACTCAGATCTTTCCCGCCAGGAGGAGGGTTGCCGTGAATTATCTAATAAAACTCTCCCTGCTCGTCTGTAGAAGTTAATATCTACCTCGTTAATAATGCCTGCGTGTTCTGCATACGGGTGCACGAATCGCTGTCAGAAAAATGGGATTACTTTGCACAGGTACTTAAAGTCATTGTGATTAATTGATACTGAAAAATATTACCTCATGAAGTATGCAACCCTTCACAAACTGAAGTAGGTATGAAGAAGTAAAAGGAACTCAATCCACACACAACCTTCAGCAGTGATTTTTTGGATACAAAATGTATATTTCCCCCCTCCTTTTTTCCCCTTTCCCGTTTACACTTTTTTCCACACCTTCCATTTTTTTTTCTTTCCTTCCCATTCACACTTTATTTTTCCACCTTTCATTTTCTACTGTAATATTTATGAAATTCTGAACATTATCAGAATTTTTTTTTATGGGGCATGGCCGTTTTAATTTTGCTTGTGTAGATTTAAATAAAGTCTGTCAAAACAGTGCACTCCGAGTTTAAATAGACAGCATTTCGTCCGGTATGTTCAGTAATATAATTATGAGGCATTAAACCTTGTAATTGCATATTAAATCATAATAAGGTTACCAGTGATGTTTCTACACGATCACACGTTTTTATTTTCGTAAGTTTTTATTTCAGAAGTAAACTATTTAGTTCTAAACAGTACGAGCAAACCAATTCGAAATACTTGGAATGAGCAATGTTTTGAGTCACTTAACATGGCTGCTAAGCCCACCCCCTGGCTTCAATTCGCTCCTATCAATTCAATAGGCATGTCATCTCCTGTTATTATAACTCTATGGAAGAAACTCACTGGGAGGTTACAACCCCCCCCCCCACTGGAGGGCAGGAAGTCCCTCTCCGCATTCCGCAGACCCACACATGCGCTTGCAAATGCGCTGCTCACCTCATCCACTTGAGCCTGTGTCTGCTGGAGCCTTCTGTTGCTGGTGAGGTTGGGAGGTGGGGGAGGAGGGCCACCCCCTTCTCCTCCAGCAGCAGGGGGGGGCAGCGGCAGCGGGAGCCGACCTGGAAGCAGAACAGAGAACAGGGTGGTTGTCGTTTTCTCCCCTCTCACACACACACACACACACACACAGACATACGCTTTTCTTTATACAAGGATTTCCTTTCCACACTCCATTTTAAAGCTCTCTTGACAAGCATTTAGTACTACAGGTTGATAATCCCTTATCCGGACTGCCTGGGATGGGAAGGTGTCTGCATTTTTCTGGATTTCAGAATAATTGTACAAATACAATGAGAAACGCTTCTTCTTGCTCTTTCCGCAGTTATCCATTTGGGTGTCTGCTGGCCTCTTTTGACATTTTTTTTAAACTGTGGCACACACTTACAGCCTGTATGAGGAAATGAGCACAAGGCCTTCTTTCTACAGAAAGTTTTTGAAGTCTTGGACAAAGTCTGGATTTTGGAATAGTCTGGATTTCAGATGTCCGGATAAGGGATCATCCACCTGTGTCAGGAAGGGACCCGCCCAGCTTGCACAAAACCCAAGCCATCCAGCCTTCACCGAACGAGGAAGTTTTGCGAATCAAAATCAAAATGAGCCGCTTCAAAACCAGCTCCTGATGAGTAAATAAACCAAACTCCATTTCCCTAGCACTGAAAAGCTCAACTCCTCTCCTTAATTGTACCCAATACAACACAACTGCTGAGAGACGAAAACTCTCTTAAGGAAAACTGGCAGCTTGTGGGGTTTTTCCCCTCCCTATGAGAACTTCTTCCCTATCTCAGCTCAAGGCCTCCGCAAGGATTCCTGCTTTTGCTTAGCCTACCACTGTCCCATGAGGGAGGGGCAAGGGTCTATCTTGACTACGACCACCCCACGGAGGGAGCGCAATATCAAAGCGGTGGGGGGCAGGGGGGCAGTCGAGAGAGCCCGCTGGACTGTGATACGAGGCACGGAGCCTTGTACAACAGTCTGGCTTGTAGAGAGAGAGGAGGCAGTCTCGGGTCGTGCCCCAAAGCCTCTGCTCCCCAGGTTCTCGCTGCTCTCGGGACCCTCTTCACACCAGAGGACAAGAGCAGTGGCCGGGCCCAGCAGTGCGCTCCCTTTCGGCTGATGCTGAGGGAATCACTGGGGCTGGCACTTGACTCTCTGCCCCCATACCTTTGGGGGGAGCCAGTGGCCAAGTTTGTGCACAGCAGTGTCTTGCCTACCGTTGGCCCTTCAGTTTCCAGCCCCTCCTCACTTCTTGGACTCGGCTGCCCCTCCCTCTGCTCCAGACGCCCTGCAGCTTCTTTGCCTTGCCCCTCCCCTACTGGTACCTGCTCTGAGGGGTAACACTCAGGGTCCCATTCCTGCCCCATTCTGATCTTTCCTCGGCCTCTCATCTCGCCTGCCTCTCCTCCTGTCCTCCCTTGACAGCTCCATGGCGTCCAGCCATGATGGCATGTCCAGACATCTCAGAGCTGAGCAGACAGCTGTACACACACACACACACACACACACGTCTGTGGGACAGCAAGGGACTCCCCCGCCTTGCACGCACAGCTGAAAAGCAGAATAATTAAGACTGCAAGCCTAACACAATTACCCAGAAGTAAATCTCATTTAACTCCACAGCGCTTACTTCAGTGGCTATGCACAGGACAGCGCTTTTAGTAAATGCAGCAGAGAAGATGCATGTCGGATTTGGGCCAGGCGGTCCTGGGTCCCAATCCTCACCCAGTCATGAGGCTCACAGAGTGGCCCTGGAAAGTCACTACATCGCTGGGTTTGTTGCAAATATAGACTAATATCAGGCTGCGGAGAATAATTCCCTGCGCTGCTTGGAGGAAGCAGTAATAAGAGTGCCATAAATAACACTGATGTAATTAACTCCAGTAATTCAGCCTGTTCTAAATGAACACGCTGTTCTTACTGGTTCCAACACCCTTGCTAACTGGGCAAAGAGGCACCTTTGACATCCTCTTCTCTATAGCAGAGGGAAAGCAAGACTCTCACACAGCCCTCCCGCTTTCCAGGATCCCTTCGTCCCCTATTTTCAATATGGCTGCCCTGGGTGCTTTGCGACCCTTCGGAAATTGGCTTGCAACCCACTGGCAGGATCCAACCCAGTTTGGGAACCACTGGGTGGTTTAATGCTTTTGTCCTTGATGTTTTTAATTACTGTTGCTTTATATTGTATCTTTACTATGCATCTCTGTAAGGCACCTTGGGCATTTGCTTCGGCATGGGAAAGGCAGGGAATGGTACTGTCTGTCTCATCGACTCTCACAACAAGAGTCTTAAGACCAGGATCTGCTTAACACAAGGACACTTTCCAGAGTTCAGAAACCATTTTTAATGCCACATCCGAAGTAGCGTTTTCAATCCCTTCCCCATGCAGGTGGAGGAGACCTACTTGAGCCTGGGGCTCCCTGGGGCTCCTTCTCACCGTTTGCCATCAGGTTGGAACCAGGTCTCTAACTTCCTTCTGAAGGTCGCTCCTTCCACTTGTCTCTGCTGCTAGTTCTAGCATGGAGAGTGAGCGCTGCATCTCTACGTAGCACTGTGGGACAACTCACGGGGTGGGGGGTGTTGGGTCTGGGTTCAGGGCTTTCCAGCCAAGAAGTTCCCTTCATCACCTCGGACCAGACGCTCCCAGTCTATCCTTCCCACGCAGGAAGGGAGGGGAAGAACTGCCACAGAAGCAGGGCTTAATGCACCACACACACATGAACCCATTTCGCTCTGCACAGAATTCCCCTTGCGTTGCTGCAGAATTTCTCCCCAGGCCTCCGAGGGATTGTGTGCTCAGAAACACAAAATGCAGCCATGGCGCAGGGCCTGGCTTGGTCTCTGCCTGGGTGGAAGGCCGCCTGGGAACCCCCTTCACGCCACTCTGTGCTCCACAGGGAAACATGAGACACAAGTGTCCCCAAAATTATTCAACTTGACGTTCGTAGGTACCTGCGTAGCCAGACTGGGGAAAGAGGCAAACACACCTAAGGCCAAGGACTGATCACTCAGCCTTCAAGAGAAGCCAAAATTGAGATGGACAGTCTTATAATAAAGGACAGTTTATGGCATTTGGGGTGGGGGGTCATGGATTTGAAAATGCCTTGGAGGTATAGGAAAAACATTCCAGTCTGTAAAACCCAGGACTGAATATTTATGTATATTGGAAGGACTTCTAATAGGTGCCCCACTTCACAGGTCTCCTGGATCGCCAGGGGTTGGCTGTGGTGGTGGTGGTCTCGCCCAGCTATGGCCACAGCATAGACCTGACCACAGCAGTCCAGCCTTAGTGACTGTAATATGCTCTCTGTGGGGCTGGCCCTGAAGGCTTTCCAGAAACGGCACAGAATGGGGAGGTTCGTATCATCACTGGGACTCAGCAATTCAGCCTTATCAGGCCCCTGTCCTGAGGCCATTTCCAGGCACAACTCAAAATGCTGGTATTACCCTTTCAAGCCCCATGACATAAGACAGTCTGGCGTCAGCTGAAGCAGCTGTGGTCACCCTGCACTATCCAATAAAGGTATGGATCGATGCAGTGGTGTCATCCAAATGATTTAGGAACAGGTACTCACTTTTGATTGGCACTTGTCGGGGTCCGCCCACCGGAAGTGACGTCATAAGCCAGAAGTAATGTCATGATTGTTGCCATGGATGTGATCATGTTTGTAATAACTTCAGCTTGGGGTTAGTGTTGATTTAACTTCTATTGCTTTGCTTTCTAGAAATGTGTATATACATATTTTGCTTCAACTGTTCCCTGGTTAAATAGCAGGGGCCAGCTCCGAGTGGGCGGGGCCAGCTCAACTTCTAGAAACCGGTACTCGCGTAGTGGTGCGTAGTGGGTGCATGACATCACTGGATCGATGCCCAAGTTGCCACCCTACAGATCTCAACTAGTAGTGAGGCATATCCACTGAAGGCCACCAAAGTGGAGGCACTCCTGAGCGAATGGGCCGTGAGGGAGTTTCTTCCCTGGGAGCGGTAGGCTAGTTCAATGCAGGCCCGGAGCCAGCATGGGGGGCAGCTGGACAACACCCTGTGACCCGGATCACAAAAAGGAATTTGGATTTCCTGAACTTCCTGGTCCTCTCTGTACAGAACTGGAGTGCCCCACACACTTCCGGTATGTGCCAGATCCTTTCTTTTGGGTGGGACGGTTTGGGACAAGGGAGAACTTCCCACTCACATGGGGGTGAGCCGTGAGGCTCTTTTCAGAACTTGCACCGAGAACACTGCCCAGGGCTGCAACCTGTTGGTGAACAGCCCCTTATCTAAACCATACTGCAGAAAGGCTAGCACATGTTTAACCTTAGCCCCGACAGCCCCTGTCCTCTGCCCACTTGGAAATGGTAAGCCAAGTCGAATCGTACACCCATCTGGTGGAGGACCTGCATGAAGCCAGAAGGGTGTCAGTGACTTTGGCAGCATATCCCAGGTTTGTCAGCGTGCCCTGCCTAATTTCCAGACTGTTAGGTGGAACAGGTGGCCTGCAGGTAGAACGTCTGCCCTTGCAACAGCAGGTCCCTCCTGGATGGAAGGACGCAGTGCTCCTGGGATGGCATGTGTAGGAGCTCTGGAAACCATGGGCGGTGAGGCCACTTTGGGGCGACGACAGTGACGTTTCCTCGCCTTTGCCTTACTCTTTTTAACAGTTGCTGGATCAGAGGCACAGGGAGAAGCAGGCACAATAGGCCCTGTGGCCAGGGGCTCTGGAGGGCATCCACTGCCTCTGTTTCTTCCTGGTAGGTCCTCAAGAAGAATCTGTCCAGTTGGGAATTCGCCCTGGATGCAAAGAGGGTCCCAACGCCTCTGGTTTTAGCTGCCATTCTGTCTCCTGTAGCTGCTGCCTGCTGAGCCAGTCTACCCACCAGGTGTTCGACTCTGATAGCCCCCAGAAGGCTCTCTACCCATGAGAAGAGGACCTCAGCCTCCCGCTGCAGAGCACTGGAACAGATGCTTCCCTTTTGTTGACGTATGCTTGGACTGTTGGGTTGTTGGTCTTCATGAGCGCCTGGATGCAACGGCTGAAGCTCTGCAGTACCAGCCACAAGGCCCCAAGCTCCAACAGGTTGATGTGGAGATGCGACTCCTCCTTGGTTCAGAGGGCTCCTGGGCTCCTCATCCTAAGAGGCTGGCATCCGTGGTGACGACAATCCAGATTCCCAAAGTGGGTGCCCTCTGACCGCCTCCTCCTGACCTTCCACCAATTGAGCTCCTTTTACACCTGCTCTGGTAGGTGAAGGAGATGAGAGCGCCTCTTGATGTGCTCCTGGAGAGGGAGGAGGAAACCCTGCAGAGTTCTGGCATGAAAACATGCCCACTAGATGATGTCCTGGCATGAGATTAGCATCCCAAGCAGCCTGGCCAGTGTTATGACCATCTTGTCTGTCCTGCTGCAAGACCGGTCAGGAGGTTCCACCGGTTGGTCTGCCTCTCTGGGGACAGGAAGATCTGCGAGCTGCGGGTGTGCAGTGTTGAGTCCCAGGACCTTGAGCTGGACAAGGACTTCCTCAAGCAAGGAGTAAAGCTTATTGACTGTGCAAGAGAGGGCTGTCTAGACTGGTTGGGCGCCCTCCATTCAGTCTCTAGGACCCTCTTGAAGAGTTCTGGGAAAGGGACGGCAATAGGCTTGATGCTTCCCAGGGGAAACAGGAACTTGGAGGAGGACTTGTGAGACTCCAGTCTGAGGAGTCTCTTTGTCAGGGGCCAGATCCAGCCCCTTGTCAGCATCTGGGTGGCCTTGCTGATAAGGCGAGGGAACAGCTCTATGGGGAACCATCTATTCCTCTGCCTCATCCTCCAGTAAGCTCACCCTCATTCCTCTTCTGCTGCCATGTAAGCTCTTCACCCTCCCACACTGGGGCAGCCACCCCAGCCAAAGTCTGAAGACAGGAGGAAGAAGAAACAGCAGCTTTTTTTGGCTGAGCTTCAGTTCAGTTCAAAAGTTCAGGACCAGTCTCCCTGAAAAGCAGGGCTGGCTGGGGGAATGAGGGAGCTCTGGGGATTGATGGGGGCCCCCAGAAGGAGTCCTCATTTGCGAGCACCAGAAGGGGAGGGGCTTCTCACCAATAAGCAGTGCCAGCCATTCCTCTTCCAAAGAACTACTCCACTTTTTTTCACTTTTTCATTGCGGTTCAGGTGGATAATAGGGTCTAGGTGGGGATTTTTAAAACAGCCAGAGGCTGTTTTATTTACTTCACACAGACGGTAATTTTCAGGTGGATTTCAAGCTGTGTGTGTGTGTGTGTGGTTTTTTTTCCACTGATGGTATTATACTGAAGCTTTGCTGTCCCTGCCTGTGTGTGTCCTGGAGATTGTTGTTTCATAATTTAATGTGGTTTATTGTGCTGCCACTTTTGCTTTTAAAATTTTTTTCATAAGCATTAATATTGAGAAGTTCTTTTGTTAGACACCATGGGAGGTCCGTTCATGTGGGAGGGGGGGGAAGGCAGGATAAAAACTGACTAAACAAATAGTCACAAATATAAGGGTTGCATAAAGGGAGCAGGGATCGAAATTTCCCATTCTCTCTGCACGCTTGATAATCTGTTCCCAAGGATCAGGGGGGCCCTCAGGAGCAGACACTCAAGTAGCACAAGTAAAGGGACTGCAAAGGGAAGATCCATGAACATCAGCTCTCTTCTCCTACAAAGGGAAGAAGCACTTAGGATATGACTCCTATACAACAATTAAACACTGTTAGCACGGAGTACTGTAGACACCACCCTATCCTGAAAAGGCCGTAACAGCAGAAGCTTAATTCCAAAAGGAACTCCGGCCTGGTCTGAAGCTGTGATCGCGCCCTCCCCTCGAGAGGTTCAGCTTGGGATGGGTTTGGCTATAAATACCCTGGTGGGGTAAGATAAGGGGCTGTAATTAGAAGCAGCATTAAGCACAAGGACTCCATATTTAATCCCTGAAAGGGAGACCTGGCAAGAATCACACCAGCCAAGATTAGCCACAAAGCAACCCAAGTCGAGAAATATTCACGGAAGGACAGACTTCAGCTGCAGTCCTAGGCGCATCTACTTATGAGCAAATCCCACTGAACTCAGCTGGACTTGCTTGTCAGAAAACACATTTAGGGCTGCGCTGTTAAGAAAGGGCCTCCACAGCCCCACCACAGGCCAGGCTTTCAGGGCACAGCTTCTAAAACAGGAATCAAGTCCAGTACTGCTGAACATTTCAAATCCCTGACCTGCCGCATCTGTTTCCTAGATGCTCGGCATATTTTCAGGTTTTGCCTGGTACCTCTAGTCTACATACGAGACCAGCATTCTCTCATCCTGTTTTCAGGACTGGGCTCACCATCCATCCACCTTTCTTTCTAAAAAGAAACATGTCCGTCAACAGAAGAGGCACGAATCAGAAATGGAACCAGGAAGCTTCGAATTCACCGGAGCTTGCTATTCTCAGACAGTGACGCCACTGCCTGCACCGGTGGGAGAGTCACACGCAGCAGGGAGAGAGGGCAAGTCGTGTCATCCAGAGGCTGCTGGCGCCATCCCTCAGCAAGAAAAGCTGCTGGCGGAGGAGGAAGACGGATTGTGCTAAATGAACATGTCGACAGAGAGCAGCATCCATGCCAAGAACTGCAGGCCAGGAAGAGCCAGGAAAGAAACATCCTCCCAGCTGTCAAAGGAAGCACAAGTCCTCTGACTCCTCCACCCCCCACTCCATCAACACACAGAGGGTCAGACCATTTTCAAATGTTTGAGAACTAGGAGAAACATAGTTTTGTACTGAAATCAGGACCGTGAACTGCACTGTAAACCCCACCCCAACTCAAAAATATTAGTGCCATACAGGCATGCCCCGGTATCCGCTGGGGTTCTGTTCCAGACCCTCCTGTGGGTACCTGAAAACTGGAGATGCCTTTTTAAAGGTAGGGGAACATCAGTGGTTTTGCTGAAACGAGGTAAAAAAAAGAGATTTTGTTTAATATTCCCTTACCTTTTTAACAAGCATCCCAGTATCCATGGTTAACTGAAACCATGGATGCTGAATCAGTTTGTACCGGGGCATGCCTGTATTATGTTAGGCCCAACAATGTCACAGTTCTACAAACTACAGTTTCTTCGTAATTCATCCAGGAGTAGAACTCTGGCAAACTTCTTGAGTTGTTTCTTTCAAAAACCAGCTTCCTAACCTTTAAGGCTGCAAAGGTATGTTGCTACAGCCTAGTTCTCAGTGCCGGAGAAAACAGGATTCAGTGCTCTGTGTAGCGTTGTAGGCCGGAAAATAAATGAGGCAAAATAAGTTAAAAATACCTCTAAAAATTGCCTAAATTTATACCAGTCATATGTTGGGATGGGGGTTTCTGGCACCAATAATTAAAATCTCTTAGGCAAGAGCATCAAAAACCCTGCTGTAGATTGCTCCATCTCAGAAAGATGAGACACGACACCCATGAGGAGAACCAGCAACAAGGAGAAAGGAATCTTGGCCAGAGAAGTCATCTCCTGCCTCCTACATACTGCTCTTATTTCACTTTTACTTACTGGTAAGCTCCAGCAGCACAGCAGGATTGACAAGGAACCTGGTAGCTGCAGTATGTAAATCTGCATACTAAATACTAAGTAAAATCTGCAGTAGGAAACTTCCCACAAACTGAGTAAGACCTAGATTCTTACTCAGCAGCAGCAGTAAATTCCAACCATGTTGCTGGGGCGAAGTGCGGGGGCCTCCGGCTCAGAGAGCCTTGTACTTCTGGAAGGACAAACAAGAACGATGGGACGGGGCTACCCGGCACCTTTGCCAGAAGCATCCAAGGTACAAGGAACACCAATAGGCTTGGGCGGGCGGGCCTTCCCTAGAGGGTGCATTTTGTTAAGCAACAGCCTGACTCCTCTACAAATCAGCAAGACTCAAATACAACAAAAGTGGGACCCAATCACAAAGACCATCTATTCTATATTGACAGAGGGCTCTCTATACACAACTCACAACACAATGGTTGCAAGATGTTGCCACAGAACTAGGTGCAACTGTGCAAACACTGATGCTGATTCAGGCTCAGAGGGAACCAGGTAACATCAACTTGTAGGAAACACTCAGAATTTGACAATCACAATTGGTCAAAAATGCAGTTGGGAAGGAAGGCAAGTGCTTGCTAGTGAGCCCCAACATCAGCTGTGCCTTCCAGATTAAAACCTGGCCTGCCTTAGATGTCTGCTTTACATCTTTTCCAACCTCCCTAGACACTTCTTTCGGCAGGAGGGAAAGCTTTTCAAATGTCCAGCTGAGGGCTGAGTAACAGGAAGAAACATTAATTCTGAAAAGGGTAAGTCAGCATCAGTATCCCTTTCTTGCAAAAGAAGTGATTCTGTATCTTGTATTTCGAAAGTGGCTGGAACACTCAGTGCACTTTGGTTCAGAAGAATTCCACGTGGTAAAAGAGCCTTAAGATGTATGTACATCTCCCCACTGATCTGCCCCCCCCCTTCTCTTGCTTTTAATTATGTTATGGTGTGCAAAGCATCAGCTAGAATTGCTAAGCTGAAACCATCACTGCACTCACAATGATGAACCGAGAAGGGAGGGAAGAGAGAGGCCGTCCTTTCTGCCGAACCAACGTACGTGGGCAAGGAATAGAATGGAAAGAACGTCAGCAGCCGCCGGTGAATTGGGAAGGCTGAGAGGCTATAAAAAAACCCTCATCACCAGAGGTACAAAAGAATCATTCATTCTACTCCCCATTCAAGAGAGACAGAGTGACAAATCAGAAACACCCTAATTTCAACATTTGCTAGGGAACAGGCTTATTGTGCAGGGAAACAAACATTTTGCGGTTCTATCCAAGCTCCACAAGAGTTTCAAGAACACATTTGGTAAGGACGGGAACGGAGGTTCACAGAGGGCAATCCCATAGAGACTAGCTGTTGTGGGGGGATGAGGAAAGGACTCTTGAGAAAGGAATGGGGGGGGATGAGGAGAACAACCCAGGGCTGTCCAAGCTCCTATGTGAAGGACACCCCCTCCCACCCCTGCAGTGAGCAAGTGGCTGGGGGCTACGATCTGATCTGTGGGTCTATTTACATGGCCCAAGTGACCAGCTGCCCAAGAAATGACTTCACACCAGATAAAAATACAACTTGAATCATCCCTCTGACTCTCTCTTTGTTTTAAACACAGGACACTCACATACATTGGGGGAGGGGAAGACAGAAAGATGCCAGTCTTGTTTACCAGATTCTTAGAACAATTGGCTTTGTTAATTCCACATTCCACAGAGACTCAACTGCTGCTTCCTTTTAAAATCAGTCAGTTTGTAGAGAATCTACATACGGTAGTTTAAGGCAGTGGTTCCCACCCAGGACCCTCTTTTAAAACGGCACTATCAGGACCCACCTAGCTTTACAAGACTAAAAGAAGCTTCACTTTACTAGCTGCTCAAGCTGCTGTTTTTATCCTTTCTACTACTCTCTCTCTCTCTCTCTCTCTCTCTCTGTGTGTGTGTGTGTGTGTGTGTGTGCGCGTGCGTGCGTGCGTGCACCAATACCTTTATTGAACATGTCCTGGACCATTCTGGGGCCCTTGCATTTCTCTTCTCCTGGCCTTCGATAGGGCCAAGGCACATTTGCCTACTCACGTTAATGTGCATGTGTGGCTCAATTTCACTTTCCATAGGGCTCAATATATTTTCCTTGTCAGCTGTGGGGAGAACTTCCTTCTTGAGAGCAAGTCTCTCAAGGGGCCTGCATTCATCGGACTGGGACCACTGTTGACACTGCATTCCTCTCAGCCTGCCATCTGAAGTAGATGAAGGCACAGTCACCTACTTGTGAGTAAATACATCTTGCAGCTCTGTTTCACTTGCCATGGGGCTCAATAAATTTTCCTTGTGAGCTGACAGCTTGTCAGTTTCAAGACGCAGGGACAGTCCCGTCATGAGCCTGTACCCACCATTTGGGAAAGAAATGCTGGTTCAAGGTATGTTTCATGGACAGGCAGAGATTTACACAAGTTGAGGGCAGGCAAGCGGAACATTCCTATGGCCTAGTACAGTGTTTCTCAAACTGTGGGTCAGGACTCATCAGGTGGGTCCCCATTCATTTCAATATTTTATTTTTAATGTATTAGACTTGATGCAATCATAGTATGCAACTGCATTTGGAAAAATGTTACAGATCTCTACTTTTAACAGGCGTGCTTTTGACAATGATAGTCAATGGGGCTTACTCCCAGATAAGCCTGGATAGGATTGCAGCCTTTGGGATGTTTAGGAATTTTTTTAAAAAAAAGATAAAATGATTAAGAGGGTTCTTCTTTATTCTAAATATTTTTTAAACATTGTTAATTTTTGATTTACTTAATTGATTTGATTTTGTCATATGTTAAAAAAATTTTGTGCTTGATGATGTCACTTCTGGCCATGCCATCACTTCCAGGTTAATGACATCACTTCTGGTGGGTGCTGACAGATTGTCATTCTAAAAAAGTGGGTCCAGCGCTAAGAGGCTTCAGAACCACTGGTCCAGTACCTTTGTGCTTATTGGAAAGTACTTCTAACTTATTTGTAAAGCTGTTAAAGAAAGACAGGGAAGCAGGAAGCAAAAAGAAAAGAACAAAAGGGCTGGAATCCTGCAATCGCAGATGGCTACTTCTTGTGAAAGGATGAACCAACCAGTCTGGTCCTCAGACTTCTTTTAGAGAAGGAAACTTTCTTTTAGAGAAAAGTTCAGATCTCTATTCCTTTCCTCACCTTTAAGGTGACTACAAAAGAGCAGGGGCAGCAGAGGGGACTGTTGGCCCTCTAGGAATGCAGCAAAAGATATTAAAAGAATAAAGAATTCCCACCTTTATTTCCTTCATATCATGTAAGGAGTGTGAGAAGAGTAACCCAATGTAAAGGATGGTAAGTGATAATGCTGCATGCATGATGGGGAGAGAAATCTCAAGTAGGCAGAAGAAGACAACCAGTAGTGTGTGGAACACACAAGTGAACACATGCTACAGGAAACCTTCAATTTAATTGACTCATGGGAGAGTCTGTTCTACCCATCCCCCCTTAGTCTGTTAAACTCCAAAAGCTTCATCTGCGCTGCCATTCTGGTCTGCTCCCGACCAGAGTGCTGCAAGTCTCAGAATACCCTAGTCCAGTGATGGCGAACCTTTTGGGCTCAGCGTGTTGAAACTTAGGAAAAGGCTTAACTCGAATCTGTTGGTGTGTCAACCCCCCCTCCCAAACAAGAAAGAAACAATGCTTTATATTCATTTATTTAAACAAAAAATACGGTTTAATCATGTGTGGTGCTATGTATTATATAAAGAAACATCAAATAATTGCAAAAATGAAAAATAAGTAAAACAAACTCAGTTTTTGTTAGGCATTGGTGAATGCTGGTGTGTCACCCCAAACATTGTGGTGTGTTGGCTTTGACACGCGTGTCATAGGTTCACCATCACTGCCCTAGTCAGTGGAAAGAGGAACAGGTACATTGATGAAGATCTGTAAGGTAGATAACGGTTGGCAGGGGGCAGGCTTCCCTACTTCCCAGGGCTGGAGCTGGAGTTTCACTCATCATTTTGCCCTAGGGCAGGGCACCCTAGGAATGCAGGGTTCCTTAGGAAGGGAATTCCAGCGAGTTTCACTTCCTAAGGAACTCTGCTAGCCTCCAGCGGCCTCAGGAACGGAAACGTCTGTATCCCTGGAAAGCTCTGCTCCTGGGCGTGTTGGAGGACAGCAGCCCCTTGCAATTGCTGAGAGAACACTGTAGGGCAGGGTTTAATAAACTCTGGGAATTTTTTTTAATATATAATTTTTTATTCTTAATTACTGGATATGGGCTAGGTATACAAAAAAGACAAGAGTATAGGGTAAAACAAAGGTTAAAACATAAGGTAACAACTACTGTTGAAGTACATCCAATCACAATCATTCTATTCTAAAAGATTTTCTCTAACTATCAACATCTTGGGAATACATCTATCTATTACCAATTATGCTTTTTACATCTTTCAAAAATACTTTTTATATTATTATCATAGCATTGTTTATCAATCCAGTCATAAAATGGTTTCAGTATTGCTTAATTCTAACTAGATTTCCTTCATTCAGTCTTTTAGACATCCATTTCAGCTGTTTCAAATATTGTATCTATCAAATGTTTCAACTTCGGTATCTCAGTACTTTTCCATTTTTGCGCAAGAAGTATCCTAGCTTCTGTTATAATATGTATAATATGTTTCTTTTTTACATCTTGTATGTCGGATAATATATTTAGAAGGTACATTTCTGGTTTAAAAGGAATCACAGTTCAAAATTTCTTGTAAAGTTACATGTATAGTCTCCCAATATTTCTTTACTTTGGGGCATGTCCACCATGCATGGTAATAAGTTCCTTCTGCTATTTCACATTTCCAACATTTATCTGAAGTCCCTTCATACATCTTAGATATTTTTTTCTAGAGTTATATGCCATCTATAGAACATCTTATATAAATTCTCTTTATATGATATAGCTTTGGTAATCTTAATGTTGGTTGCCCAGATTTTCTCCCATTCCTCTAAAGGGATATATCCAAAATTTTTAGCCCACTGAGTAATTATATCCTTTACTATCTCATCCTCTGTTTTCATTCTAAAGAGATATGTATACATCTTCTTTATGTATTGGTCTTTGTCTTCTAAATTTTTTTTATCAAAATCAATTTCCTATTCGTGGATCCCTATCTTTTTATCTTCTTTTAATCTGGATTTTATTCGTATTTCAGACCACCAACCTAAATAGATGCCTTTGTTTTCTAGTTGTTCCTTAGTTAATATTTTGCCTTTCCCATCCAGTATTTCAAAATATGCTCTGTTTTTATCTTCTCTAAACCATTCCAGTTTTGATCCTATTTCCAATGGTTTATTCCAACTTGGTATTTTGTTGTGTATTTTATATCTTACTTGGTCCCAAACTCATAGTAGAGCTCTTCTTAAGCAATGATGCTTAAATCCACTAAAGTACTTTGCCTTATCATATATCAAAAATGCGTGTGAGCCAGTCTGTAAATCATAGGTCTCCAATTTAAGTGTCCTTTTATCTGTGGGGTAGGCCCATTCTTTAATCCAATTTAAGGCTGCAGCTTGATAATACAGTTCCCCTCTGGGAATTCTGAAGTAGCCCTTTATGTCCGAAGTCCAATGAACCAACCGACCTATTATGGTATTCACTGCACTAAGACTGCAGGGACTCAGTGTCTGTGCTTGCCAAGACTGCTAGCACAAATGCAGCACGTGTTGTTGGCCTTGAGTGGAGTAATTACAGAACAGTGGAGTAATTAAAGATTAAAAAATGTTCATGAAAGAGACAAATTCACAGGTGAGATAAGATTAAGCTGTCTTCTAATTAAGAACTATGTGAATTAGGTAGGTTCCTTAAACATAAAAATACTAATTCATAGATAAAAAGAAGCTCTCAACTGTCAGAGGTTAAGCACTGTTATGTGGCATTTGTTGTTTTTAATGTTTAAGCTAATCGCTGCACATTGTCCAAATTATTTACACAAAGAACTATTCGTACAATCACGATCTAAAAAAGCTATACAAATCACACTATTTTTTCTAGTAAATACAGTCTTGAATTCTTTATTTTTTTAAAAAAAATTACTCAAAATGCATTGGAATTTTATAGCAAATGAGTTACTGGGGGGGGGGGGGAACCAGACCCAGAACATTTCACTACAAAATGATTGTCTAGTAGTGACAGCAACTGTTCTCATTTGTGCCCAGGACCCCAATACTCCCCTGTTATTAGGGTCACATTCTTCAAGTCCATTTGGTGGCCATGCTGTTTGCCACCTTCCAGAAACAATGTGCTGCTCCCCCTCTCGTCATCCTTTGGCATCAGGAGGCCAAGGCAGAGCGGCAGGCTCAGGCCCCAGCACCTCTTTTTTAAAAGGAATTAGCCGCTAGCATGTTTCCAACAGACAGCCTTTTCCTGTCTGCTACCCCCCTCCCTTCATTTAACAACTAAGATTTCCCGAGGGCACTTGCCACAACAGCCCCTAAACTATGCCCAACACAAATGCTTTTGGCCTGTACAGTCCATATGCATGCAAGGCCAAAATACATTTTCAATCCTCTCTCTGACTGGCGTATCTGTTTCTCTGTCTTACAGGACAGTACATATTCCTCATCTTTTGAAATCCAACCTTCCCTTCTCCTCCAGAACATATTTCCTCTGGTAAGCAGAATGTCAGAATATAACATTCTCCATAACGCTTTTCACAGCACAAAAGGGAGTGGTCACAGAAGATGCCAATCACAGTCACCAAGACCTTTAAAAAGGGGGTGCATTCCATTATCATCTCCCCAGCCTCCTCCCCCATCCTAAATCTGATCTAAGGGAACAAACAGGCAAGGTTTGACAGGAATCAAGCCAGTGACAAAAAAGGGTATTTTTTGGCATCATCCATCTGCCTGCTTTCCAAAATCTAAAAATACTTGAAAGGGGGGAGGAGCATAACAGTCTTAAAAATACCTTCTCACCCTTCCAAATTCTCGTACTTCAGAATTCACTGAGATGGATTTGAATGCTTATCAAGGGGAAAGGGGGGGGAAGGTGGAATGGATCAATGATGTTTTCCAAATACTCATTCCCTCCCCCCCCCCATAGCAAGCAACAGCATATTTGACATTCAAGAGGAGGAAAGAAGTTTCTGCTTCCCACCTTTACATGTAATGTACATATCCACGTACACAGGGTGGGAAAGATCCTGAGCACAAAAACGGCTTTTCGTTCAGCCTCTTTCCTTACAGTTAATTCCTCCAGGTGTTTTCACAGAGGACGGCCAGAAAGGAAAGGCGGGCGAGGAGGAAGAAGCAGGCAGACCACCTCTCTTTTTTATTTTTTAAGCATTATTGGATCTGTTATGCAAAATATAAACTGCACGTACGAATGCAGGTTTTACGTACTTGGAAAGCGAGCCCCTGAGAGATTGAAGGGGGGGGGGAACGACACGATCCACGCGTGCACAACAACACCCTTCCAGGCGAGTGGGGGAAAACGCGCGCGCGCTCCGGGGTGACCTCGTTTATTCCTGGCCTTCCAGGAGGGAGGGAGGAGGGAGGGAGGCGAGGTGGCCGGCGCTGTGCGGGGCTCGCTCCACGACGCCGGGCGGGGGTCGCGCAAAGCAGCCCCCCCCCCGGGTCTGTTTTTCCAGGCTGGGCGCAGCACCCGGTTGAGCGCCCGGCGCGCGTGCTCGGCCCCTGCAGGGGTGCGCTGCGCGCGGGGGCGGCTGGGTGGGGGGACGCCCCAGCCTCGCGCCCCTCCCCGAGGCCTCCTCAGGCTGCCCGCGAGTGGGCGGACGGGAGAGGCACGAGGGGACGGGCTGGCGGGCGGCTTGGCTCGGGGCTCCCCGCGTCGTCGCCGCCGCCCCCGCCCGCACCCAGCCTCCGGCACAGAAGCCTCCGGCTGGGTGCGGCGGCGACGCGAGGGGGCCCCGAGCGGGGCTGCGTGGGCGGCGTGAGGGGCCCCGCTGCGCCCCGAGCGCTACTTACATCTCGGAGGCGGGCGGGCAGGCGGGCGAGGGGCTGCGGCGCTCGGCGGGTCGGCCGCGGCGGCAGCAGCTGCTGGGCTGACGCTCACCGTGAGGCGCTGCTGCAGCGGGAAGATGGCGGCCGGGCAGCTCCCATCCGGGCACTTGGGGGGGCGCGAGCGGGGGCGGGCCCTGCGCCTGCCAGTCAGGCTCGCCGGGGTGATGCCAGAAGGGGAGGCGCCCGCGCCAACCCCAGTCTGGAGGCGCCTCGGGGCCGGGCCGGGAGTGTCAGGGAGCCCCTCGCGGTCCCCGCCTCGGCTCCAGCGCAAGAAGCTTTTCCGCCCGCAGCACTCTTGCAAGCGCAGCTGGGAGCTGGCCGAAGTGTTGCAGGTGCTCCTGCATTTCTCACGCGACGCCCGTCACGACTCCGCTCCAAATTGTTCAGTGTACAGTTTGGACTATGACAACGCTTCACTCGCACCGTCAAACGTTGCCGTTAGCGAGGGGTAAAGACCTCTTTCCAGTAAAGGCACAAGGAACGCACGCCGCTGCAGCTTACCTTCCCCAGCAATTCTGCAAATAAAACAGCTGGGAGCCGACGCACAAAGCCCACCGGGGCTGTCGCCCACAGGCCAGGGGCAGCAAGCTCCCGTTTCTACCATACACATGAGACTGGCACCTGTGGCTGCTGTAGTTTCTGGAAACAGGAACCAATACTCCAGGCCAGGCCATTATAGGGCCACAAGACTAAGATGTTATTTCAGCGCGAGCTTCTGTGAACATTCACTTCATTAGGTGCACAGTAGAAGTCTTTAAGTAGATAGCTGTACTTTTTTCTCTTAGGCAGCCGCAGCAATAAAGTTACAAGATTAGCTTAGGAAAAAGATGCATTAAAGTAGTGATGGCAAACCTATGACATGCCAGCATTTGCCAACCCCCAACAAACGACCAAGTTTGTTTTTGTAATTTGATTTTTTTGTAGTGATTTGATATTTCTTTATATAGAGCCCTACGCATGATTGGATTGTATTTTTAAATACATTAATACGTAAATAAGTATTCCTCTTTTGTTGGGGATGGGAAGTGACACACCAACAGGGTCAAGTTAGGAATTTTTGACACAGCAAACCAAAAAGGTTCACCATCACTGCGTTAAAGTTTATATTGGGACTTAGCTTCAGCACAGGAGGGAGTCAACTACAACAAGGGCTTCCTTTCATATTATAGTTAACAGGAGGTCATTATCATTCATGAATTGTCAGAGAGCTTATTACAAGGTCACCCTTGTTTCACTTTCTCTTGCAAATCCATTGTCACCAGCCCCTTGCAGCCTTATCTTGCTAACACACCACTGCATCCAGCAGAAGTCCACAAAAGCTTCCACTAAAATGACCTTTCCAATCTTTTTAAGCTGTCACAGAATTATATCCTTCTAGCATGCCTATCATTCTGGAAAATAGGCAAAGTGTTTATTAGGCAAAATAGTAAGAAATACAGTTGACAAGGTCTCCAGACAAAAATGTACTACCCATAAGAGTGACAGCAGGAAAAAATACTTGAGTGAAGATCAAGATCCATTGGGGGCTCAATACAAGGCCCACAAGCCCAACTAAATGCATTCTTGTTGCTTCCAGTATGAGCCTCTGAAGACACATTAATCAAGCACGGGAGCAAGTAAATTCCCACCACTTTAAAACCTCCGTTTAAAATATACTGCTATTAGACAGCACGCATCAGTTCTTCCAGCAGTTTAAAAATTTAAACACTCTTTAGCTGCAGTGGAATCCTCTTGTGCCATTTGACAGGAAAACAAGCTTTTAAAGTAGTTTCAGTTACTCCAGGCATCAGCACTGGACATGCTGTTCTGTCCGATTCCTCCTGCGTCTCTGGAGTTGGCCTAGTTCAGGGTGCAGGGTTAAAGACCGGGGGCAAAGTGCGCCGAGAGTTGGCCTTCACCCAGGGGTGCTCCATCACAGCCTGCAGCAATAGCCGCTCAGCTGGGTTGTGGCGCAGCAGCTTTGAAATCAAGTCCCGGGGACCTTCTGTCACGAACGGCGGGAACTTGAAATCAACCTTTGGAAAGGAAGGGAGATACAACAATCTGTTTTGGTGCGGACTGCAGTGCAACAAGGGCATTGTAAGCAACTCTGACCCACCCTGCTCCTGAAACCATACTTGAGATACTTCCCTATGAAGGCAGCAGCTCTTTCTAAGTTTTCCCCACGCAAAATGGAACCGCTGCCCTCTAAATCCAATCTGGATCAGTAATGGTCCTCTGCCATTGAGCCAGCCATATCTTGCAGGGGGAACAGAATTCCACCTGCCTCAGGATCCTATCCTCGCCTAGGTCTACTCCCATGCTATGTCATAGCCCTCCGAAGTTCAACACTCTCTAGTATGCCACGCTGGCTGTCCAGCCAAAACGCAGGGCTTTCCTGAAGCTCAGAATCAAGCCAGGACTCGTCAGTTGTAGAAGGCTGGACCTGAAGCAGTGGGACAGGCATAGCCAGTGGAGGCTTTCCAGGTCGTGAGGAAGCACAGATGTGTAATTATTTGGGGGAATTAATACATCATTTCAGAAGATTTCAGGTGTAGGGCGAACAGCCCTCTCTGAAGCCTGGAGAGCAAACCAGCAGCATGAACGGCCCAATGCATCTCTCCAGTTCTGATCCCCTCCTTGCCCTCACAGTCTTCTTCCTCAAGATATCATTGTCTTCAGGGCATAAGCCTCAGTGCCGTATTCTTAAAGCCAGCAGAGGCCACCCCCAGCACTAACCTGAAACAGAGGATCACATGGCACACAAGAAACACATGGAGCCAACCATCAGGCTGACAAGAGTGCCATGCTGGCAATGAACAGGCTCACCGATATAATGCGGCGGTATGTCTCTGTGTGGGAGGCACTCTCAAAGGGCGGTCGCCCCACCAAGAACTCATAGCACAGAATCCCAATGCACCAAAGGTCAACCTTCTCATCATGGGCTTTGCCTTCAATCATTTCTGGGGGCAAGTAGTCCAGGGTTCCACACATGGTCTTCCTCCTGAGGTGGGGCAGAGAGGATCCAAAGCATCAGAGCACTCCTGAAAGAGGAAACTTCTCCACTCCACACCTGATCACTCTTAAGTGACCACACCAAGGCTGCCACCTACCTGAGCGAGGGAGCGTGCACCGACCAGCCGAAGTCGGCAATCTTCAGCTCCCCATTCAGCCCCATGAGCAGATTCTCTGGCTTGATATCCCGATGGATCACCTTCTTACTGTGACAGTAGAGGAGGGCATCAGCCAGCTCTTCCATGTACTGTGGAAGTGAGACAGAGACAGGTTGGACCCCTTTGCGCTGAAGAGGCTCAATTTTCCCCATGGTTCACCTTCCTAACACTTCAGAAAAGGCTGCTGCATCATTCAAAGCCAGCAACAGCAACCTGTTCTTGCGTTGGTCTTGGTTCAAGCTTCTTCTATCCCTAACCTATAGAAAACACAGGCTCATTTCCAGAAGCAGGAAGTTCAGGGGCTCAGGGATACGCCTCCGTAGCCAGGCTTCACTTGCAGAACTGGGTGGCAATCAACGGTTATAAGGAGTGGGGTCATGCACACCCCCTTCTATATTTGCTCAGGTTTACATTAGAGGCATTTGATACTTCATTGCACCTTGCCCACTGACCTTGTCGCAAGTGCCTGCTTAGAACCAGGAGCAGCACAAGCACACAGGGTGAGGAAGGCATCAGAGGAGCAGTGCCAAGCGGGTGGCTTATTTCCCATTGCCCTTTTGTTGGATTATCAGTGGTTTTTGTGCTTTCAATTCTCCTTCCCCCACCGCATTATTGTTTTTATTTTATAGCATTTCAACAAACATCTTGCACTTCTACATTTTATGAACCTGGTGTCAGTTCACCAAGTTGCCACAGCTCCCAGAGGCACCCACATCCCAACACCACTGGATTAAGGCATGGGCCGCCAAACTCCAGCCCACAGGCCAGATCCAGCATACCGGGATTACTGTCTCGGGCATGGTGGCGGCGAGGCCTGAACATTCCACCCCGCATCCACCATACATTGTGCTCGTCTTCAGAGCCTTGCACCAAGTAGTTGCTTCCCCTGGGAAACTGGGGCGCAGGGCCTTCTGGAGAGACGGGCAGCAGAAGCAGTTCTCCAGTGCAAGGCTCTGCAAAGGTTCTGTGCAGCCTATAGTGGCTACAGGGAGGAACGGCAAGACTTCACCACCACTGCCTCCGGAATGGTAATCCTGGCACACCATGTTTTATAGACTGCTGGATTAACACTTCACCTCAAAAACAACAAACAAATTAGAACCTTCTACTAGCATGGGGAAAAGTCTTCCAAGGCAGACCCCCTTCTGTTTGGGGGCTCTCTAGCTTTAGGCAACAGCTAAACTACCTCTGGGTGTTTTTTAGTGTTATAAACCTAGGAGGGTCCTGATAAAGTATCAGCTTAAAAAGTGGGTGCCAGTGCTAAAATGTTTGGGAATCACTGATCTAGTCAGTTACGCCTTCATTACAGCCAGATCAAAGTGCTGCAATGTGCATTGTGCACTGGTGCCTTTGAGAAGCACCTGGAAATGCCAAGCAGTATAGAATGGAGCTACCAAGATACCAAATGTTACACTTCACTGGTTTCTGGGCCCAGTTTAAAAAGCCAGTTTGGTCCCATTTGGGCCACTGTGAGATACAGGAAGCTGGACCAGATCGGCCTTTTGCCTGATCTAGCAAGGCTCTTATATTCTTATGAGGTCCAGTGTGCACTGAAAACTGCCTGCTGTGGCATAAGCCTACCTGTGCACTCCTAGTGCCCATGGAGGCCACACTCCACATGCCCTGCTGGCTGAAGTACATCACAGCAATGCATAGGTCAGGGTCTTCACTGTGGTAGCACCTGCCTGTGGAACTCCCTCCTTAGGCTTCAGAAAAGAGCCCCCTTGGCCACCTTTAGTAGCCATTCCTTTTAGCACTTGCATACAGCTTTTTCACCTCAAAGGGAAAGGCATGGCTTCTCAAAGCATGGAAGCCAAGAGCAGTAGCTCACCGTCGCAGTTCTCTTCTCATCAAAACGCTGACACTTCTGCAGTTCCTTGTAGAGCTCCCCACGAGGCGCATACTCCAGAATCAAGTAGATACGCGTCCGATCATGGAAGTAGTTGTAGAGGCGCAGGATGTTGGGATGACTGCAGAGGAGGGGAGACATTAGAATCCCCAACCAGGGGTAGAAGCAATAGAGATGCCTCCCAGATAGGGAAGGTGATTAATGATATTGGGTAGAAATACAGTAAAAACCTCCTTCCTGTCTTTTTTTTTTTAAGAATGCAGTAGCCCCACACAGCTGTGCAACTGCTACATGTTGGCGTGGTTACTCGAGGCAGCCCCAAAAATAGTTGCAGAATTTTAAGACAATGGCTTCCACTCCCAGAATGAACTTCCTTCCAGATCCTCCTCCTTCCTGGGAAAGATGCTCTTAACCTAAGTTGCTTTGCCCAAGTCTTGTTTAAGCGGCTAACATTCCCCCTTTCCCTCCTAATAAAGAGTGTTCCACCAAGTCTTTCAACTAAGCACCCAAGAAGATATTTAAATTGATAAGCGACTTGTTTTCCCCAGTGATATGTTAGTACTCCAGAACTTAAGGCACTCTTTTGAGGTTCCTGAAAGAAAAGCGCAATTTTTGATGCAAGATAGCATTTTTTAAAAGTTGTAAGCTTCTTCCCTTTAGCAATTGATATCTTTAATGAGGATCTTTCCATAGGAGTATTCCTTATTACAAATACACCTAGAGCCAAAAACAGCCTCAAGAAATAGGCAAGTTCAAAGGCCAACAGCATTGTGTTTAAAATGCACATTGAAACTAGCAATAGAACACCAAAAACCACTTGCTGTGGTTTTAGCCGTTAACAGAACGAAACCAAATTTGGGGGGCAAAACCACCATTGAATACAAGCAGACGGCAAGAGCGTCTGTAAGGTCCTTGAGGACACGTCGGCTCAGCTGGTGCACCAAGCAGCCCTCATGGCTTCTTGCCAACCTCAAGGATGTGTGTTAAGCTTCAAAGTAAAGACTTCAACGAAGAGCATGCAATCCTACTTTAGGCTTTCTTGAGGTCTCCTCCATTGCCCCCACAAACCTGAGATGACACTGGATCTCAATCTCGCGCCGCAACTGATGTTCCACCCCTTCCTTCTCCATTTGGGACTTGAAGAGCACCTTGAGCGCCACAATGAACTTGGACTCTTTCTCCCGTGCCAGGTACACATTGCCAAACTTCCCTTTGCCCAACGGCCGCCCAATCTCAAAGTCGTCAATCGTGAGCGTTCGCCTGGGGTGTGCAGGGGGACAGAGTGAGTGTTAGGACACACCACAAGGAAACAGCACATGCAAAGATTGTTCCAGCCCCTGCCCCTTTCTGAAATTACTAAGAGGAGAACTCACGCAGGCTCTTGCTGAGCTGGCTGGGAGGTGGAACCCGACTCAACTGGCACCCTGCCTGGGACAGCTGTTGAGGCAGAAGACAAGTCAGCAGGCTTCTCACAAACAAGTCCCGCCAGGCTGTGTTCCAGCACCGGTTGTGAGGAGGCACATCTGAGACTGTTCCTTGATGATCGGTGCTGGACCTTGGACAAGCTGCAGTCCTCCCTCCCCTCCAAATCGTGCCCTAAAGCAGCCCCGCCTTACCTGGGTTCTGGACATAGGATGGCTTCAAGTTGTGCTTCGTGCTGTTAGTAATGGCTCTCTGCATCAAGAGCGATCCTGAAGGTGTGCTGGACGGAGTGCAGATATCTTTACAGGGAACTCGTTGTGCACCCGTCAGGCTGGCAAGTCGGTACTTCATGAAAGGGACAAGGTGCTTATTGTTAGTTTCATCTGTTTCAGGGCAATTTGTCAGACACAGTGAGAGTTTTCATAAGGTGTAGAGAGAATTTATGCAGGGCTCCAGCTCTCTGCAAAGCCAACTCATTCAGAGTCAGCTTCCTTTGACCATGTATGCAAACCTTCTTGCATTTTTCAGAGGCTGAACCTCCCATCACACCCAATGAAGGATCTCAGCCTTTGAAAACTTACTGTTTTGATGCCTTTGTTGAACTAACCAACATGGCATGACTGCACTTTGGATTGGAAGCTAAGACTGTACCTTTGTACACATTTTAATGTGAGCTAATCTTTTCTGAAAAGCAGAGCATAAACGAATGAATTTCTCTCTAATGAAATATCAACTCTTTAGCCGTTTTCTGTTACTTCAGTCTGGTGCAATGCAGTAAATGTACCTATGCTGTATTCTATGGCAATAACCATTACCTACTGAACATTCTATTCCAGTGCTCTTCAAATGATGGGTCATGGCCCACCACTCAAGGCAAAAAGGCCACTCCCCCTTAAGGGGAGTAGCCCAGGAATGAGTGCCCAACAGAACTATAGAGATTGCAGCATGTAAACGTACCTGGGAGGGTCTTGAAGCCTCCCGCAGGGACCTAGAGGCTCACAACCCCTCCCACAAGCCTCCCCTCCGCTGCAGTGACCTCAGATTAGCCATCTGAACTCAGTTCGTTTTTGATTGACGCTCTGATCAAAAACCAGAAGTGAATTCCAATTGCAAACATAAGGCGCTTTCTTCAAGCCTCTGAGGGCAGTCGCACATTACTACAAATGGCCACAGAAGATTATAATGCATCTCTCACAGCAATGTTTGCATTTCCATCTCAATTTTTGGTCACACAGAGTTAAGAAAATCTAGAGTCACCATCCAGTTCTGTACAGGTTTTCTGAAGTCAGCTTCCAGGTTGCCTCAATCCCCGCAGAAGCCCTGCTGAAATGGGCTTAAGGCCCATTTAATCTAGATGCCCATGTCCCACAGTAGGCAACCTGATGCCTCTAGGAAGCCCACAACCAGGAGTAGGCCCAGCCTCCTCAAATTGTGGGGCAGATCAGCCTGAACCCCTTGTGGTCATGTCTCTTGGTAGGTCTTCCCTCCTCCTAATCAAGAACCCCTCACCATCCCCTTGCCACTCCTAAGCCCTGGACACAAAGATCCTGTTCTGCTCCACCCATACGGCTTCTGGACACTGACAATTCAACTTACTTTGGAAAGACTGCTGTAGGCCCTATTCACATTTTCCTTGTTTGCCATCCCAGACACTGAAGGGTGCACCTCTTCTGCAGACAGTTCGGAGATCTTCAAGTCAAAACCCTCAGAGGGAGAGCAGTAGAAATGATGACCAAGGCAAAGATGACTGCAGCTCCTGTATGTTCAAATCCAGAGTCAGTCAACTAAGCCTGCAGACAAAACACCTTCAGGTTGTTTAAAACAGTGGTATTCAAACTTTTTAGACTGGGACCCACTTTTTAGAATGACACTTTTGTCAGGACCCACCGGAAGTGATGTCATTAACCTGGAAGTGATGTTGCGGCAGGAAATGATATCATCAAGCAGGAAGTGCTATCATTGTAACATAATAAAATGACACTCCTGAAATGCAAATTGGCATTCTTAGATTGCAGCAATTGTACAACCATGAAACATTTCTGACAGAAAACAAGCCGAGGACAAAATATTATGTCAAAGCACTGAACTAACAATAAAATTTAAAAAACCTCAAACTGTTAACACAAAAGGAATATAACAAGAGTAAGGTCTGCAGTTTCCAAGATGGCTGCTCCCAGCTTTCCGTGACCCACCTGACATATGTCCCAACCCAGTCTGAATTACACTGGTTTAAAATATTGTATTCTGCCCCAATGGATCCACAAGGCAGTTCACAACATTTAATAATAAACTCAAATAAAAAGTTAGCACGTAATGAAACCTTATATGCAGCCAGACAGAAAGAACAACATGTTCCTGCCAGACAGATTGCCAATAAGGAGAAACGTGCACTAGAGGGTCTTCAGGGAACATACAGTCTTCATCTTGTCACTAACAGAATAAACTCAGGCTTAGGCCCAGCCACTCGGGTCAATACAGTCAGCAGGCAAAGTCTTTCCTGGACTGCACCAATTCAAAGTATACATGGAAACAGACAGACTTGTCACAGTACAAAGAGAAGGAAAAATGTAGTATAAAAGACAGTGTAGATATGCTGATGAGGTCTTTAAATAAGAAAAAAAAGCACCAGGATTAATAACCAGATAAACAAATGGCATTACAGAACAAGCCTTTCGATGACCCTCATTTTTTCATATTTAACAGATAAAAGAAAATAAAACATATGCCACATTGGATGAAAAACACATTGACTGTGAACTTCTAGACCAGAGACATCAGGACCCATGAGCAGTGGGTGCAGGAAGTAAATTGTACCCAGGCCTGGAGTCAAAAAGGGGGCCCAGAAGCCAAAGGAGTGGGTAGCCAGAAATTCCCTAGGAAAAATACACATATTGTGCAGAGATTAGCATTCACATTTTGTTTTAGATACCAAATACTATTTCGATACTACCTAAAACCAATAGTTTTCAAAGCTTTTAGCACCAGGACCCACTTTTTTAGAATGACAATCTGCCCAGGACCAGCTGGAAGTGATGCAATGGCCAGAAGTTCCGTCATTGTGACACAAGAGCCTGCTGCTTTTCTGATGACGCAGCAATAAATTGGGTTATTTCTCAGCCATTTTCCAATAGCAAAGTGAATCAGAACAAAAAAAGCCTATTGACAACATTAACCACCCATCCAACCCTCTCCCTTTGCAGCATCCCATATTTTCAATATGGCTGCCTTAGACATTTCACAATCCACCTGAAAGTGGCTCATGACCCACTGGTGGGTCCCAACCCACAGTTTGGGAGCCACTCATCTAAAACTATATATAGGGACATGGTGGGGCTGCGGGTTAAACCGCTGCTGCTGGGCTTTCTGACCAGAAGGTTGGGAGTTCGAGACTACGCAACGGAGTGAGCTCCCATTGCTTGTCCCAGCTCCTGCCAACCAAGCAGTTGAAAAGCACGTAAAAATGTTAGTAGATAAATAGGCGCCACTTTGGTGGGAAGGTAACGGCATTCCGTGCACTACAGCGTATAGTCATGCTGGCCACATGACCATGGAAGCTTGGACAAGTGCCCGCTCAACAGTCTTAGAAACAGAGCTGAGCACCACCCCCTACAGTAAGTCACAACTAGACCATTCGGTCATGGGGAAACCTTTACCTTTTTTATCTGAAACTATTCACATAGTTCCAGATATCACAAGTCATGGAAATTACAATCCAATGAATGGAGACAGGAAATTACAATCCAATTCAATGGAGACAGGTAAGGGGCTCCAAAGAAACTTTGCATCCCCTAATAAATTTCTGTTCAAAGTCCACCAGGGCCACATGCAGGGAATGTTCCACTGCTTGCATCTGATGGCAACGTAAGCTTGATGACTAAATAGGGGGAAGGAAATGAGTTAATGTCTTTGGGTTTAAATGGCCAGTTGGTCAGTGCACTTGGTGCCAGTGAGGTTCCTAGATGGGGGGCAAAATGTTAGGTGTTGCAGGAGCCTGAGCTACTGAGTAAAAGCGGCTCCCCCTTGCTTTCACAGCCATTCGCGGCTCCAGCCGCGAATGGCTGTGAAAGCGAGGGGGAAGGGCCGCTTTACCCAGCAGCTCAGGCTCCTAAGCGTAGCATTTTGCCGCCTCCTTCTAGGAAGGGCACTGCTTGGTGCTTCGTTGTAGGTTGCTGCTAAAATAGCAAAGCTGAACCGACTGAGCAGCTGGAGACGAGGCTTACCCCGAGCGGTCCTTCCCAGGGCTCCTGACCGGGGAACGAGCGGTTTCCCTCCGAATCGAGAGGCCCGGGGTCCCGGCAGGGCGATACTGAGATAAACGGCGCCGTCGTCTAGGCGTGCGGCCTTCGCTGCGGCAACGAGCTCGCTGCAGCTTCTCCCTGGACGCTTCGGCGAAAGCACCTCCCCGGTAACCGGCGCTCGCCTTTCAAATCTGCCCCCTCGACTCCCATTGGCTGCCGCGGCGCTCGAGACGCTCACGGCAAAGCGCGCCTTCTCATTGGCTGCACGTGCTCTCCTGCACGCGGGCCTTGCCTACAGCGCGCCCCAGGGCCCGGCCCTGCTTGTTAGATGAATACGGACGAAGTGAAGCCAGGGGGCGGGCTTAGCGGCGACGTCATTATACTCAAAACATTGCTGATTCCAAGCATTTCAGATTGGTTTTCGCGTGATCTTTAGGACTTAATAGTTTACTCCTGAAGTAAAAACGTACCAAAATAACAACGTGTGATCGTGTAGAAACATCAGTGGTAACCATATTATGAGTTAATATGCAATTCCAAGGTTTAATTCCGCGTAATTATATTACTGAACATACCGGACAAAATGCCACTTGCTGTCTATTTAAACTCGGATTGCACTGTTTTGACAGACTCATTTTTTGAAATCTACACAAGCAGGAATCCAGTGTGAACGGGAAGGAAAGAAAAAAAGGGGAGGGTGGGCAAAAATTAGATAAATATGTAGGAAAATTACATTAAAATCTCTCAATGTATAACACAAGTAGTTGTCAATATGAGAGTAATTCTTTTTTACTTCTAGGCTATTAAGAGTATTTTTTTAAACTTCTACACTCACCCCCCCCCCGCATAAAACAAATTCTGTTAATGTTCAGAATTTCAAAAATATATTATTATTATTATTATTATTATTATTATTATTATTATTATTTTATTTCTTCATATCTACTTCAGTTTGTGAAGGGCTGCATACTTTATGAAGTAATATTTTATTTTTATTTTTATTTTCTTCATATCTACTTCAGTTTGTGAAGGGCTGCATACTTTATGAAGTAATATTTTTCTGTAGCAACGAATCACAATGATTTTAAGTACCTGTGCAAAGTAATCCCATTTTTCGTACAGCGATTCGTGCACCCGTATGCAGAACACGCAGGCATGATTAAAGAGGCTGAGATTAACTTTTACACACGGGCAGTACAGGGAGATTTTGATTCGTGACTCCGCGGCGGCAATCCTCCTTCGCGGCGATGATCTCAGTTTATACCCATGGCTTCAAGAATGTGACGTCATGTCCCCTCCAGTGATAATAACTTCATGCCGCGCCCCCCACTTTTCGTTCTTCGCCACGCCTCTCGTCCCTGCGCTCCCATTGGCCAATCTCTCAAGGCTCTCCCCTTTCCCCGACTTTATTTTCTTCAGGGTAGCTCATAAGATCAGCCAATCGGGAGAAGGAAGGAGGAAGAATGGCGGCCATTTTGTGAGATTCTGGGTGAGCTTGTGGGTGAGGCGTTGAAGGCTGTGAAGGGAAGGGAGGCTGGGAAGGTGGGCGGGAAGGTGTGCAAGGGGCACAGCTGAGCAGCTCCTCGGAGGAAGAGAGCTGGGGAGACGTTGCTGATAGACCCAAGAAAGTTAGATTGACCTCCTTGGATAGACCACGGGAAGGGCAACACATTACAATAAAGCGCCAAATACCCCCCCATACACTCACACGAATTAGGGGTACGGAGCACATCACAAGCAAGGGAAGTGACAGCCAGAACCGCGGGTTCGATTCCGCCCCCAGCCGCGAGCGAGAGAAGCTTGCAAGAAAAGTTGCATTTAAGGAGAAGAAAAAATGCTTTTAACATAAATGCAACCTTAAAAGCGCCTAGTTCCTACTTAGAAAACACCAGCTCTGTCTCTTTCATTAAACCAAGATCAATCGCAGCATCGCCAGTGAGAATCAGAAAGGAGCGGGCCGAGGCGTTGCAGTTCCTCGGCCAGCGGAGACTCTAATCATGTCTCATGCGCTCTCCATTCATCATCTGCTGCCCTCCCGGAGGAGGAACAGGTAAGGATATACCTCACTGACGATACCAAGCGCCGGCGGCGCCGAAGCCGCCATCTTGCGGACTGTCTCTCAAGTCACGGTGGGTCCACACGACCCCCTTCGCAAGACCCCCCCCTTCCCACCGCCCGGCCACCTTCGCTCCTTCTCCCACTTTGTGTGCAGTGTCAAACAGCAGGCGAACGTCTACGGTACTGGGCTGTTCAGGAGCCCAGGGCAAGAAGCGCCTTCCCAGAAAGCCACGCGTGCCTTCATTTGCATGCAGCTACCGTATTAAGTAGAGAAGAGGCGCAGGGGAAACAACCGACCATACTTACTAGGAGAAAAGGGAGAGCCCTTTGTCCCTGGCTGCAGGCTAGCAAGAGAAAGGGAAAGTGATTGAGGGGTAACAGAGGCAACTTAGAGGGGGATCACAGCACTGAGTTCTGCAAGCAGCAGCTCCCCCTCCTCTTCGGAGCCAATTGTAGCCTCCGTTTTGCTCTAGCCACTGGGAATGGTTCCAAAGGGGAGAGGCTGCTTGCAAAACTTAGTGCTGTGACTCCCCTTTAGGTATGGGGGGGGGGAGAGGGAAAGATGCAAGTATGTACTGCTTGTCCTTGTTCCTTCACTTCTGTCATCATCATAGTACAGTAGATCCTTCCTAGTCTCTTGTGCACATCTTGTGACATGGTTGGGGTTAGGAGGAACCAACCAGTCTTGAGGCAGGGTTCACAAGACAGGCTCAACTGATGGGCACTGAGGAGATGTGCACATTCTAGCATCAAAAGCTGTGGGAGGTGGGAGCACAATTTGAAAATCTTAGCAGTGACTGCATCATTTAGCAGAAGATTTAGCCGAGAGGGTTAATGCCTCCGTTTGCCCGAAGATAACACCTGAAGATCTCAAGGTCTTGAGCTCGGGACTGCCGGAAGTCTCTGCGAGCAGCAGACCTTGGAAACTGCGGCTGATTAAAAGCTGAGTTTCAGCTGCCTCGTGGGAGGAGGAGTGTGCTGAAATCAGCTGCATCTCTGGTGGCAGCAGGGAAGCCTCATCAGCCAGCAGACGACAGACGGGTGG
This sequence comes from Lerista edwardsae, assembly GCA_029204185.1. Classification (NCBI taxonomy): domain Eukaryota; kingdom Metazoa; phylum Chordata; class Lepidosauria; order Squamata; family Scincidae; genus Lerista; species Lerista edwardsae. Next base: position 180,753 of record JAJKFI010000165.1, on the reverse strand, counting down.
CTAAAGAAAGAAGGCTAAATCCAGAAAGAAAGATCTGTATGAGTGTTGTTCTTGGAAGACAGAACATTCTGTAAATTGTAAAAACCTTCGGGTTTGTGAGAAAGTCTGCCTATGTAAACCGCCTTGAGTTCAATCATTAGAGAAATCTAGTGATCTTAAGAAAGGCGGTATATAAATAAATGTATTATTATTATTATTATCATTTCTAAGGTGGGCTTTTTTCCTGCATCTGTTTCCTTTGTAGGTCAAGCCAGGCTTGCTTCCACCACGTGTAAGGCAATTACGGCAAGGGTCTTCTAAGTAGTGCCTACACAGGTCATACTTGTATCCCAGCCTTCCTCCAAAAACTCAGAGTAGCATACAATTTATACTGCATAGATCATTCCCCGTCTCATCTCACAACAAGTCTGCGAGATAGGTGAGCTACAGTGGCAATCCCATAGGTGGCGGGCCTTGGCACACTTGCAAGAAGCACACCACTTTCTTAAGATTTTTTTCTGAGCATGTTTATTCTCCAGCAGCAGACAGTAGCACCATCTACTACCATGTTTAGGATACAGAGAGGATAAAATGTGGACGTTATCCCTCAACCCAGCAGGAATCTCATCTTGTTCTCGTGCAGGGGCGTCCTACAAACTGCAGGACACGACTTCTCCATCTTCTCCAACAGAAGATTTTTGGCACTGCAAATGCATGATTGGAGGTAGGAAAACATGCCCAAGACACGGGCTGGCATGCTACAGAAGGCAGCACTGCTGACTTTCCACCAGAGAAAGTCAGCACAGCACAGAAGACTGCTGGCACCACTAGGGCTGCAGGGAGCGTCCACAGGGATGAAAGAGCAGGCTGATGAGGGAGCCCAGAAGGGTCAGAGGGTACTCTCTTGGTTCCGTATGAGGTACAGTCCCTGCCCCTTTTGCTCTGGCTGGGGCCAGCCACCAGTCTCCCGTACGCAGGACCTTTACGGCTCTTTTTCCATTTCCATCCTGCGGAGCTTTCCTGATCAATGCCTCCTCTGGGAGGGTCTTCCCCCTCTTGGGCCAGGGGCTTCAGAAGGGCTTCTTCTTCAGTCCAAAGACTGAGATGAACAGTAGGATCTCGCCAGCGGTGGGCAGGGCACTGGGTGGGGAGCAAACACAGACAGAGAGGAAAGAGACTGGTTGCGAGGGAACCCACCCAGTCCCCTCTCCCTCAGATAAAACTGCCTTGCCCTTGGAGAGTGTCTTGCATGTGTCCTTCTGGGAGTCTACCTGCAGAAGCCCATGATGTACCAGTAGGTGCCGGTCTCCCAGCGCTCCAAGACGAAAAAGGAGAGGCAGATGGAAGCGCTGCAGTGGGCAGCCAGAGCTGGTGGGGTGCAGTCAGGGAAATGACGCCTGCAGAGCGACCGGGAGAGGCCACCAAGCTGCTCGTGCTGCACATAATGGCCACCGCCCTCCAGTGGCCCCAACCCCTGAGCAAGTCATGTTCGGCATCTCAAACACCATGGAAAGATGAAAAGGGGAAAAGCCCAACCTCCAGGGGCAGAATGGTCTCCCTGAGGGATCCTTCTCCATTTGCAAACGCAGCCGACCCCCACCCGGCAGAGCCCTGGGGCTTCTGCCTCTGCTCGCTGCAAGTGAGGCCGGGAATAAAGGCCCCTTGCCTTCCACGGTCCTGCCTCCAGGGGTCGCCACCAGCAGTACCTACAACTGACCTGCAAAAGGCAAAGATCCACCAGTACACGCTGGTGTCCCACTGCTCAAAGAAGAAGAAGAGCAACGTGATGGACGCAGAGGCGTGCGCCCCGGTGGCTGGAGGAGGGAGGACACAGTCAGGGAGCAACAACACTCAAGGACTGCTGAGCTCCGAGTTCAGAGCTTGCCAACGTCACAGCCCCCCCTGGCAGCCTAATCTTTTGCACTACTGCAATTGGTCAGATGCCACCAGCCAATGCAGCCACCATCTTCCCAAATGAGGGACTGAGGCATTTGCAACCTGCCATGGGTACCCGGGGAGAACAGCTAGGGGTATGGCAGTGCCACTGAGCCTTGCCAGCCGCAAGAACTGACCACAGAGGCTCCTCACGTGCTCTTCGGCACGGCTGATCATTAACAAGAACAACTGACAAAAGCAGCTTACAGAGCAAAATAAATTAGAAGCCACTTCCCTGTCAAAGGGACTCCAAAGGAGACACCCGCAGGCAGCACTGGTGGGACACTGTGCTGGGAGTTGCAGGGTCTGAGCCCAAGCATCGAAACATGCTTTCACGTCAGCATCCCTCTCACCACATGAGCACACCCAACAGATCCTCTGCCGGGTGTGGGTGACCCACTGCTCAGCAATTAGCCAACAGCTTTTCCCCTCTTCCACTGTTCAAGGATACAGAGCAGGCTTTGCACATTGTTGAACATGGACACACCAGAAAAGAAGCCAGCCAGCTCCACCACAAACAGACCGAGAGTTACCGACAGCGCAACCACCAGCCTGCAGGAGGAGAGCACAAAGCAGGTTAAAGCCCAGCCTGATCTGGCAGGAAGTGCCTTCCTCCCCCCAACAATGGCCATCATCAGTCTCACTCTTGCAGCAGGAGCCAAGGTTAGGGGTTAGGGTCCATACCTCCCCCGATTGTAGTTCTCTGCCAAATCCCCCACCCAGAGCCCCCCAATTCTGGGTGAGCTGAGCTGGAGGGTTTTCTGAGGCATGCAAAGGCTGCACACAGCCTCTTCCCTAGGCCTCAGAATACCTTATAAGGGCATAAAAATGTCACTTCCGGTTTTTGGCAAAAACCGGAAGTGGCTTTCTTTTGCTTTAACGGCCATTTTGAAGCCTGCAGAGGCAGCGGGCAGCTATGCATGGCCTCTGCAGGCCTTAGAAAACCCTCCAGACATGACCAGAGCACAGCTTGGGTTCAGAGGGTCCAGGGAGGCTTTGGGGGTGGGGTCCAGCATCCACAGATTTTCAAATCCGCAGACGTTGAAACTCCCCCCCCCAGATAATGCACCTGTATATGGCTTAAAGTGGCAACTTTTTGTTTAAAGGGGGCCAGACATTCAGTGGTGACCTCATTACTTCACGGCAGAACTTCCAGCACCCAGAAGCAACTGCATGGGGCTCGGCTTGGGACTCTGCGAGCCTGGGCATTCCGCCGCCTCGCAAGCCAATTTCTGTGCAGGCCAGATCCAGCCCCAAGTCAGAGGCTGCCAAACCCTGGCTTAAGGGAAGAAGCTGCAGGAGTATTATATGGCAAACAGTGAGCGCAGCAGAGAGAGCGAGAGCTCAGGAAGCACCTACTCTGTATCCCGGCTGTCATACTCCTTCTGGGTGCACTGCAAGGGTAGGGAAGCCTGGACGTTGGCCTCCTGAAATAGACACACCTGTGAGTTGGTTTACTTCTAAAAAGTGCACATCCCACATTCTCATGCGAGAAGTCCAAAGCTGCTGACAGTCAAGGAATAAGACAACAAGAGCATACTAAAAAAACAGAAATAAGTTGAACAGCAAAAACAAACGAAAACATCACTATACCCAATGCAGAGAACACAATCCAAGAAACTCAGCAGAACCACCATCAAATCCAATTTAAGCCCTGCTGGAACACAAAAGTGTTCACGTTTTCTATGGAACTTGCGAGGAAGTTCCATAGAAACTAGCAAGGAAGGAGCTGTTCTTATCTCAAGAGGCAGGAAGTTCCACAGGCTGGGTGCTGCAGCAGAGAGGGCCTCACTGCAGGATGCCATAAACAATCCCGCTTCTAGATGCTGATTCACCAGCATGTCTGTTATTTTGATTACCCCTCTGAAATCATCCTCCCCGCCCCAGGATGTTGTGGTCTTCTTTGTTACAGAAGATGTTTCTTTTTTTTTTTTTACTGCTTGATTTTTGTATTTAATTTTTAACTGATTTGTTGATTATTTTGTTTGTATCATGAGCCTCCTTCAGGAGTCCCTTTGGGAGCCGAAAGAGGACTTCAGGGAGTTAAGTGAACATACTGAAGTGGAGAGAAACAGTCCTTCAACCACCGAGGTCCCAAGCTGTGTAGGGCCCGGTAATGACCAGCATTCTGGCTTGTGACCAAGAACATCAGGGCAGCCACTGAAGATGGCACAGCAGGGGCGTGGCATGGCCACGACCTGGCACCAGTTAGCAGCCCGGTGGCCACATTCAACACCAACGGGCAGTCTCCTCACCAATCAGGCCCAATTCTGGATCCAGGAGCACCCCAAGCTGCAGACTCGCGCACTCAAGGCGAACACACTGCCATCACCAGGCCAGCAGATAATCCGGCTGACCAGTCTGCAGAGAATTAACTTAGGACATGGAAGCAGAAGCTTCTTCATTCCTTTGCTACTGTCCCACTCTGCTCCTTCTTCCACCCCCTGAACCAGGCAGCAGCCACTGATGACCAGCTTCTGGGAATAACTTGGGGTGGGGCACAGTGCCTCACTACCTACAGCTTCTGCAGTTCCAAAAGGCAACCCTTGGGCCCCTGGGAAAGAGGGTGATAGCCCCAGTCTAATCCAGTGGGTTCTTAGAATGAGCACAAGCACCCCATCCATGCCCATCTCTGACACCAGTGGCCTTCTAGGAGGGCTGATGCTGAAGTTCTCTTGTCTGATTCTCAAGTCTTAGATACACCTTCCTTCCCCCGCCCTGCACCATTTGCTCTCCATTTCAGAGAAAAGCAGTCCAGGCTGCAAGATGAACTGCCTGCTATTGGGGAGAGCCATAGTTTTGTCCAGAGGTGAGCGGGTGTGAAACCCTGTGTAAAAAATGTCTCTTTACAGTACAGAGAGATACTTAAGAGTCAAGCTGTGGAAACTGGAGGGAAAGAAGAGAATGTTCTTCCCCCCAATTAAAGGTCAGATCTCTCACCCTGGACCAGAAGATTGTGATTACAATGACAAGGTGGGCTGTGAGGGTCAGGAATCGCGCAGGAACCAGTCCGTTGACCTGAGGCATCCTTTGGCAGCACCCAAAAGGTCACGAAATCCTGGCAGAAACACAACAAAGACAACAGCAGGTCAATATGGAGGTTTAAGGGGGGCAAAGGATAGAGGTGGCCCCTCCCCCAGTGCTCATCTCTGCCCAGCTACCCACAAACAGACACAGGCAAAGTTAACTATTAAAACTGCAAAGAACAAGAGCACGAAGTCCACATGCCCAGGAGTAGGTGGCAGGAAGGAGGCAGAACTCCCTCCTAGCTGTCAAAGGTGAATAGCGCAACCCTTGCCGGCTTCTTCAGAAGTTCCACTGCCGGCCCCTTCAAGGGGACACGCAAACGCCAGCGTGTTCAGCCTTGTGGCCTTGGGGAAACACGGACTGGCCCCACCAGTGCCAAAGTGCCACATCGTAGCGTCTTTTATAAACTTATTGGAATGGCATCCAGCCTAAACAAAACACTCTTACAAACGCTGCCCAGAAGCACATTTTAGAGAATAGTATGAACGGCCTCAAATTCGAGTGAAGACATCCGTTTCCTAAAGCAAAGGGAGAAACAGAGCTTGATTGGGGAGAGAGGGCAAAGAGTGGCATTCCTGGAGGGGGGGCGCAAAGTGCAGGCTCCTCAACAGCTGCATAAAGCAGCCCCTCCCCCTCGCCTTTAGAGCCATTTGCGGCAAGGCCCTGAATGGCTCTGAAGGCAAAGGGGAGGAGCCGCTTTAGGTGGGCATTGAGAAGCTTGAAAAACTTAGCTCTCTGCCCCTCCTCCAGGAATACCACTGAGAGGGTTTGTTTGGGGGCTCGTGGTGCTGCTTCAAGACCAATTTAGGGCGCAATCCTGACCCACTTCCCAGCCCTGACACAGCTGTGCCAATGGGGCTTATTCTGCAGCGGAGCCGCAGTCAACGGAGGCGTGCCTCGGAGCTGCGCTGTGCTGGAAAGCTGGTTAGGACTGTGCCCTCAGAGGGTCGTTTGCTGCAACAGCAGCAGCAACAGCTGCTCCCAGCGGGGGGGGGGGGCTCAGTTGCTCTTCGATTCGCAGTGGCCGAGCTGCAGCCTCTGCACGCCGCCCCGGGAGGAGCCCCGTTGACTTCTGAGCAGACGTGCACAGGGCTGGGCAGTGCCCCTGCGAAGCGGCCCTTCTGGAAGCGGAGCGCCGACGCCGACCACCCCCAAGAGGCGTCGCATCGCCCCCCGCAGCCCCCCCCCCCACCTCCAGGGGCCGCACGGAGCCCGCGCCCGCCACCTCCCCCCTAACGGCCCCCATTTGGGGAGCAGCAGCAGCCGCCCCGCAAATCCCCAAGTCGGAAAACGGGGGCAACGCGGAGATTACAGCGCGGCGCAGGTCCCGCACGGGCAGAATCGAGGCGCGGGCTCTCCCCCACGCGCAGGGCCCGCCGTCGCCCCTAGCAACAGGCCTCGGCGGGCGCACAGCCTCGCGAGATTTCGAGGCAGGGCTGCCATCTTGACTGTGGGCAAGCGCCCGACGCTTCCGCCTCCGCATGATCGCTGCTGCAGGCCTTTCTGCGCAGCCGCGGCAATTTCCGGCCTCACCACTACCACGGATTTCAGCGCAGGAATCCACCGGAAGTCATATACGCGCGCACACAAAACGTGAAAGACCTGCAGCTTGAGATCTAGCTGCCTCGGAGGCAGAGAGATCTAGCTGCAGGGGTAAAACGAGCATGTGAGAAAAATGTTATTTCCTTTCAATAGACACTTCTCCTGTCACAAGGGTGTGCAACTGCCCTCCATGCGCAGCAGCTAAACCTTAAAAAATGTTTGCCATTATTATTATTATTATTATTATTATTATTATTATTATTATTATTATTGGTGCTGCTGCTGCTGCTGCTGCTGTATCAGTCTCGTTGGCTCCAGCTTTTCTTGCTGTTTTTGGATTTACAAACTACCGCAGCTGATGCTACGTTTTGCAGGAGCCTGAGCTCCTCCTTCACAGCCATTCGCGGCTCGGAGGGGAAGAGCCTTCCCCCGAGCTCAGGCTCCTTCAGAACGTGCCATTTAATTGTGTTGTTGGGAGACTTGACCAAAGGCGGGCAGGCGATCCAGGTGGCCTCTTTTTGAAAATTGGCACGAAGCAGTAGAGAGCGCAGCTGTGATGGCCGAGTGGTTAAGGCGTTGGACTTGAAATCCAATGGGGTTTCCCTGCGTAGGTTCGAATCCTGCTCACAGCGACCCTTTTGCGCATTTTAGGTCTGCAGCTTCACCTTCGCTTCAGAAGGCGAGAGAGGTCGGCGTAAGGGGCTGGGGGCGCGCGCCCTCCTCTTAGCTGCGAATTAGCCCTCCAGCAGTCTCGTATCTGTCACCTCCACCCACGGTTGTCCTCTGCGTGCCCGTGGACTGTGGTGACCACGTTTATAGGCAATGCAGTGTAAGGAACATGCACGCACGGACATATAAAAGAGATCCAAAACCGAAGCATTAAGAACAAATGTTGCCGGAGTCTCCTGCAAAGTCATGCTTTTGCATGGCTTTCTTGCAAAGTTATCATTACATTATAAACTGATTTGTACAGATTCCTCTTCATTAATAACAAAGCGCTTATTTTTGTGACGCTGGATTTTGTATTTCTTGGCGTCCGCTTCGGGTCGCTAAAATAGTTGGAGATGCCGGGGATTGAACCCGGGGCCTCATACATGCGAAGCATGCGCTCTACCACTGAGCTACATCCCCCCCGCTGAAAAACGATACTTTCCATTGCAGTCACCTCTCGCTCGCCTCTGCCTCCTCCTGCTCTCCCCCGGGAGCCTTCTCCGTCTCTGTTGGCTTTGCATTCCGACCCTCAGCCCCGGAGTTCATGATGAACCGGTACAGAGCGTGCCTCTGCGAGAGTGCAGAATGCCGAGCCGGTTGGGAAATGCAAAGGCTCCGTCCCGCCCAGCCATGCCTGCGGAATTCATGGCCACGGGGCGTTCTACGCTTTCCTACGCCTCTCTAAAGATTCCCAGGCTGGGCGGCGCGGTGCAGCGGGCTCGGCATCCCGGCCGAGCAGAGAAGGCTCGGGCTGGATCCACTGACCGAAGCTGGACCCACTGGGTCGCACTGCTGCCCGCTTTCTCGGCGCCCCCTGAACGGGATGCCCGGAAGCTGCAGCCGCGCGCCCGCCCGCCCCGTTGCAAGAGGTATATCTACTGAGATTGCAGTGCGGAAGAACTTGCTGCCAAGTGGCGCCGTGGCTTAGTTGGTTAAAGCGCCTGTCTAGTAAACAGGAGATCCTGGGTTCGAATCCCAGCGGTGCCTCCCTTTAAGCTTATTTTCCAATTTTGCAGATTTGGTCAGCGGAGGCTCCCAACCCGCAAAACCTTCTCCGACAGCTTCTCGGCTGCTCCGCTACTCCGCAGGGCGTGTCTGGCCAGCCCGTTCTCCTGCTGCCCTCTGCATGCCCATTTCAGTGGCGCGCTGGAGCTGCCCAGGGCAAGCGTTGGAGCTGCCCTTTCCTCCGGCCGCCACAGACATCCGCTGCAGCCCCGCTCGGCTTCCCTCGTCCCTGTCCCGCTGTACCCCTAGCCAGGCTGCTGTGACGAGGAGTGAAACTGCAGCTAGGCAGCTGTGCAGGGCCTGGAATGCATCCCTTGTCTGAGGATGCTTGGTGGGGGAAACGTGTAAGCGGGAAGAGCGTGTGGGAAATGCCAGAGAAAAAGAAGAAAAGTTACGGAAAAGAGGAAAATGCCACGAAAAAAGGAAGGAAAATTCAAAAAGTTTGGGCTGCATTGGCCGGGAATCGAACCCGGGCCTCCCGCGTGGCAGGCGAGAATTCTACCACTGAACCACCAATGCGTGCTCATAATTCCCTTTCTGTAAAGTGATCCAAGATTATCAGACCCTTCTGTGATGTGCTTTTGGGGTATTAGCCAAGCCGATTAAAACCTGAACAAACATTTTTTCTTAAATCTAACCATTTGTTCTTTAAACAATTGAAACAACGTCTTGCAACCAGTGTGCAATCAACGGGTGCACTTGCTCTAACTTTGGGGTGCCCCAGGGGTCTTGTTGCAAGGCTGACACAGGTCTCACACTTGCAGGACAACACTTGCACCACTGTGAATTATGAGGTTGGACAAAACGTCTGAGTACCTGAGGTTGGGTGATGAAGGTGCACTAAGCACAATCCACTACGTGGCGCACGCACACGCACACACACACACACACACACACACACACACACGCACACGCACACGCACACACGCTTAGGGTCACCCACATTGATTCCCTCATGCAACATGACTTGACTCCTCTGCACTTGAGGACTGGCAGTTCAGCCATCCCTCAAAAGGCATTGTGCACAGCTAGTCCATGGACCTGTTTTAGTGTTCTATCTGGGATGAGCCACTGGCAGATGGCAGTCCCACCGCAGGGAACTCCGTGATCATCAACCCACACAGTCAGGATGTCAAGTCTTACATCACAGATGGATAAAACAATGCTACAATTTCTGCATTTTTAAAAAAAAAAAAAATCCAGTATTTATTTCTAACCATGCCAGTATCCAGCAGCATTTAGGTATCTTTTTAAAAACAGCCCCACTCCAGAAAATATACATCAATTCAGAGGACAAGAAAATGACAATGAAACTAAAGCTGCTTTGCCCCATCTGGGAAAAGGCTGCTCCTTGCTTAGGAGTTTGGTAGAGGATCACATGGGGAGACTGCCCTGGGCCTCACCCACATGGAGGGGAGGGGAAACATCAACATTGACATCAACAGCATGCTCCAACCAAGGAAGAAAACATGACATTGCCCCCCCTCCCGCCCCCAAAAATTGTCAGCCTGGCTCAAAATCTAAAGCCAAGGGTCATTGGACTAGGCCTAAGTGTGAAGATTTTCTCTTTAATAAAAATTAGTCTTTTGCCAGTAAGTTCAGGGGGAGAAAGTTCCCCCCCTCACCCCCCCCCCCAAAAGAGACTGTGTATCTTTGGCAACACAAAGCCCGGACCATACAATATATAGAGACTTTAATATACATTTACAAAGGAATGAAAGGGGGGGAGAGGGTCTTCAGGGCCAGGGTCGCCACACGTTCAGCGCCTGGGGAGACTGCGCCGTGGAATTTCGTGTTTCCGAGAGTTTGCTCTGTGGCGCTCGGCTGCAGCCATCTTGCTGGGCTGGGCCGGTGACCCGGGCTTGCAGTCCTTGGCTGGCGGGGAAAGTGGGGGGCGGGGGGTGCAGGACGTACGCAGTCCCGCCCAGAGGTGGGCTGCACCCAGCAAACACGTCCGGGCTGCATCGCTGCTGGAGCTCGTAGCTGGGGCTGGCCGCTGCCGGCGGAGGGGGGCCCCGATGCATCTCTCCCCGGGGACTGGCTGTGATCTTCTCCATGCAGTGGCAGATGTGCTCCATCAAGTAGGCCTTTTTGCCCGTGCAAATGCCCGGGCTGGCTCGGAGGAAGTGGGTCGCTTGGGTGAGGCACTCCCTGTAGCCGCTGTGGTACCTCTGCCAGAGGGCATCCTCTTTGTGCTTCGTCTCTGTGGTGTATTCAGCAATAACGACAAGAAAGGGGAGAGAGCAACTGTTTAGAGTTGGCAATGGGAGAGCCAGCCAGGCTCCTCAGGGCTCTCGGATGGGCAGGGCCTCCTTGGACCGCACACAGTGATGTTATGCAGGGGGTACGCGGGGGTACGCGGGGGTACGCGAGTACCGGTTTCTAGTACCGCCCACTCGTCGACTCCGCCCTCTGCAACGTTTGAATTTCCTGCATGTTTGAGTTGCCTGCATGTTCTCAGAGCCAGGCAGGCAGGCAGGCAGCGAGCGGAGCCTTTCCTTTCCTTGCCACGGAAAAATGAGTTGCTCTGGGGTTTTAGCATGATGCCAGGCCTCCTTAACATGTTCTGGGGGTGCTGTGGAATACTGCTGCAAATGTTGGGTCAGTTTAAAATCATCTGAGGCCTCAAAAAGGGCTTTTTTCATGTCCCTTCCTGCCACGACATCACTTCTGGCTTATGACGTCACTTCCGGTGGGCGGGTCCCGACACGTGCCAATCAAAAGTGAGTACCTGTTCTTAAATCATTTAGATGACACCACTGACCGCACATACCTGGCAGGACCGGTGCAACTGCTTGCACCATGTTTACCTCTTCTTCCTAACTGAGCTGCCAACTCGCTTTTCCTCGGCAGGGCCCGTGTGCCTCTCACAGCCGCGCAAGAAGCAGAAATTCAGACGGGGCAATCCCGGCATCTCTACGTCAGAAGAGAACATTCTCCTGCTCAATTTCTGCTTCGTCACACTGCTATCAAAGGCCCAGGAGCCCTGCCAGGGAAAAAAAAGACAAAAGTTAGGCACTCGGTTTCTTGTTCTTTTTCTTCCCCAGCTGTGCCTCAGGGCGCAATCCTAACCCGGACTTAGGCCGGCACAGTTAGGCCAGCAAAGTTTGGCCGGCACAAGGGCCACTGTAAAGCAAGTTTGGACCACTCCCGGAGTCAGGGAGGATGGCGCACGTCTGTGTGCCGGCCTCTCCGACTCCGAGAGTGGTCTAAACACACTTTACGGTGTCCCTTGTGCGGGCCAAACTTTGCTGGCCTAACTATGCCGGCCTAACTCCAAGCTAGGATTGCGCTTTAAGGGCTACACTACAACGTTACCTGGGAACAGGATCTCTGGGAAGTGTAGTTCTAGGCCTGGCCTGCGGCGTCTCTCACTAAGTTCCCTCCAAAAACAATTCCCAAGATCCTTTGTCATTGCCTTGACAGAAAGAAATTCAAGAAATGACCTGTATGTTTCTGTAGCAGAGGCATGTGTGACCCCTGTGTGGGGCAAGCAGTGAACATGAGAGGCCTTCAGATGTCCCGCTCTCTTCCTATGCTTTCCAGGAAGGGTGTAAGGAAAGTTCTCTTACCTCAGAACTCTCTCATGCCATTCCACACACCTCCCACCAACTGTGTCTGTTTCTCCTATAGACTGTCCAAAACTCACCTACAGACCCCACAGTTCTCTGAGAATTAGGGTCCAATTGTAACCTGGAGTTAGGCCAGCACAGTTAGACCAGCAAAGTTTGGCTGGCCCAAGGGCCACTCTCGGAGGATGCCGCACGTCTGTGTGCTGGCCTCTCTGACTCTGAGAGTGGTCCAAACATACTTTACAGTGGCCCTTGTGCCAACCAAACTTTGCTGGCCTAATTCCAGGTTAGGATTGTGCTTTTAATCACATCCATTCAACTGCTTCACATCTGGCCTGACATATTTACACCTGACACCAGGGGCAGATCTAAGGGAGGGCAAAGCTTTAAGTTTTGCAAGAAGCCTTACCTTGCAGTGGAAATCACTCCTCTTCTGCACCGTTTTAGCCAATCCTCACAGGGAACAGCAACATCTTGGTTGCTTACTGGCTACAGCAGCAAGGGAGAGGAGGGATTTACATGACAGGGTGAGGCTTCTTGCAACACTTAGAGCTTTGCCCTCCCTGTAGATCCGCCTCTGCCTGACACAGTGCCAGCTAAGTGTAAAAGCAGACAGCATCATCTGCAGATATCAGCAGGTGAACGTTCACCGTATGGACAGAAACCTGATCGCTTAATCCCACTGGATAAACTTTTGCTAAGGGCATAGGAGCAGAGCTGGTTTAAAAAGTTGGCAATCCTATTAGCCTAACAAGGAAAAAAGGTTAGCAAATGAAACATCTTTTTTCCCCATCATTGTATCTCTATGCCCTTACCCAAAAAGGTCCAGGTGTTGGATGTGTGTGATTGTCATGCAGCTATTAAAAGAATTGAGGCCCTGCCTGGCAAAAAAAAAAAACATTGGCAACCCAAGCTGTTCAAGATAGACTGGCTCACAACTTGTATTAGAACATCTAACTGATGCTCTGTTTTTCAACTTCACCCCAGTTAACTGTGGGGACGTCTCCTGACCTTCCTCACAAAGAATTTCCAATGGCTTTATGGGCCAGGCTCATATACCCCATGGTGTCCCCAGCAAGGAACCCTCTCCATTTGGCCAACTTTTGCATGCTTTGTTTTTTAGGGCATTTGTAGTCCCTTTCATGACTTTGATGCACAAACTAAATGCAGATTAATGCCTGTCGCAGGAGACAATGGCTTTGCACACCTGGATCTAGAAATCTGTATTTATTCATGCCGTATATACAGAGGCAGATCTAAGGGAGGGCAAAGCTCTAAGTTTTGCAAGAAGCCTTACCTTGCAGTGGAAACCACTCCTCCCCTGCACCGTTTCAGCCAATCCTCACAGGGAACAGCAACATCTTGGTGTTGCTTACTGGCTACAGCAGCAAGGGAGAGGAGGGATTTACACGACAGGGTAAGGCTTCTTGCAACACTTAGAGCTTTGCCCTCCCTGTAGATCCGCCTCTGCGTATATAAGCAAAAATTTCCTGTAATCTTGCGTGAGGTTTCTGAAGAAATGCTCAGTGCCCCACTAGTCATTGACTGGATTATCTGCCCCTATGTCGCCCCGATGCTCATTCTAGCCTAGGTGACACGTGACTCTGCTGCCCTGGTGCCTGTGTGACATTGGTCTGCCCTGCCTGACTGCACCAGAAGTGGAGATAGTGATGGGGGGGGGTGTCTTCAAAAGAGGCTTCATAGGTAAGGAGGGTGCAGAACAGAGGAGAGCTCAAAAGGAGCTGCTCCCAAGCAGTGTTCTAGAGGAGGGACCAAATGCTAAGTTTTGCAGGAGCCTGACCTCCTGTGTAAAGCGGCTCCCTTTAGCAAAAAAAAAAAGAGATTGCTGCCCCTCTAGGAAAGCCACTGCTGCTCCCTCCCTGCATGCAGAGGCGTTTCTACAGGGATGGCAAAGCTCTAAGTTTTGCAAGGAGCCTTACCCTGTCATGTAAATCCCTCCTCTCCCTTGCTGCTGTAGCCAGTAAGCAACGCCAAGATGTTGCTGTTCCCTGTGAGGACTGGCTAATGCGGTGCAGGAGAGGAGTGATTTCCACTGCAAGGTGAGGCTTCTTGCAACACTTAGAGCTTTGCCATCCCTGTAGAAACGCCACTGCCTGCATGATCAACCAGCTGCTGCCCCCTCTGCTGGCATTTGCAGAACAAGTGGATAGAGGGATGTTCTTTTCCCTGTTGCATCAGAACCAGGGGGCACCCACTAAAATTGAGTGGCAGAACAGTTAGAACAGACAAAAGGAAAATATTTCTTTACCCAGCACATCACTAATCTGCAGGACTCCTTGCCACAGGATGTGGTGATGGCATCTGGCCTAAACACGTTTAAAGGAATTTCAACAGGTTTGTGGAGGAGGAAAAGCCCATCACAGGTTACAAGCCATGATGGGTATGTGCCACCTTCTGGATACAGACGTGGGCCACCTCAGAATGCCAGGCGCCAGGGAGTGCCAACAGGATGCAGGTATCATTGCCTTGCGTGCTCCCTGAGGCATCTGGTGGGCCACTGTAAGATACAGGAACCTGTGAGATACAACAAGCCCGTGGCCTGATCCAGTGGGGCTCAAGAAGGTTCTACTGTAACCCAGGGACAACTATTCCTACCCAGTTAAACTCTTTGTGTCTCCCCTGAGTGAAGAAAGGAAGGAAGGAAGGAAGGAAGGAAGAAGAGGATTCAAAAAATGTTATACCTGATAAAGGCTGTGTCTTCAAAAACTGAACTGTTTTTTGTAAAATTTCTGCCTTTTCAACTTTGGGGTTTTTAAGTCTCTGCGGAGACAAAAACAAGACAAAAGAAGAGGGGGAGAGAAAAGGGGGCGGGGAGGAGGAATGAAAATAAAACATCCTTTGTATGATCTGCTTTGGGGGGAGGAAAGTTTTGGGCTCTGGAAACGGTGGCGCACGGAGAGAGGGGGGGCGGCTCTCTTACCTCATCCTGCGTCGCCTCCAGGAGCAAGACCCGGAGCCGGTCCAGACTCTGGTTCATCCTGTCCCGCCGCCGCTTCTCCATCAGGGGCTTCAGCAGCTAGAGAAGAAGGCGAGAGTTGGAAGGCAGGACGGGAGGGGAGAAAAAGCAGGAGGCGGCGACGGAGGGAGAAGGCGTCAAAGCGGGGAAGGCGGAGGAGGAGGAGGAAGGAGAGTGGAACAGAAACGGAAAACCGACAGTCCCTGCCTGCCAGGGCTGATTCCTTCTGCTCTGAGCTCCAACTTGGGGAGGGCAACCAGGCCCCTCCGCAGCTGGAGTTGAGAGCAGAATCCAAGGGGGACCAGGACCAGCCAGGCTGCCCAGTGGCAACTGTTACCTTCTTGTCCTCTTTGCTTTCCCATTTCTGGCTTGTCATCTTCATAACTGGTGGACCCAAGAGGACGGGCGGACAGGCGACTGGTCTCTCTCGCTGGCTGGCTGGCTGGCTGGCTGGCTGGCTCCCTCGCTGGCAGATGCAGTTGCTCTCCTTCCCTTTCTTCAAAGGCCTTTTATACCCCTCTCCCCTCCCATTCCTTCTTTTCCACTGCCACCCGACCCCCCCCTTCACCCTCCTCAAAGAAAATGTCACACCTCCCTCCCACTCCCTTTGATGTTCTTTTGCCATCTTGGGGGACGGAGTGTGTCCTACACACTTGTAGCCCAGACCCACGACAAAAGGGAAGGTGGCAGTTTCCTCTATTGCAGCCTTTCTTTGTCTACTCTGGCTAGATTTGTGCATCTGTTTGTCTACTTTTTCCAGTTAGGAAAACACGGCAGGCCGTGGGCCAACTGAGCTTTCCTTGCACTTCTCCTGAAACAGAAAGTCTTCGCAAGACTGCAAAACCACCCAAAGATACAGAGCTACAGAGCTTAGTGGAACTGAAGTGCTGACTTTTGAAGGAATCAATTACAATTTTAATACACATCCTTTAAGTCCACAGAATGGATGTTAATGTGGCACAAGCAGGTAATCTACACATAACAAGATCTAGCGGGGCTGTAACTCGGGGCTGTAACTCGGCTGACTCGTTGACACACTGGAAGAAATCACAGTGCAACCCAAACCAGCCAATATGTAAAGACACACAGGGATTTTTCTCCATGAAAACTGCCTGCTTGGGTCTCATGAAACAAACGGAAACAGAATTCCACCTGCAAGCTTCTTCAGAGCTTGTGCACTAATATTATGCTTGAATTTTTTTTTTAATTAATTATAAGGAGATTTTGCTGGGAGATGTTTCTGTTTCTAAAGAATTTTTCAGTTTTACCACTATTTCAACTTTTTCAACAGAGAGCTCTGATAGTGGCAGAACTGCAAAGAGTTGCCAAACTTTTGCTGTAGTTCTGCTCCTGTGCCTTAAACAGCATCGTGGCCTGCAGATGTGAGCAGGTAAATTGCCAGCCTCTCGCCAGCTTCTTGCTGCTTTCTTGGTCAGATGATAATCCTAACTGAGAATTGAAAGCATCAAAGAATAATAGAAATTCAAGCAGTGGGGCGGGCGGGCGGGACGGGACACTGTGCTTTTCTGGAGGCAAAAGATGTTTTGCAGGGATCTTCGTACAACAGGTGTCCAAACAGAATGGGGGAGTTTAGATGAATGAAGCCCTGCCAGCCCCCCTGCCTTCAATTTAGCTAACCTCCAGGGAAAACTTCATTCACTTACTAATGTTCAGGCCTCAGTTACTGAAAGGATTATGCAGATATCACATCTAATTTCTGGAGGCTTCCCTTTCTCCCATTTGGGTAATAATGAATGCATCAAAGCCCCCACACTTTTGCATATTTTACTCTACAACCCCCCCCCCACATCATCTGGGGGAGGGAATTTAATCCCAGGTCAGGACCTCAACAGCCATCCAGCTCAGGTGACTTGGACCCTGTCTCTCCTGAGATAGCAGCAGGGGACTTCCTTGGCTTCCTTAAGCTACTTTCAACAACTACCAAGACTCCCGTTTATTCAGTGGCAACATGTCAGGCCGTAAATTCAGCAGGAGCAGCTTTTCCCAACGAGGAAAGTCTTCGCCTGCTGGATTTCTGCCTGATGCACAGTCTCTGGAAGGCACAGGAGCCCTGCCATGATGGCAGGAAGAGGGCAACCCTAATTGGGTGCCCAGAACAGCCCTAAATCCAGTTTGGCTCATGAGAGGCGCGAGTGCTGCAGTCCGGCAAGTGGTGGCCAGCAGTGGCAACGTACACTGTGCTCCCGTGCTGGATTTGCCACTGCTCTGGTGAACCAGGCAAGAAGCATCAATGCAATGCTGGAGAGGGAACAAGGGGTGGGTGTGACAGTGCCAGGCCCACAGCCCTCCCCCCTTTGAGAGTTACGACAACTCCCAGCACCCCTTGTGGCACCCAACAGTGACCCTGCAGGAGACCCTCAGTCTTCTGTGTGCAATAGTGGATGAGGAACCCGGTCGGGGAAGCAGGAAGAGACAGGCCTCCAGCAGAGTCCAGCACTCTGCTACTCAGGTGCCTCCGTGATGGCTTGGAACAACCAGAGGCATTTCTACAGGGAGGACAAAGCTCTAAGTGTTGCAAGAAGCCTTCCCCTGTCATGCGAATCCTTCCTCTCCCTTGCTGCTGTAGCCAGTAAGCAACGCCAAGATGCTGCTGTTCCCTGTGAGGACTGGCTGAAATGGTGCAGGAGAAGAGTGATTTCCACTGCAAGGTGAGGCTTCTTGCAAAACCTAGAGCTTTGCCCTCCCTGTAGAAACGCCCCTGCTCCACGTCCATTGGCCAGGGTGGCCTCATGTGGCCTCCAGGCCACGGCCGGGGAGCCCCAGCAAGGAGGGCCCATTGCAGCCTTCATCGCCTGGGTTCCCAGGGAGCCTGAGGATGGTGGTTTGGACGGGCCTTTTGGTCTATTCCGGCTGGGCCCAGCTCATGGCAGGGAGAAGGTTGAGGCCCGACTGAGTGCAGGAACCAATCCTGCAAAGGGAGGCACTGGAAAGTCCAAACGCAGCACAACGCTGCCGTTTAGGGCCTCATCCTGAATACTTTCAGATTTTGTGACAAAATCAACTTTGACATTGAGGAGCATTTCCCCCTCCCCACAAAACCCTCTCAGGCGTCCAAACCCTGGGACAGAATTCAACTGAGAAACATACACCCCGACACACCTAGCTTACTGAACTAGCCCCAAGTACAAGTGGTGGAAAACCATGCCTGTCTCTTCCCCATTTATCCTGACCCCTGGTGCCGAAGAGCAGATGGTAGGCTTTTTGCGAGAGGAAGCAGAATTCCTGCTCCTAAAGCACCATGCCACATTCACAGAATATAATCACTGTCATAATAATAAACCACAATGTGTTTGAATTTTGGCAAGGACCATTCCAATGAATTTTATTTCCAGAATCAGCTCGAGGCATGTGCCCCCCCCCACCCCCGCATCAGCATCAGTCCTTCCTGCATCCAGGGGAACTATAAAGGCCTCACCAAAGAGCGTCAAGCATTTTATGGCTCTTTATTGTGGCCCTAAGAGAGCGGGAAGGTGAGCAGCTTGTGGGAAGCTACGGCCAGGGCTGATTCTCAGTGCCATAAAAGCCGAGGTGTCAGGACCGGCTGCCGAGCCCCCACCCAAAGCAAGAGGGCCAGAAGTTCAAAACACCCTGGAATAAAAAAAAGAAAGATGAGAATTTTCCCACCAGTGGAAAGGATTTAAGGCGCCAGCTCAAACCCGCGAATTGGGAGGGGGCGGCATGATGGCATTTTACAAAACTATGGATGGTGTGGGAAGAGAGAGAGGCTTGTCACCCACCCGCATCGTGCTGGAATTCAGAGTCACCCCACGAGCAGCGGGAGGTCCCATTTCACACAGTGCCTCCTTCACCTATTGAATTCAGTGTCACAAAGTGGGGTGATGAATGCTGGCTTAGAGGGCTTGAAGGACAAGATCAATGAATAGTGGGTGGCTCTAGGAACAGCTGTGCGCTGTCATGGCAAGACAGAACTCGGTGTTCAGGGAGAGCTCACCCCTGCAGGGGCAGATCTAAGGGAGGGCAAAGCTCTAAGTTTTGCAAGAAGCCTCACCTTGCAGGGGAAACCATTCCTCTCCTGCACCGTTTCAGCCAATCCTCACAGGGAACAGCAACATCTTGGCGTTGCTTACTGGCTACAGCAGCAAGGGAGAGGCGGGATTTACATGACAGGGTCAGGCTCCTTGCAACACTTAGAGCTTTGCCCTCCCTGTAGATCTGCCTCTGCACCCCTGATTCTCAGCTGCAGGGGGCAAAGAGCAACAGAGCTATCCTGAGGTCATCTACCTTGAAGCCCCCAGCTGGCCACCTGGGGACCCCACAGCAGGGGCCTTCTGAGTCTCATCCAGCAAGACTCTTTCTATTAGCCATGGTGGTCAGGAATGAAACTTCCAGGAATGAATGTCACTGGGCACACTCTAAGAGCGCAATCCTAACCTGGAGCTAGGCCAGCAAAGTTTGGCCGGCACCAGGGCCACCGTAAAGTCTGTTTGGACCACTCTCGGAGTCAGGGAGGCTGGCGCATGTCTGTGTGCTGCTGGCCTCTCTGGTTCCGAGTGGTCCAAATAACTTGGCAGTGTCCTTTGTGTACTTCACCAATTTCACTTCTGTCCGTCATGCAGCATTAAAAACAAAGGGTCTTTGCTCATTAAAAATATGGACTTCCCCATACAGTGTTGGGTTTAGACTGGAAGGACCCGAGTTCCAGCTCAGTCACAAAGGTAGCCGAATGCTGCCCCCCATGTGTGTGTCTAACTACCTCCCAGGCCAAGGGGGTACCTCTGGGGGGGGGGAGAGGGCAATATCTTATGGTGCCCTCCAGAATATCTCCCATTCCAGAGAGGGAACGCAAGGGCCACGCAGTTCCCACAACTCAGCCCCTTTCAAGCTATGCAGCTTCTCCCTGCCTCTCTTCACCTTTGGCTGGCTTTGCCATGGACAAGCTCCTGCCAAAACAGGTAGCAGGTAAAGCTTCACTCTGCGTGGAAAAGGTGCAGTCCCGTGAAGAGTTCTGCAGCCCCGACTTCCAGCCCCTCTGCAGGATCCTAACATCCAACGGTCTCCAGCAGCTCCGTTCTAAACAGAGATGGGAGTTGGGGTGCAGTACAGCCCTCGGAACCCTGACCTTCTTCCTAATCTCAGACGTACACTAGAATTGGCAGTGGTGACCAATGGTAACAGAAAGGAACTTAGCACATGCTTAAAGGCAGACTCTGTTCTAGTTATCCCGTCACTTTCAAAGGCGAAGTGAGCCCCAGATCAGGGGCTCACTCCAAGATCAAATTAAGGATGCAATCCTAACCTGGAGTTAAGCCGGCATGGTTAGAGCAGCAAAGTTTGGCCGGCACCAAGGCCACCATAAAGCGAGCTTGGACCACTCTCGGGGTCAGGGAGGATGGCGCACGCCTGTGTGCTGGCCTCTCTGACTCCGAGAGTGGTCCAAGCATACTTTACGGTGTACTTTATGGTGTAAACTTTGCTGACCTAACTGTGCTGGCCTAACCCCAGGTTAGGATTGCGCCCTAACTCCAGATGTTGTTCTCCAACCCATGCTGGAAAATATGGGGGACTGCTCTCAGCTTAGTAATCGATCTGGTCCATCAAGATATGCAGAAGAGGTGAAGCAACATGCCCAACCAGGATTTAACCCACAGAGTGCCAGCTTTCACGTCACACATGACTCTTCTTCTAGTGTCAGTTCACCTGCTTGCTACAGACGTGAAACAGACTGCATGCCACCTTTTCCCTGACTGTGCCCCAGGACCTCAGAAATGCAGCAGGTGAATCTTTCCATCCCTTCACTTTCACACCAGGAAGAGCTTCACCTGCTCAGTGTGTATCAGGCTGTGCTTAGAAGTACAGGAGGAGGTCATAATTTGTGGAAGTCATGCATGCCCACACAGCCAGGAGCAGCTTGACACCCACCTGTGAGCACAGGCAACTGAATGTGGAGCCACAGCTCTGGTCTCTCTTCCCATCCCCTCACCCTCCACCGGCCCCCAAGAAGTAAATTTGGACTGTTGTCGCCTTCCTTTTGTGGACTATGTTGGGGATAAAGGAGGCCAAGGAATGAACGACTATTTAATTTAGCACTAATCGGATAATCTCCCCCCCAAAAGTGCAACATCCGCGAGCGCCACTAAAGGAACAATCTGGCTAAAGGGATTTGCCCCCCCCCAAGTGGCCTAATCCCGTTTTTCAAAGCACCCCCCTCCTTTCTGCTCACAGAGGGGGCTTAATCCTCCCTCCCTGATCGTTCGGCCTTGTCCCCCTTGAGAGACCCTGGCCCCCAGATCTGAACTGAAGCACCCTGTGTGTTTGTGTGTGTGTGTGTGTGTGTGTGTGTGAGGCAGGAAAGAGAAGGAAAATGGGCAGTAGGAGAATACGGGCTGGAGAAACCCCCACCCTGATTTCTGAGGGCAGGGGGAGGGTCTTGGGGAGCTGATATATCTTCTCACCTGGCAATCCTCCAAGGACATAATAGGACTCGGCAAAGCAATCAGCCTTGTTCTGGGAAACAAAATAAAGACTGAATATTGCTACATTGCGGGGGGGGGGGGGGAACTTGCCTAATAAAAGCCACATACGAGAAACTTCAGGTGTTTGAGAGCTGCAATATTTAAGAAGCGTTTAAATTCCTAAAAGTGTTTATTCAACTTATTTTCAGTGGATTCTCAGTTTATTCTCAGGAAATAATTATAAATTTTGAAAATTCCTTATTTACCTTCCAAATTCACCGTGATGCAGAAAGGGAAGAGAGAGGGGCCCAAAGTCCCCCACCCTGCCAGGAAAGTTGCAGATAATTTAAACTCAGATCTGCAGCACTGCAAACTCTGTCAGGTGGTAGCAACATCCAAGATGACCCCAGAACATGCTTTACAGGTGGGTCTTGGTCTCCCCTTCTCTTTTTTTAAAACACAAGAACTGGGCCTTCCCAACCACTCCAAGATACGTGAGGCTCATGAAAAAGCTCTCTGCGCATGTTCCATAATATCCCTCTAATAATGATTAGAATATTGAATATCTAAAGATTGGACACTCACACTCTGCATGCCTGGAATTGGAAAGAGAGGATGCTGGGAAGGAACGAGCCCTGCTGAGCCCTGGACCAGAGAAAGCCCCTGAAGCTCTTCTCATGCAACAACTTAGAAACTGAAATTTGTAAAGCACAGCAGGGGATCCGAGATAATTGAAGGTGGGGAGCTGCAAATTGTGCCACGAGAGCAGGTTGCCTTCTCTCCCCCGCCCACCTTCTGGCTAGGAACCCCAGCCGCTCACAGGAAGGGGTGGTGTGCCTTGTTTTTCCCTTGGGAAAAAGGTTCCCTTTCCTCCACCTCCACCCTCTTTATGGTGGAATTGCAAAACAAGCCTTTGATCCAGCCTTTTATCACCTTGCAGTGTGTTTACAAATTGACTGCCCCCCCTCCCTTTCCTGCCTTCTGCTGTCCACGCGACTTGGATACCTGCTTAGGAGGGTGGGAACCAGGCAAGGACTGGCTTTGTCTTTCCTTTCTGAATTTCAAAGCAACCCATAGCTCCAGGGGCAGGCAGAACACATTTTGCCCTTCAAAGTGATGCCTTACTAATGCTTTTCAGACACCCATTCAACAGATGCAGCTTCCTCTGGTGTGGCACTGTGGCACTGAGGAAAAAAGCCTCTCCATCTGAACTTCTGCTAGTCATGCAACACGTGAAAACTCAGGAGGCAGATCAGATAGATGGTCACTTCAGTCTTCTGCATATGTACACACTATGTGTAACACAATATTCTGTGGAGACTGGGCAAAATGTTACAAACCAATATCATACTGTCCCCCAATGTAGTTGTATTTTTTCAAGACAACTTGAAAAGTTGTCAAAAGCCTCCAAATGCATCTACACCATAGATACAAACCATGCAGGCAATTTTATTTTCAGTCCCTGACCTATTATCCCCAACATGGAATTTGGCCTTTTCACAACTAAATGAATGCATACTTCTATCGCCACATATTGCGGGCTGCATAAGTGTGTATGTGTGTCTTTCCTCTGTAGGTACTTCTTTGTTTCCATAGAGTACCATATTCAAGAAAGAACAGGGGAAGGGCCAGTTTTGTTTTGCTTTGTGTGTGTTTTTTTAAAGTGATTTTAATTTTGGAGGATCACAGCCTAAAAATCCTATTGAATTCATCGTTTCTGATGGAAGAAGCCACTTTCCCCCAATTAAGTCAAGTTCAGACACTATGTTGACAATACTGTTTCTATCTCAAACAGACCCAGGTTGATTAGATGAATCAGTTTATCTCAAGTTGACAAGCACCCATTCCTGAACGCATAAGGAAAGGTGGGGTTTGTCCCCTGCAGGCAGAAAATTAAGGGTTATTCAGAAAAGGTAGATCTTAGCGCTGTGAGCAGGATTCGAACCTGCGCAGGGAAACCCTATTGGATTTCGAGTCCAACGCCTTAACCACTCGGCCATCACAGCAGTCTAGACAACTTCCCTGAGAGCAGCCTTTTTCTGCTTTACTCTTGGCATAGTTTTCACACAGGTGATTGGCCTGTGTTTGGACTATTGGACTTCAGAGCACAGACTTCTCTTATCACGGAACTGTGAAACCACCTCAGTCAGGACAAAGCCTTTGAGCCTGTCTAGAACATCCAGATCCACTTGATTTAATGCCCTTTGAGCACAGGTGGTTATACAAAAACATAAACACAGCCATAAATTATACTAAGCATAACATGTTTGAATTATCATGTTAAAAGCTTAAGCCAACTTCCATTAGTAATTTGCATGGACAGTCCTTTTTCATATAATTAATCGCTTTACCATTTAACATATCAACGACGCATCATCAAATTGCTGGCTTAGAAGACTGACCTGATTTGTAAACTGAATAGAAAGTTGTCCACACTCAGGCCTATCTGGGAAGTTCATCTTGGAAACTCTTATCCCCCCAGTTCAGGAGCCTGGAGCCTGGCTGTTCTTAAACCACCTCAAGTGTTATCAGAAAGGCACTCTGTGTACGCTCAGGAGAACTCTAGTCTTCATTTGGCACAACCTAGAAGGACCATAAGCGTCAAGGGCAGAGCATGGCTTTGAACAATCCTTGGAGTGCTACTGTCCAAATGCACAGCTGACTTTTGCATTTTCAAAGGAAAATGTACAGGAAACACACCCAGGTACTGCAGGTGCAAATTTTCCTGCCTGCATATTTAGCTGGTGGGCCACCCTCCGTTATGGCCAAAGCAGCTCAGAGAGCTGCTAATTGAAACCTGCTCCCTGTTCAGAGGCAGCCTAACCTGTATCCCTTGCTAAAGTGAGGGAGGGGGAGGGGGGCAAACTGCAAGGCAGGGCTGTTGCCCTTGTGCCCTGCCTGTGAGCCTCCTGGGCAAGTCACCCTGAGCAGGAGCCTCGATGGCGCTTGGTCTGGGCTCGGCGGGGGGTGCTGTAGGACAGGAGGAGGCACTCGCAACGGCCCTTGCTTCCGCCCAGCCACAAAGGCCTCCGGTGCGGTGCCCAGCCAAGGGTGGCGAGCCGCGGAGGAGCCTGTGTTCCCACCCCCGGGAAGCCCCCACCGAGACCCCTGGAGAGGGGCTCTGAGCGGGGCTGCCCCCTCTCTTTAATTAAACCCCCGACGGTCCTTGAGCACAGGGCAGGCTTCGCTGCCAGCGCCCGGCCCGGCCCCGCTTTGTTCCAAGCCTTAGAAACGGGGGGGGGGGGAGTGTCAGGATGCCGCCCTCCTTCTCAGTAGCCACGCACGGCCGCCCGCCCCCCTCCTCGGGGTCTCTGCCTCAGCCAGGCTCCTCCGCTCCTGAGGACCCCTGGAGCCCCGCAGCCCCCCCCCCAGCCTGGGGCATTGGTGCTTGGAAAGCCCCCCCCCTTCAGGAACCGGCGCCCCGCGGCTGGACGGCGAGGCTGGCCCTGGGCGCGGCAGCCGCTCCGCACACGGCCGCCTCCCTCTCCGGCCTCGTTCTGCCTCCCGCGGCGCATCCTCTGCAGCCGCAGCCCGCTTAAGGTGCCTGCCCCCCCCCGCAAAAGAAAGGCCTCTGGGGCTAGCGGTTCGAAGGTCCTTGGGGGGTGGCAGCCTCGACACTTGGGCCCGCGGCCAGTCGCACCCCCAGACGCACACTCGGGGGCCCCAAGTTGCCAGTCTAGAGGCTTGTGTGACCCACACGCAGGTTTTATTTGGTGGGGGGGAACCAACCTCATCAGCTATCTCTTCAGAGGACCCTGTCTCCCCGCCCCCAACCAAGCCGGAGCACGTGGCGCAGGAAACTGCACCCTCTGCCGCGGCCCCCCCCCTCCTTCGGCGTTGAATTAATTAACCTGGGATCCGCTCGGGGCAGGGGCCTGTCCTGTCGAGACCGTAATAGAAAGCGACGCGTGCGTGCTCAGGGTTCTTGACACAGTACCAAACATTGAGATTGCACGCAAAGGGGCACGCTGGGGAGCGAAGGCGTCAGGCGGGATTGAACTCCCTCCCCCATGAGAACCTCAGGCCAACGAAGTCCCCCCCCCCGCGCGCGTTGTGGGGCGGCCCCCTTCTTCCTGGCGCGCCAGCAATGCACCTGCGGGCGGGAAGAAGGGTCGCGGCGAGCCGGTGGCCAGGTGGGCTCCGGGAAGAATCGAAGCCGCCCGTTTAGTTATAGCAACGCTGCAACGGCCAGAACGTTGGGGACTCCCCGCCACTGCACTCAGCGGAGGGGCTCCTCGCACCCTCCGCGCGCACTCCCATTTGCCGTGTCACGTGCGTAGGGGGCGATTGACCCATTTGCCCGCGAGGGGCTGCGAACGACCGCGCCTCCCCCCCCCCTTGCGAGGTGCGACCTGGCACACCTTTGGCTTTCCGCAGGGAAAAACTCCCGAGGTTCCCACGGGAGCGCAGGCGAAAGGGCGGCGCAGGAGGGGCCACGTGGCGGGACTCGCGCCTCACTCGCTGCGGGGAGAGAATCGGGGCTCGGCCCCGCCCGCTCCCGATTTGCAAAGGGCGGGGGGGGAGCCTTGCGAGGTAACAACTCCGCCGCTGCAACCGGTGGACACCCTGGAAAAAGGACGACATGGTCCCAGGCTGCGCGGGGGGAGGGGGGGACAGACTCCACGGCTCACTTGGCGCGTGGAGGATGGGGGTGATGGGGGTTTTATTTATTACGTTAATAACTTTAACTTATCAATTTAATACTTCTATAAGATCTGCCTTTGAATCCAGTTGAGGCAGCAGTTTTATACAAAACCCACTTTCCTGGGAGTAAGCCCCATTGAACACGATGGGGCTTCCTTCTGAGTAGACACATGCATAGGCTTGTGCTGCCAGTCTCCAGTCCGCTGCCCCGACCCCCGCTCCCGGCGCTCCGATCTCTTTCAGAAATTCTGAGTCCTTGTCGTAGCCATTCAGAACCTCCTTGCACGGAAAACAGTCCATGCTTATATAGGTATACTTGTCACCTTATGTTTAAAAAACAAAAAACACAGCGCCAGCAAAACGCCAAGAAATGTGTTTGTTCATTACATCGATAAGGATGAAGAGCAAGAAATCTATTGTTTTTTCACAGTTCCAACAAAAGGTTAATTTGTTGCATTGGCCGGGAATCGAACCCGGGCCTCCCGCGTGGCAGGCGAGAATTCTACCACTGAACCACCAATGCTATGCACAACATCTGGATTTTCCCCTTGAGATGCTAAGTAGCACTAGCCTGACACAGGCTATAGAACGAGCTGTGGCTGCATGGGAGGCTTCTGTGCCTCTGGGGACTACTTCATGCTTCTGGTCTGTTAGCTGACACTGACTTTCCCCAGGGTTTCCCCCTGCTTCCGAGTAGACATGCCTAGGCTTGTAGGATTAGGTCGTGTAAGGGGGGGCTGCAATGCGGGGCCTTCTTAGTACCTGCCCAGGACAAATGCTGCAGCTCAGTTCTGAGGCTTGTTCTGCTAAGCAGGCGCTCCGCCCACATCTTGCCCAGCCGCCCTGGGAGCTGGGAGCAGCGCGCGGGGTGTGAAGAAGGCTCGTGTGGGCCAGAGGTGCCATTCCCCCCACCCCTGCGGATCAAAGGGCAGGCGAGGCGCAGTAGGCAGTTCGCACTTAGGCGTGTGGAGGACTTTCCCAGGTTGGAAGGAGATGCCACGCACGATCCAGCCGCGTTTGAACGAATGTGGGGGGGGGGGAGCCTGGGCGCGCGTGGCCAAGGCTGGACATTGTCAGCCGCGAGTTCCTGGGAAATCTCCGACGCTCCCTGTGGCAAGTAAGAGCCCTTCTGTGCATCAGGAAGAGAGAGCTTCTGAGTTGGTGCAGAGTGCGGGGCTCACTGATTAGCCACGACCACAACTCTCTGGCACCAGGCGGGGGCTTATCAAGATCCACATGAGCACCAGCGCCTCTCCCTTGAGCAACAAATTAGCCGGACTCCTTCCCCCAGCGATCTGCAGGAGGGCGGTGGTGGGGAGGCTGCAAATAGACAAATATATTTGTACACAAATATAGAGGCAGCAGGAACAGGTGTTAGAACAGCTGCATTGGTGGTTCAGTGGTAGAATTCTCGCCTGCCACGCGGGAGGCCCGGGTTCGATTCCCGGCCAATGCAACAGCACTTTTTTTTTTTCTCAAAGGGGGCCCCCAGTTCTGTTTAGCAAGGGGCGGGTGTTTATTATGCTTCACTGCATCTACGTTTCACAGGTTTCAGGCAGGAACGGATCTGATTAAGGCTGCACTCCTATTCACACTTACCTGGCAGCAAA
This sequence comes from Lerista edwardsae, assembly GCA_029204185.1. Lineage (NCBI taxonomy): Eukaryota > Metazoa > Chordata > Lepidosauria > Squamata > Scincidae > Lerista > Lerista edwardsae. Next base: position 153,317 of record JAJKFI010000165.1, on the reverse strand, counting down.
CCGCATTGGCTATAATGGGACTTACTTCTGAGTAGACATGCTTAGCCTTGAGCTGCAAGGGTCCGGCGGAGACGCTGCGAGGAATGTGCCTGAATCTTTAGCAGGCCTAGACTAGACTTGGGATGGACGGGGGAGCGCGGGGGCGGGGGGGGGGCGGTTGTGCTGATTCGTTTTAAAATATCCTTTTTTTAAGCGACGCGAAGGGGCTTGGGGGCAGCGCGGCGCCCGGGAACCCGCCTGCTCCCCCGCCCCTTTTAATGGGATCTCTGCGCTCTCGTCCTGTTGTCTCTCCGACCCCGCCCGGCCGCCTTCTGCTGCCCGCCGGGGGTCCTCCTCGCCCCCTTCCCTTTCCAAGCCTGGGAAAGTCCTCCACACGCCGAGGTGTGAATTGTCCCCGCGCCTCCCCTGCCCTTTGATCCGCCTCCTGGGGGCCAGTTTACTGCCTCCCGGGGCGGGTCGACCTCGCATCTGGCACACACGAGCCTTCACACCCCCGCGCGCCTGCCAGGGCCACCCGCAGAGGAGCCACGTGGTGGACGCCCGTCGGGGGACTGAAACCTGGCAATTAATCACAGCAGCACACCCAGAGCCCACATCCTGCCCCTTGCTATGGAATGCTGCGCTCCTCCAGTCTCAGGCGGTTGGGGATGAGCCGTGGGCTTAGTGACTACGAGGCTAGTGTACTTTGCACATGCTCAGGGGCACGCTGGTCTTCATTCCTGCTTGGTGCTTTCTGGGAGGCACCCTGTCATTTGCAATGACAGCTCAGACTCGGAGCCCCAGGAACCTGCTGGTTAGTTAGATCAAGTCTCATTTACGTATCCAGAGCTTTTTAAATAGAGCTTCCATTTTTCTCCTTTTCCACGCTCAGAAAACCTGCCCCCAGCCTTCTAACGGGCACCATAAGCACTGCATTTATGTCTGCCCTCAAAGCGGACCACTTCACACAATGCATGTATGAAACGGGCTTGTATACTACTGACTGTATGGCGTGTACTTCTTTCAGTGCGTTTCTTTGTAAAATGACAGCTCGGCGGCGGAAATGCTGCTCCATCCAGCTGTTGCTGCGTGAGTTGCCCTAGTTGAGTGGTAAGATCCTCGCCTGAGGCGCAGCAAGTCGCGGGTTCGATTCTGGCAACGACCACCAGGTTTCTCGGGGTGCTCGTTTTACTCAGAAGTAAGCCCATTGTGTTTAGAACGACTTCGGTTGTAATTGGAACCCTCTCTAACTCACCGGCAGCAAACACCTCTATCCACGTTTCACTTTTCTGTATGTTTGCTTTTATTTACATTTGTGGGTCATGCTCCTTCTCTGTATGCGGGGAGAAATAGGGAACTGATACTGTTTTTAAAAAAGAAACCTGCCTGTTCTGATCTACATTTCCTTTTCCTACAGATGAGTGGGGCAAAAGTATTAAGGGGGGAATAAAAGATGCGTTTGCATTGGCCGGGAATCGAACCCGGGCCTCCCGCGTGGCAGGCGAGAATTCTACCACTGAACCACCAATGCGCCCTTGTTCACTTGGTCTCCCCTTTGGTTCTTAGTGCCGGGGTTCTTTGCAGTGCCCTCAATTCTCTTTGCAAACATCCTGAAATTTCAGTTTTTACTTCAGTACTGCAGCTGGAGGAGAAGGATTCGGGGAGGAGAACGTGGGAGGAGCTTGAGAAAGCCGAGCCACGCCCTGCGGAGAGAGTCCAGACCAGGCCCGCGGGTTCCACCGGGGGAGCTTCCCACGCGCCTCCCCCCCCATGTGATTGCACCCCTCCCTCTACGATCGCGTCGCACTTCTGGATTGCCCGCCTGTCGGCTCCAGATGTGCACTGCCGGGATTTCCCACGCCCATAAAGCGGGGGCCCAAATGGGACCCTCTTTAGCCGAGAGGTGCGAATTCGCTCCTTCCCGGCTCGCGGCTGCGATGAAGGCTATAAACCCATTTATGAAGGCCCAGGTGGGGCAGCGCCGGGACGGCTGGCTGGAGGGGCCCCCTCGCTCCCCTCTGCCGCGTCTGCAAGACCTTTCCGGGCTCAGCTGCTGGGGGGGGGGAGAGACGTGTTCCTTCCTCCTCACCTCTGTATGCGCATCGCCTCCGTATTTGGGGGGGGGCGTTTAGCTGCCTGCCCCGTCCGGATCTGCCCGGCCCGCCAGATAAAAGCAGGGAAAACTCTGATTGCCAGTGGCTTGGGGGG
>JAJKFI010000165.1:122967-151030 GCA_029204185.1 Lerista edwardsae | reverse complement strand
TGCTAAGTTGTGCAGGATCCTGAGCTCCTGGGTAAAGCGCCTCCCCTCGCCTTCAGAGCCATTCGCGGCTCAGAATGGCTGTGAAGGCAAGGGGAGGCGCTTTACCCAGGAGCTCAGGATCCTGCACAACTTAGCATTTCCCACCAACCCCCCAGGAACACCTTTTCTGATTACAGGGCCCTGGTGGTTGTGTTTTGTTTGGGGCTCCAGTCCCGTCACTTTGGGGAGAGCAGCCCCCAAGGTGGGCATCATCGCCCCTGTAAAGGCCCTCTAGCCAAAGAGCCCCCCCCCTTAATTGTAGTGCACAAGCTCAAACAGGCTGGTGCAGAGGTGCATTTCCCCCCCCCCACACACACACACACCTCTCCCCACATACACATACAATGGGAATAGCGCCTACCTCACTTACCTCACTACCTACCTTAAGGTGGCCAAAAGCTCTGGGGCAGTAGGGGTGGGAGGGGGCATCCTTTGAGCCACCAGCAGAACTGCTCCTCTGTTGCTTTCCACCCTTGGGGGGGGCACATATGTGCCCCTTCTTTGTGCTCCCACCCCAGATCTTTTTCCTACCAGTTTGGCAGAGGTTCACCATTCCTAGTGCATTTTAGGGGGGGGGGACACCCCCTCCCCCTTTGCCACAACGTCCCTTTGCCTTGCAGTTGTCTTCCTCACCTCCCTCCTGCCAGCATCCCCTGTCCTCTCTCTTTCCATCCTACCGTGGCACTCTCTGGGCATTTGGCTCTCTTGCAGCTGAAGGGGGGGGGCACCAGTCCCTGCTCTGCTCTTGCAGCCCTGTTCCTCATTCCAGATGTGTGTGTGGTTGTGCTTGCTGAGCAATGAGGGGGAAAGCACTCTTTGCATGGCCAGAAACACCCTCTGCCTCGCGCTCACTTCCATGGCCTGGAGCTGAATTCCAGCAATCACAACAGATTCCTCCAGGCCACCGTCCTGCAAACTGGGAAACCAGAACTCAGCTGTAGATTAATGGGACGGCAACAGGCTCCCGTATGAAGTTTGCCAGAGTCACCAAGAACAATCCAGCAGCTAAGCTGTGGCCACTGTTTTTGACCACCGTATCTCGCAATGCTCATCATAACTGCACGTGTGGGTGGGCTGGGGTGAGAGAATTGAGAGACTCTATCTTTTTATTACATGTTAGCATTTTCATCAACACAGCAGATATAATCGGGGACAAATTAAATGCTTCCCAAATTAAACTGGGAGCCCCTAGCACTGTGGTCCAAAAACAATCCATGGTTATACCAAATTTTGTAAATGTTCACCAAATTTAGTAAATGTATAATATGACATTTATGCAACAATACTATTACTTACTAGCAGAATGATGCACCCCAAACACGGGGTAAGGGTTTGAGTTAGGGTTTGGGTTTGGGTTATATTATGAAAATTTACTGGTTTGGGGGGACAAACACATTTTTTTTAACGGTCACTTTAAGAAAATGACAAAAACTCAATATGTGGTTATCACATTAGGATTATTAGGTGGTCTAAAATTTGGTGAACATTTACTATTTTGGGGAAACAAAAGTTTTTTGTGTGTTTTTTTTAAGGAATGTTTTCATTAAATCTGGTGATCACTTAAACATGAGCCGATATAATCTACAAACTCCAGCCATGCTATGCAAGCCAAGTGCTTCAAATTCTTTTTTGAAAAAAAATCAAGAACATAAATTAATGAAATACCCTCAGACAAATGAAGCTCAATCACTTCAGCACAGAACAGGACAGAACATTTGTACGTTCCGAAATCCAGAAGTCAACAATCAAGCAGCAATAAGCTCTTGCAGTGATGGGGACAGCATTGCCTTTTGCAGCACAGTGTGACCCAGGACAGTTTTTGAAATTAGTTTGCGTGCGTGCGTGCGTGCGTGCATGTGTGTGTGTGTGTGTGTGTGAGAGAGAGAGAGAGAGAGAGAAGGGGGGCCCTTAAGTGACTCTGGACTCGCTAGCGGTGCAGGGTGGGCTTCCTTTTCACACCTCCAATGAGGGCTGAGCAAGGCCCAAAGTGTGGGGGGATGAGACTGCAGAAACATGAAAGGCCACCCTAGGGGGTCTAGGGGGCTGGGCCGGCTCTCTGGGCCAACCTCCGAGGCACAGGCAGGCAGGCGGCCAGAAGAGAGCGGCGATGGTGACCACGGACAGCTCTGAGCCAGGAGGGGTGAGACAGGTACCTGGGCTCCAGAAGGGGAGCAAAGAGTGGTGCTTGGCTGGCTGGCAGGGGCAAAGCACCGGGAGTGGGGTGGGGAGCGGGGTCTGGACTGGAGCTGCGGGGGAAGCAAAGCAGGAGGGCAGTCGGTCCCTCGTCCTTTCCCGGCAGTGGGAGGAGGCAGGGAGCTCTTAGTCCAGCCAGGGAGGTGCAGGACTGCGGTGGCTCTTCGGGGTTCGTCCCCCGCCCTCCCTAAGGCCTTGGGAAGCACAGCCGTCTCTGGGGGGGGGGGGAAAGGGAGGCATCCAGCAGACCCCCGGCCAAGGCACCCGGGGGCAGGTGAAGGTGCCGTGCAGGGAACTCCCCCTTGCCACGGCAGGGGCTGGGACGGGTGGAAGTGGGCTGGGGAAGGGAGTGGGCTGTGGGAAAGGGAGCCGGGAGCAAGGCAGGCTGTTGCCCAGTCGATGAGCAGGGCAGAGCCTTGGACAAGCCTGACTCTTGAGGTCGGAACTGGGCCCCTGTTGCAAGCGTGTCTGTCTCTGGCTTCGCTTGCGAAGTCCTGGAGGGCGCAGAAGAGAGTGGGTCTGGGGAAAATGATCACTGTCCTGCCAGCCTTGAGCGTAGCCGGCTGCGGCCATCTCTGGTGCCCGTTTCCCTCACCCAAGGTGTCTGTTGCTCCTCTTCTCTCGTTTTGTTGGAGGGTGGCAGGGGAGGGAAAGAGCTCTTCCCCCCCTGCACGGCAGCCCAAATCAAGAAGCCATTTCGGATTCAACTGATGGGGTGGCGGGAAGCTTGTTCAGATAGAGTCCAAATTAGCTTGCACAAAAGCGCCCCTATTTGAAGAGGATTTTAAACCTGCATTGTCACAGCATTGCTTTTGCTATCACCCTGTACAGCTCCATAGGTTACGGTTGCATGCTGACCTTCTCTGAACCAAGGACTGTGAGCCCTTGCCTTCAAACTGAATGCATTCTTGAAAATGAGAGTTGTAACAGAGTCCTGTGCATGTTTATCGAGAAGTAAATTCCAGCATGCTCAACTGGGCTTACTCCTAGCTTGGGGGGCCTCAGGGGGTTGAATCCACTTGTTACCAGAAAATGTAGGCTCCTGAGATGTTTGGCCCATGTAATCTGAAACGAAGTGAAGCAAAATTGGGGTGGGGGTGGTGTATACGGCGGGGTGTTAATGCAAAGTGAATGCCAAATGGGATGTGGGTGTATTCTTTGTCTGTTCGGTGGTTCTCCTGAAGCAAAGTTTACATTTGCAGAATTCTAGCAAGAGCCTGGAAAATAATAACAATGTCGTTTTGTTTTCTTTTAACTAGGGAAAATTAATTTCACTCACAATCTTGCAAACTTCCAAAGCTAGCAAGAGGCCTTGAGGATTTTGCACAGGGAGAGGGAAGGTTCTCCAGAAGGAGCTGATCAAAGCCCAAGACTGGGGTGGTGCTTTGGGGTGGAGGGGGTGGACGTGGAGCCGAGGAATTGCGGGGAAAGAGGGAGTCGGGCTTTGCAACAAGTACATCTGTGACTTCCAGGAAGAACAGAGGTCAGGCATCCACTCATGCAGGGGGTGTGCTTGAGGGAAGCTGAGAAGCTGATTTGGAAGTGGGGGATAAGTGGAAAGCAGAGCTGAGGAGGGGGCAATGTGCATTTATTAATATAAGAGAGAATGATGAGTGGGAATTCTATGGGTGTCATTCTGTGTGTGCTGCTAGGGGGCGCAAGAGTTCACTCTCAAGAGGAGAGGTGCTGACCCTCAGAATCTTGCCTGGAAGTCTGACGATGACCCCAGATGCTACGGGATGGGCGCTGGCTGTGGTTGCACTTTAGCATTGCTATTTTAGCAGCTCAGGCTTGGCTTTGAAAAACAGGTCCTGGGGCTTCCTCCGTCCTGGCTCAGATTAAGCCCAGCCAAGCAACAGTAAATATCAGTGAGATCCGACACTCACAAATCACAGCTGCATGGGAGAACTAATAAATAGACTACAATCTTTTTTTTTTATCTGTGACATCTTTTATAATCTTTTAATCCCAATATAATATTAATCTTTTGTAAGAAGTTCTCTGGGGATGTACACAAAATGCAAGTAGATGTATTTATTTAAACTCTGCTTCGAAGGCCATTAGCTCTCAATGTGGTTTACAATTAAGATGCACAAACTGGTACAATTATAAGAGAGAGTGTCTTCGGGGGTTCCTGGCCATTGATTAGTACTCACCTGGCCTGGGTTCCAGGATTTCCTCTTTCCTGAGAAAGGGAGCAGGTGGTCGGGGGGGGGGGGCTGATGGCAAAAGGCGCACACAGCCAATGGAACCTACAGCCTTCCCAATGATCACACAGCGTTTAATCTAAATGTTGCATCCTGTCACTTGACTTTGGCCAGGGGGTGCCTCCCTAAGTCGTATCCAGTGGTGGCATCTAAATGATTTAAGAACAGGAACTCACTTTTGATTGGCACATGTCAGGACCCGCCCACCCGGAAGTGACATCATAAGCCAGAGGCTGGCGGAGCCCAGGTCTACCCGCAGCTGGTTCCTATGGGTAGACTGGTTCCTATGGGTAGACCCCTTTGCCCCTCTAGGAATCCAGAGTCGCTCCCTTTAACCCTCTGAGTGCCGGCCAACCAAGAAGAAAAGCTCTTTGCAGAGGAATCGGGAGGGGGGAGGAGGGGGGAAGCACCACGGAGTGAAGTGGGCGGAGTCAGCCCTAATTTTAACAAGTGGAACTCGGTGGAACTGAGTTCCCCCGCATTCCCCCTGCATGACATCACTGGTTGTATCTTGTGTGTTTGCAGTCTCAAAGGAAGAGCTGCCCGAGGGGAAAAGGCAGGCTCACTCTGTCCTGGGATGTTGTGTATTTTGTGGGTGGGTGTGAGCACCAGAATAGCTGCCCACCCCATCCAGGGGTCAACCCCCCAATTGTTTTTCTATCCAGATGCTGAAGCCCCTGGTGGAGAAGCGCCGGCGCGACCGCATCAACCGGAGCCTGGAGGAAATGCGTCTCCTCCTCCTGCAGAGAACCCACTCCCAGGTCAGTGAGTGGGGCCCCCTACATTCCCCCCCTCCTCGTCCCCATGTAGGACCTCCACAAAAAACATGAAGGATGCCCATGTTGGGATCATTTCAGAGCCATAATTCAGCTTAATGCTGTGATTTTCTAGGAGGCAGTAGAATTAACTGAACTCCCTTAAAGTACCTTGGAGTGGATCTCGCGTTTTTTTCTTTAACTGCCAGCAGGTGGAGCTATTGCTCTACATGACTCTGCTCTAAAAGGAACTCTTTGCTGCTAAAGGAAAGACAAGCCCAGGTGGTGTTCTTAAAATGGCAGAGAAATAGGTGGCCCTGGAGCACCTGATCAGGTATTCTCTATGGTTATTCCTAAGAACATAAGCCCTGCTGGATCAGGCCAAAGGCCCACCTAGTCCAGCTTCCCTTTTCCCACAGTGGCCCACCAGATGCCTCAGGGAGCACACCAGACTAAAAGATGCCTGCATTCTGTTGCCACTCCCTTGCATTTGGCATACTGAGGTAGCCTATTTCTAAAACCAGGAGATTTTGCACATACTCATCACGTCCTGTAACCGGTGATGGACCTTTCTTCTAGAAAGCTGTGCAATCCCCTTTTAAAGACACCAAGGACAGACATCATCACCACATCCTGTGGCAAAGAGTTCCATAGGATGTCCACAGTGTCCTGTCCATGCTGATGCACAGTGACCTACTACTGCCACTATTGCTAAAAGCGCAACTCTAACCTGCAGTTAAGCCGGCACAGTTAGGCCAGCAAAGTTTGGCCAGCACAAGAGCCACCATAAAGTGCATTTGGATCTCTCTCGGAGTCGGGGACGATAGAGCACGTTTGTGTGCTGGCCTGTCCGACTCTGTGAGTGTTCCAAACATACTTTATGGTTTCCCTTGGGCTGGCCAAGCTGTGCTGGCCTAACTTGTGTGGGCCTAACTCCAGGTTAGGATTGAGCTCTCATGCAGTATCCCCCAGTGTCTCACTGAATGTGTGTGTTTGGAAGTGGTAGATATTGGGGTCAAGGCAGAAGTGGAGCAAAGGTCCACACAGCATGTGATGGTGGAGCTCTGCAATTGAAGCTCCCAGAGCTTCTGGTCAAGGGAGCTGCAGTATTGAGCACCCGGCCCCTGCTCTAGATCAGAGCTGCAGCATGTAGGGGGTTGCCCCCTTCCCACTGGGCTGAAAAGGCCCCTATCCAAGACCCTCTCCCAGTCACAAGAACATAAGAAGAGCCCCGCTGGGTCAGGCCAAAGGCCCATCTAGTCCAGCTTCCTGTATCTCACAGTGGCCCACCAGTTGCCTCAGAGAGGCATGAGACAACAAGATGCCTGCATCCTGTTGCCACTCCCTTGTATCTGACATTCTGAGGTAAATTTCTGAGGTAAATTATAACTTGTCACCCAACCTGGGCCTTAAGAACATAAGAAGAGCCCTGCTGGATCAGGCCAAAGGCCCATCTAGTCCAGCTTCCTGTATCTCACAGCGGCCCACCAGGTGCCTCAGAGAGGCATGAGACAACAAGATGCTTGCATCCTGTTGCCACTCCCTTGCACCCGGTACTCTGAAGTAGCCTGCTACTAATGTAAGGAGGTTACAACCCATCATTGCCTAGTCCAACTAGTTCCATAGCATCTTTCCCATGATGGCCAGCCCAATCAGAGCTGGGGCCAGGTTGTTGGGGGTCCTGGGGCCAAGCCTGCTGCAGGTCCCCATGGAGCCCCCCCCCCGACCCCGCTTCCTGATGGTACACTGGACGCTCCCAGTGAGGGTCACCCTGGCCAAGGGAACCTCTGATGGGCCTGGGCAATGCCCTAACCCTCTGCCACTGCCGAGCCGGAATTCGATGCTCCTGGGAAGCCCACCAGCTTGAGCAGCAGCCTCCTTCCCCGGGTACCCTACCGCTGAGCCCGACAGCGCTCAGCATTCCTGCACTCCACGAGCTCACGAGCACCTCCCAGGCCCTCCCCAGCCAGGTCCCCCCTTCAGCCACCTTCTTGGACCTCTCTCCTTACAGACTCTGAAGAACCCCAAAGTGGAGAAGGCGGAGATCCTGGAGCTGGCTGTGGAATACCTGCGGGAGATGAACTCTGCTCAACCCCAGGGTACAATTGGCTGGCATGGTGGGGTGAGGGGGAAGGTGTGTGCATGGCAGGAGCCAGGGTGGACCCTTGCAACCAGGTAACGACCAGGTGGGAGGGGGAGCCGGAAGCCACACAACTGCTCAGTGTCCGGGCTGCAGTGGGAGGGGGAGGAGGCTGCCGCTGCGCCTTCCGGAAGGTCTGTTCCTCGGTCAACGTGCAGGGCAGGAAGGGGCACCGCAGGGTTGTTGTGGGGCAGGAGGAGTGCAAGCCTCGGGACCCAGCAGGGCTCGGTCGCTTCTGTTTGGTCCCTCACCCCAGCACCTAAAGGTCCGTCCACTTGTGGGCGTAAATCTCATGACGACTCCCCCACACCTCACACCTGCTGACTTGAGTGGCAGACCTCTATTTGGGGGGCCCTGAAGCTTGAACTATTATGGGGGCCACAACCAGCAATGAGATCTGGTTAACCCCTGTTATCTTCTTCAGCGTGCAATTCTAATCTGGAGTCAGGCCAGCAAAGTTTGGCCGGCACAAGGGCCACCGTAAAGGGTGTTTGGACCACACTTGGAGTCAGGGAGGATGGCGCACAGTGATGTCATGCAGGGGGTACGCGGGGGTACGCGAGTACCAGTTCCTAGGATTACGGCTGGCCCCGCCCATTCGCCCGCCCACTCCTTGACTCCGCCTCCTGCAACGTTTGAATTTCCTGCACGTTTGAGTTGCCTGCACGTTCTCAGAGCCAGGCAGGCAAGCAGGCAGCGAGCGGAGCCTTGCCTTGCCTTGCCACTGAAAAATGAGCTGCTCTGGGGTTTTGGAACTGTTGGGTCACTTTAACATGATGCCAGGCCTCCTTAATGTGTTCTGGGGGTGCTGTGGAATACTGTTGCAACTGTTGGGTCAGTTTAAAATGGTCTGAGGCCTCAAAAGGGGCTTTTTTCATGTCACTTCCTGCCACAACCTCACTTCCGGCTTATGACGTCACTTCCGGTGGGCGGGTCCCAACACGTGCCAATCAAAAGTTAGTACCTGTTCTTAAATCATTTAGATGACACCACTGATGGCGCATGCCATCCTCCCTGACTCCAAGTGTGGTCCAAACACCCTTTACGGTGGCCCTTGTGCCGGCCAAACTTTGCTGGCCTGACTCCAGGTTAGGACTGCATCCTCAATTGGGTTGTTCCACAACAGATCACCACCATAAAAAAAAAATTAACCACTTCATCTCAGATTTTGATTAACATTGATCATCTCACAAGCCAAAGTACGTCTGGCCAATTTGAGGGGTTCAACTGTTACGCTAGGTTAACATAAGAACATAAGAAGAGCCCTGCTGGATCAGGCCAAAGGCCCATCTAGTCCAGCTTCCTGTATCTCACAGCAGCCCACCAGGTGCCCCAGGGAGGCATGAGACAACAAGATGCTTGCATCCTGTTGCCACTCCCTTGCACCCAGTACCAGTAGCCCACCATCTTTGTAAGGAGGTTGTAAGGAGGTTGTTTTTTACAAAACCCTCTCCTAACAGTAGACCCAAAATTTTTAAGCAATGCGAACTAAGGTTGTTTCTGGGACCCCGCCGGGATTTGGGGTTCAGTAGATCTGCCTCTGGGTGCCTTGTAGCAACATACCGCCCCCCCTCAAAGCCTTGGTGCCTGTGGTGATAGAACATTTTGCAGGCGAGCGCCCCCTGGCCCAGGATCCTTCTCTTGCATGCACACACATCCTGCTTTGACTTTAGGGAGTGAACGAACGACCTGTCCGAAGCTCAGCCTCTGGGCCTGCGCAGTTCCGATGCCCCAAATGTTTGAGTGACCAGCCTTCTCCCCGGCTCTCCAATTCCCCTTTGGCAGGAGCGGACCTCTCCACGGACCGGACCCTGCAGACCTGCTACCTGATGGGCTTCCGGGAGTGCTTCTTGGGCCTGGCGGCCTTCATCCAGCAAGCCCACCCCGCCGTCCAGAGCCACCTGTTGGACACCTTGCACCTCTACCTGGCCTCCAAGCCAGAACCCCGCGGCCAAGACTGGAGTTGCGGGGCCTTCTCCCCTGGCTCCTCCTTGGGGGAATCGCCTCCGAGGACCCCCGAGGGGTTCTGCTCCCCTCTGAAGAAGCTGGACGAACCCTTGCGGAGCCCGGAGCCCCCTTGCTCCAGCACAGGACAGCACGGGAGCCAACAAAGACTCAGCCACGAGAGCCCAGCCTCGGCCAAAGGCCTGCCCCCGCCACCAGCTTTCTGGCGACCCTGGCCCTAAGGCTGCGAGCACCCCACCCCCCAAACTATGTTGTACATAGATCAGAACACCCCAAATCGCTGGGCTGGGATCTCAGGCAGGGCTCTCTGCAGCAGCTGATGTTCTAGGAGGACAGCATCCCTGCCGCCTCCTACAGTGTTGTGCTCTCTCCTCTGAGAGTCCTTTAAGGATGAGGGGCTCAGCCTCCTCCCCCTCATTTGGTGGGGTCAGCATCCAGGAATGGTGGGGGTCAGCATCCTTCTCTCTTCTAGGCTCTAAGATTAGGGCAACCCTCTAAACACAAGGAATGCTTTGCCACTGGAGCTCAGGGCTCCAGAGATGGCCACACAGGTAAGTAAAGGGCTAGTCACATGGTGGGGTGGGTGGGTTGCCATCTCCCTGCCTGAGTGAGGCTCCTGCGCCTTCACGCAGATGCAGGGCAAGACAGAAGGGTGTTGGCTGCAGTTATTTCTAGCCCTGCAGCTGCTAAAAGCCCCAGAAATGCTTGCAGCCTAGAGGATGGAGAAGAGAAGGACACCCTGAGTTGCCTTCGTTTCATGTTCCTGAAGTGCTTCTCTGGGGAGGTATAATTTTTCTTTCCTTTTGGTCCCATGTCCTAAATATGATGTCCTTTTTTGAAATGTTACGGCGCGTTCTGTGCTTTTACACGGAGGCTGAAAAACACGACAAAAACACAGCAAATCCTATTGGACTGACTGTGCACATATGAAAAATGGGATTTCCATATACCTGTATATACATCCTGTATAGTGTACCATTGATTAAGGTTACTGGTTCTTGGTGAATGAAGATTTCTTTGACTGTCTCTCTCTCTCTGTCTCTCTCTCTGTGTGTGCCTGCAAACACAAACCAATGAGAATGTTTTTGAAATCAAAGGACAACTGAAAAGGAAACAAGTACATTGGGTTTTTTTTGTTCAGGTTCTCTCTCTTTTTTTTTTGTACGATAGTTTTGATTTTTCTTTTGTCTATAATTTGAGATTTTAAATATTTTTGTTATAGCTTAAATTTGGGCTTTCATTTTTTTGGCCATTTGTTTAAATAATGTTAATTTCTGTGAAATCTATTTGAGCAATATAATAAAATGCATATCCAGTGAAATCCCCGTAGAAATCTTCATTTCTAGAAGCTCCAGAAACGTTTTCCAGGACAGTATCCCTGCCTCTGGGTGCCTGTATCACCTTTTAGTTCCTGAAGTGTCATTTTCTTGGTGGGCAGGTTGAATACAGAATAATTATTATTATCAAGGACAATTAAACAAAAAGTGTATCTATTATTTTCTTCTGTCAATTTTGACCGTCCAGGGGATTGGATACTTTTTGACTCACTCCCAGTTGTCGTGTCTCGTTTCTTTCCCTTGTTCGTACGGCAACATTCCACATCCTGGAGGTATCAAGGCTGCAATCCTATGCCCACTTACCAGGGAGTAAGCATCATTAGACTTTAAAAGGACTGAGTAGACATGCATAGGATTGGGCAGTGTACCTGTGATAGGATTGTGGTGCTGGGAGGAACTGGACAGGGGCTGGACCATGGACACAATTGCAATTGTTAATTAACAGTAACAGCAACGGAGTTTTCCTCAGGGGTTCACTCTGGGTTTTCCTCAGAGGAAATGGGAGCATGCTTGGGACCAGCGGTGTCATGCTGCCGGAACGCTGGGCGGGACGAACGGGTGAGCGGCAGCCCGCCTGTTGCATCACACTCCGTTTCGCCGTCTTCCCCGCCCCCGTGAGGGCGGGGAAGACGGCAAAATGGAGCGTGACGCAACGGGCGGGCTGCCACTCACCCGTTCATCCCACCTAGTGTTCCGGCAGCATGACACCGCTGCTTGGGACCCATTGATTCTCACACCCCTTGTCACTGACCAAGCCCTGTCCCCCATTTGTGATCTCTATTGGGGTGGAATCACAGGCAATAGTGATCTCACAACCCACACCATCTTTGTGGCATAAAGCCTCACACTGTGGCTTAATTTGTATTGTTTACTCATGAATAACTTGCATGAAAATGGGGACAAAGACATGTGAGTGTTGCAACTCCCATGGGATGGCATGGACTCTTCATCTGCTCACAGAGGGGCATGTTTGTAAAGGGGAAGGTCAGCTAACAGAGGGCCATGTCAGGTTTGTCCCACGATGTTGACAAACATGTACCTCTGCTTCACTCTCGATGCTGCCTAAAAATGCACGCCCCAGGGTTGCTGGGGAACTTGCAAACCAGTTGCAAGAAAACCAGGGATAGCAAATAAAGGTTTTCCTTCTCATCAAGGAGGGACAAAGAAGAGAACACTGTGGTGGCTTAATCCCAATTGGGGGGGGGGGAGAGTGTGAACATTTTCAAAGTGAAGCAGGTCCCCAGTGAGACTTAGGTGGACATAAACTTCAGCTGTTTGAAACGGCAGGTCTGGATGTTACCCCCAAAGCCAACAAGGCTTAATCCAATCAGTTTATTATTATATCCAGTCACAGGGTTTTGCAAAGGAAAAGTTTCCACTGTTACACTTTCCCCAAAGAAAACCAGACATTTTTAGACATGCACTGTTCCCAAGTAAATCTTTGACATTATTTGACTATAACATTTAAATCCCATCTATGTGGGCTTGATTGCTTTTACTTCCTAATCAAATATTGGAAACACTTCTGAGATATTTACAAAGCGTGTCACATTAATGTGGCATTATTTTTTGTGTATTAGCTGCTAAAGAATAAGCCTGCTAAACCAAACCCAAACCAATTTCAGGCATTGGAAATGTTTCTGATGGCAGCATTTTCTGAAAAAAAAAAACACATACCAGCTCACACGACCTACTTACTAGCCATTGCTCCACAGAAGGGGTAGTGCAGTGATTTTCAACCAGTGGGCCATGAATGGTACCAGCTATACCACGGGAGTTTGGGGGAGTTAGTATTAGTAGGGTAATTGGGGCATGTGAACCCCCACCAGCAGCACGTTGTACCTTGGCAATTGTCAAAAAGCTGGTGGTGGGTCTTGACACTTTTAGCATTTTGTCAGTGTGCGGTGAAATGAAAAAGGTTGAAAACTGCAGCGACTCAGTTGCAGCGACTCAAGGGGGGGGTGCATGGCGGGGCAGAACCCCCCACCTCCAGCAGACTGTGTTTACAATAAAAGCAAAGCAGTCCTTTCTCAACTTCCTGCAAGTGCGCATAAGGAAAATGGTCACAAGGCAACTTCAAAATATCCTATGGACAATATAACAACTACCCACACATGTATCAACATAGTCAACGCTCCCATAAGAATCTGGGTTCAAACAAACTTCGAATTCAGCAGGGCCTGAGACGGAGAAGGAAACGAACCCAGCACCGGCTCTCCAGGCAGCGATGGTAGCTCCTTGTGCCATCTTTAAACCCAGAGGCAGAGCAGAACCCCCTTGGTCAGTTGTATGTTTGTACACACATTGGCAGTTGTATGCCTGCCAATGGTTTTGAGGTGTCCCTCTCTGGTGTTCTAGGGTTGAGCCAATTCTACACCAAGAAGGTTCCACAGGGCTCAAGTCGCCCATTAGGTGGAGGTGAAGGAGCTGCCGTGAGGTAACTTTTCCCCTCAGGAAAATGCAGTCCTCTAAGGCGACCTCTCTTGGAAACGGCCCATCTGGAAAAGTGTTAGACTAGAAGTACGTTTTCAGGCTGCGGCAAACTGAGAATTTAACCACTTTCACAACAATATCACATGAAAACTGAGGAGAAAGAACACTTTTCCCCTCTTCCATGCCAAACTCAGAATATGCCCTTACTAGGCCTCAGGCCGGCATGTTTGCCTAGGCCGCCCTTCCTCATGGTCAACTGCTGCTCCAGCTCTGCTAGACTCTCCTCGCGCTGTTCATGCTTTGCTTGCAATGTAGGCACAGAGAGCGTCTCGGACCCTCTCAGACCTGGCCGCGGCCTTGATCCGCGTGTCGGGCCGCTGGAGGGGCTGCTCAAAGGTGGCGGCCAACTGCCTGGCTTCGGCCTCCCACGTTTCTTCGTAGGCCTCCCCCTTCTCCTCACAGATGTTGTGCAAGACGCAGCAGGCCGAGATGAGGCGGGGCAGGTTCTCCACGGCACAGTCGTTGCGGCCCGTCAGGCAGCGCCAACGGCCCTTCAGCCGGCTGAACGCCTCCTCCAGGGACTCCTGGCATCTGCTCAAGGTGGCATTGAAGGTGTCTTTGGCCCCATCCAGATCTCCAGTGTAGGGGACCATCAGCCACGGGAGAAGGGGGTAGGCCAGCCCTCCAAGAATAACCCTGGGTACGGATACCCCATTGATCTCGATGGTGCCTGGGGCAAAGAGGGTCCCTTCCTGCCCTTTGGCGAACAAGGTCGATTTGTTGAAGATCTTGGCCTCGTGGGTCTTTCCCGGCCAACCTGCGCTCAGGTGGGTGAACTTCCCCTGGTGGTCTACCAATGCTTGCAACGCCATCGAGTAGTAGCCTTTGGTGTTGACGTACTCTGCAGCTTGGTGAGGAGGGCACAAAATCGGCATGTGGGTCGTGCCGACCACCCCAGCGCAGTTGGGAAATCCCAGCTTCCCGAACCCCTCGACGGTTTCCGCCAGGCCGCCGCCCACGTTCACCGTGGCACGCATCAGGACCCGCTGGATGGCTCGGCAGACCTCCAAGACCACGGAGCCAGCGGTGGACCTGCCCACGCCAAACTGGTTGCCCACGTCCCGGTAGCACACGGACGTGGCCAGCTTCCAGAGGGCAATGGCCACCCGCTTCTCCACGCTCAGGGGTATCCTCATCCGCGTCTTCTGGCGCTGCAGGGCCGGGGAGAGCCGGGCGCACAGCTCCAAGAAGGTGGCCCTGCGCATCCGGAAGTTCTGCAGCCACTGGTGGTCGTCCCAGGTCTGCAGCACGGTGCGGTCCCACCACTCAGTGCTCCGGGGCCGGGCCCAGAAGCGCCTCTCCACCGACCGCAGGCGGCCACCACGCCGGAACCCGGCACTGGACGTTTGACGAGGGAGTAAGTCTTCCTCCTCCTCCTCTTCCTCCTCCTCTGATTCTTCCTCCTCTTCCTCCTCTTCGCCCCTTTGCTCCAGCGAGTGCAAAAATGCCCACCGACGGCGGGAAGCTGCGGCCGAGGACATCTCGCTGCTGGCCCGGAGGAACTCCATCATCAGGGTCCCCGACTGCACCACACACAGAAGGGCAGCTTCTTTCTGGGCGGCGTCCATGCTGGAAATGAAGGGAGACAGGACAATTGCAAGAAGCCAGCTCCAATCTGGCAGTGCAGCCAAGCAGTGTGCTGGAAACTATAAAGCAGGAAGAAATCTCCCGGATCGGATCGTCACAGAATTTTAAGTTCTTCCTTTGTACAACCCCCCCTGACCCGTACAAAGTATCCCACAATCCTCAGCTCCAAAATGTCCCCCAGTATGCAGTGGGGCGGGGGGGGGGGAAGAGTCCACCTGCCACCATAAGCAATGTCACTGCACCCTCATGTGGACACTAGCTGAATGTGCAGGGAATTCGTCTTGCAGTCACACTCAGGAAGGGTCAGCTAGCTTCGCCAATCCTAGGATGCCATGTAATGGAAATCGAGGCCCTCTGCATCCTGGCAGAAGGTTGGTGCTCTGCCAGGTCCCTTTCCTCAGGGTCTGATGAAGAAGAGCCCTTTAAGAAGAAGGGCTCCTGGGCCTCTGATCTTTGTGAAGAAGAGGGAAGGTTAGCAAATGCAGCTTTGGTCACAGAGCAGGACAAACTGCACCTGCCCAAATCATCCTTCTTAAAGGAACGAGTCCTTTTTGAGGTGGGGAAGCTGTGAACGGATAGGTTTTCTCTAGGGCCTTCTCCGATAAAACTGGCTGCCAGAAGTGGAATCAGGAACATCACCACGTTCCCCCAGTTCAGACCAGTTAATAGCCCCTGGCTTGGTAACTGACCCTTGCAGGGAGAGAGAGAGAGAGAGAGAGAGAGAGAGAGAGAGAGAGAATGCACATATGGCTTGGTTCACTTACTTGGGTTTTAGAGACATAGGGCACAATCCTAACCAACTTTCCAGCATTGACATAGCTGTGGCAATGGGGAATGTGCTGCATCCTGCAGTTGGGGAGGGGGGCAGTCACGGTGGCCTCCTCAAGGTAAGGGAATGTTTGCTCCCTTGCCTCAGAGTTGCTGCATTGCCCTTATCCCGGTGCTGGAAAGTAGGTTAGGACTGTGCCCATAGTTACACTTCCGGACACAATTCAAAGAGCTCATCATGCCCTAGAATGCTTTATTGGCCTATAAATGACTTAGAAATCCCGCTTTGCTTGAATCAGCACATCAACATAAGAAGCTCTTTTGCTGGTACCATCCTTGGAGGAAGCATCATTGGTGGCGACCCACCGCAAGGCCCTCCCTGCTGTGGCCCCAGGCCTGTGGGACTCCCTGCTTGTTGATATGAGAACGACTCCATCCTTGCTGGTTTTCTGTAAGAATCAGAACACCTTTTTGTTCCAACAACAAGCCCTTTTTTGAATCATTTGTTGGGTTTTGCTGTCAGTTCTCAGCATTTGGTTATAGTCAAGCCGCTGGTGGATTTATTGCTGTTTTGCATATTTTATACATATTCTTTTCATGAAACAAAGTGCACCAGATTCTTGACCGATCGCTCGGGTGTGGCTAGCTGGTACAGACTGTAGTTCTCAGTCCCAGCTCCTTGCAGGGTTCCCTGTTGGACCATCCAGTTAGGGGGCAGTGAGATTCTGGATCAGAGGTGGCTTTTGGGTCGGATCCAGCAGGGCTCTGCTTATCTGTTCATGCCTGCAATAAGGGGATAATCCTACTTTACAGGGGTGTTGTGAAGTGCTTTGGATACTCCAGATGCTAAGGATTGCTATAATCATCTATGAGTTTAATTTTTATGAGAGGACGTTTCGAGTTTATAGAAAGGAAAAAGCAGCACAGTGGCAGATTTTTTAATTTTTAAAAACCTGCATCTTTCACAAAACCAAGTAAAGAGGATTCCTCTGCGGCCAGCAGCCCTCTCTCTGGAGAAGATTCCTCCCTGCCCCGTCGCCATTTCTTTCCATCCCCCACTTTGGCAGCAGAGATCGAAACAAGGAGGTTGGATCGAAACGCCTAGGTGGGTAGCCAGAAACTAAACCAACCTTTTTCTCGCTGCAGCCGAGCAGATCTTCAGCCTTCCAGCGGGGATTAAATCCCCCACTATTTAAGGGGAAGCTCAGGAACAGGAAAAAAAAGACATTGTCGCGGGAGGAGGGTAAAACGGCAAGTTTAACGGTGAGCGCAGAGACCCCCACCAGCCAACAGAGAAAGGGGCTGACTGAGTGATTAATTCCTCTGCCCCGCGCACGGGCTGCGCACAACCCGCTCCTTTGTTCTCCGAACAGGCCGGCTACAAATTGTCAACTCGCAATTGCAAGCAACAGGAAATGCAAAACAGGGGCAGAATCCCCGCCGCTCATTGGCCGGAGTCCTCCGGGGACAAACGTGGAAAGATTCGCAGTTAACCCTTCGCAGAGAGGGGTTCCATGGTGTAATGGTTAGCACTCTGGACTCTGAATCCAGCGATCCGAGTTCAAATCTCGGTGGAACCTTTCCCTTTTCCTTCCTCTCCAGCTGTTCCAAAGGGAAGCTTCTCCTGCTCCAATGTCCTTCAGAGAGCCCCAAGGAAGCACGCAGACATCGTAAGAAGTGGTGCGCCATGGAAGCAGAAAACTCAATCCAGCATTCTGCTTCCAAAGAGTCTAGGAGCAGCATGAACGAAGGCCTTCCTCGCTGCTCTGACTGGCGTTCAGAGGTGTACTGCTTCAGGACATGGAGGTTCTACTGACGACTATCAACAGTTACTAATCTTTATGATTCGCCTCCAAGAATTGGCCCAATCCCCTTTTAAAGCTTCCCAAGCTAGAAACCATCACAATGTGACAGCAAATTCCTTATATTTATTATATGAAATACTGGGAGATGATCCAGACTTCCAAAATTCAGGCTATTCCAAAATCCATACATTTTTGTCCAAGATTTTTAAAAACACTTTTTGTAGTGTGAACACTCGAAGGTCTTGTGCTTATTCCCACCGACAGGCTGTAAATTCTATTCTCTGCTCTGTGGTGTGTCTATACAGACACTGTTGAAAAATGTCAAAGAGACACTCAAATGGGTACAGTGAAAAGAGCAAGAGGAAGCATTTCTCATTATAGTTGTGTATATATATTATTCCAAAATCCAGACAAATCTGTAATCCAGACACCTTCCCACCCCCAGCAATCTGGATAAGGGATATAGTCAACCGGTATTACCTTTTTTGTTTGCTCTGAACTTACAGCAGGCCAGTGCCGTGAGGCAACCTTTAAATGCTGATAAGAAAGAGAGAAAAAGCTCTTCCTGTTACCTCTTACCAGGATTTTCCCTACTATATGTATTTCCTTAATTAAATTTTCAATAAAAGACTGCGCTGAGATCTTTCTGGAAGTCCTAGTTAATTGCAACTACCAACGTGCCATAAATTATAACAAGCACCATTCGTAGGCATGTACCTGTAGATGAAATGATACACCCAGTAGTGTAATTCTGTAATGAAGAAACGGAACGCTGGGCGGGACTTACCGCCTGATTGGCTGCCCGTTGTTGACGCGGCGCTGCCTTTCCGAGCGCCGTGCGGGCACCCCTGGCTTCGGAGGGGGTGCCCCCTTGCCTGAGTGGCGCGCTGGGTGCTGCGGAGAGCCGCGGAGGGGCGCGCCACCCGGAAGAAGCCCCCGCGGCGGAACGGCAGGTGGCGACGCGTCACGGGCTCCCTGTCAATCAAGGGGTAAGTCCCGCCTGCGTTCCGGTTCTTCATTACGGAATGACACTACTGGATACACCCCATCTACATGTTTATTTTAAGCATGTTTAATTTAAGAGTTACATTGAGAGCGCAATCCTAAACTGGAGTTAGGCCGGCATAAACTAAGCCAGCAAAGTTTGGCCAGCACAAGGGCCACCATGAAGTGTGTTTGGACTACTCTCGGAGTCAGGGAGGATGGCTCACGCCTGTGTGCTGGCCTCTCTGCCCCCGACAGTGGTCCAAACATACTTTACAGTGGTCCTTGTGCTGGCCAAACTTGCTGGCTTAGTTTATGCCGGCTTAACTCAGTTTAGGATTGTGCCCTAAAAATTTCATGTTTTTCTTCGCCACAGATTCCTGCATGGCCCATGGGCCAAAACCGCTTTTGATCTGGAGAATTGTGGGTGATTAAAAGATCAACCATCCGCCCCCACATCCGCATTTCAGATCAAAAAGACAAAGCCCAGAGATCAAATCTCATGGGTCACTTTCACAACATGCAATTTGGTGCACCCAGAGGTGCAATCTGCGATCATATCTGGAAAGGGAATGGCAACTTCCCCTACGGGAAGGAGGGGAGGAGGGAGGGAAGAGGGCAGCACAGGGCAAAATGTCAAATCCCAGCGTGTTTGTCTTCCTGGCAAAACATCAGAGAGGAGCAGAGTTGGAGGTTAAGAGTAGGATGCTGCCCTGGCTCTGGCTCTCTTGGGAAGCTTCAGAATTCTCAGTGCAACAGCCTGACTCATCCGTGGCAGCCTCTGACGTCAGGAAGGCTCATGTGGAGTAGGACTCAGCGGTGGCGTTTCTACAGGGAGGGCAGAGCTCTAAGTGTTGCAAGAAGCCTTACCCTGTCATGTAAATCCCTCCTCTCCCTTGCTGCTGTAGCCAGTAAGCAACGCCAAGATGTTGCTTTTCCCTGTGAGGATTGGCTAAAACGGTGCAGGAGAGGAGTGATTTCCACTGCAAGGTAAGGCTCCTTGCAACACTTAGAGCTCTGCCCTCCCTGTAGAAACGCCTCTGGGACTCAGCCTGACAAACCAGAGAGGTTCATCATACAGCCTCTCACATGTTGGCTGTAACGTGAGAATAGAAGAGCCTAAGAAGAGCCTTTAGAAAAGACCCTCATGCTGGGAAAGATTGAAGGCAAAAGGAGAAAGGGGCGGCAGAGGGTGAGATGGTTAGACAGTGTCACCGAAACGATGAACATGAAGTTGGGCGAACTCAGGAAGCTAGTGGAGGACAGGGAGGCCTGGCGTGCTGTGGTCCAGGGGGTCGCGAAGAGTCGGACACGACTTAGCAACTGAACAACAACAACAAGAAGAAGAGCCTGGCTGCTGCATCAGGTCAGGGGTCAGGTCAGGTCAGGGGTCTCTATACCTGATCCAGCAGCCTCCTTTCCCACAATGAACAAGCAGATCCCAGAAGCAAGGCAGGAAGGCAACAGCCCGCCTGTACTGTTGCTTCTCCCAGTAACTGGTATTCACAGGTACACTCTCCCTTGCCCTGGAGGCTCCAATTGGCCCAACTGGTTACTGGCTATGGACAGATCCCATGAATGTGTCTAAGAATTCCATTCTAACGTCACCCAGGTTCACATCACATTTTGTGGCAGCGCAGCAGCAAGTGGTGGCCAGAACCAACATGGCATAAAAATGTTCCTGGCACACCACGAACGAGCGTCCTTCCAATGGTTTCCCTTGTTTTGTGTGGTCAGCAAAGCAGGAGGGTTGACTTGAGACGCAACGAGGGACAGAGGATTCCAGAGGGCTGCTCAGATGGAGACAGCAGAGAATCGCTCCGTTTGGCTGATTCTTGCATTCTTCCTCCATGTAGTTTAAATAAACTCCTGACATTTTGACTCTTCATCTGCTTGAACAAGGTTGAGCTCCGTGAGATCCGTGCCCCAATCCTCCTAGCCCTCCCAGACTCTGCCTGGGGTTCCTGCGGCAGCATTAAAACTGGCAGGGTGAGGCACACAGATGGGAGGGAGGCTTTAGAGGACAAGGTGCTTTGCCCGGCTTTGCCCTCTTGGTGGCAGCAGAGTCCACTAATGTTGGTCCTGGCCTAGGAGCAGGTCTGGGGACAAAGGGGGGGGGGAACCAACTAGGCTCCTCTTGCCATCGCCCTAGGCAGCCCTGGATACCACAAGGATGTTGGATAGCTGGATATGCCATGATGTCACAGACTTGAAGCCGTGGATTTACTAAAATGGCTGACTGAATCATTGCCGCGAACGACGAGGTTTGCCGCCGGAAGGGCTCTCTCGCTCGCACGGCGCGCGTGTGAAAGTTAATTTTATGGGGGGGGGGGTGAGTGTAGAAGTTTAAAAAACTACTCTTAATAGCCTAGAAGTAAAAAAAGAATTACTCTCCTATTGACAACTACTTGTGTTATGAAGAGATTTTAATGTAATATAATTACGCGGAATTAAACCTTGGAATTGCATATTAACTCATAATATGGTTACCACTGATGTTTCTCCATGATCACACGTTGTTATTTTGGTAAGTTTTTACTTCAGGAGTAAACGATTCAGCCCTAAACATCATGCGAAAACCCATTGGAAATGCTTGGAATGAGCAATGTTTTGGACATACTGTCATGGCCGCTAAGGAGTCAATGCGTTCCCATTCATTCTAAAGGAAGGGCCTAGCCCTGGGATACCACTGAGGGCACAGTCCTAACCAACTTTGATGATAGCATAGTATAGAAGCAGCTTGCAGCTGTGAGGCTTAGAAAGGCTTCAAGGTCGCAGAGCTCCGGCAAGGAATCACTCAGACAACAGAGATTAGGGTAGCAAGAACTTCTATATTCTCAGAAGAAGGCTTCTTGCAGCAAGGGACAGCAAACAGGTAACAGGTACAGCAAAGCTCCTCCAACAGCAACATTTACATCTCCAGCAACTGGCCACAAGTGCTTCTGGTCTTGATTAAGTAGTCCCCAGCATCCAATCAGAGATCAGATTGTATAAAACCCCCCCCCCCCCCCCCGTTGAATGACTCAGCAATTAACTGCTGGTCTGCTAGGCCGGAATGACTCAGCACTTCACACCCTGAGTTGGCCTAGTGTTAGGCCTTTCCCCATTCAGGCCTGTAAATTTCCAGGGACTTCCTTCAGTATCCCAACAAACTTCCCAACTCCAGGGTAAGGGCAATGCAGCTTCAAGGTAAGGAACACACATTCCCTTACCTTGAGGAGGCCTCCGTGACTTGCCCCCCAACTGCAGGATGCAGCACACGCCCCATTGGCACTGCTAAGTCAATGCCGGGAAGTGGGTCAGGATTGCACCATTAGCAAAATGAGCATGTGCTGAAGGCATCACAGGAAGGAGGGCACCAGTGTTTTTTTCCAGGCCCAGATTTACCATGGTGCGAAAAAAACACCCCAAACTCGTTAACCAAAACAAAGTATGGAAAAAGAAGGAAGAGTCACTGAACCTCAAATGTATTAACTCAAAATATACTTTATCCCCCCAAAATTGTATTTTCAAAACTAAATTCAGTTCAAAAGCACCAAATGGCTTAAGAAAATACAAGAATTCAAATTAAAATATCAGTTTAAAAATTTAATTGTGTGCCACCTGTCCCACCCCGGCTCCGCTCTTCCCCCTGCCCAGGAAGCCCCTCCTGCCCCACCCAGAATCCCTGCACCACCGGGGAGGGGTAAGGCTACCTCTCGCCAGTGTTACGTCGCCCCCTACAGGCGGCAAGGGTCTGGCGGTGCTGCAGCACAGGCGATGCGAGCTCACCACTCGGGTTCCACGTGCTTTAGGGCACGTTTTGCGATACCAGTGAGGGCGGTTTGCTCACACTGCCCACGCTGAGGGGCTCAGGACTGAGCCCTAAATCTTACCGTAAGTTTTGCTTCGTTTCAAAAGATAAAATTTGATTTGGCTGATTAGTATTGTTTTTATTTTGAGTGTCATGTGCACGGGGGCACCATAACCTTTTCGGTGTGATGTAATGGGTGACCAGGTCCAGGTCTCTCTCCAGCGTTCCGGCAGCATAACACCGCTGTCTCTCTCTTTCTCTCCTCCCCTGCCCTTCCTCCCCAGCCCGCCCTCCATCTTGGGGACCCCTAAGAGCTTTGTGCCTTGCGAATCTCCTACCATGACCCACCACCCTTTCCCTCACCACCATTTCAAGAACTTGAAAGGTAAGGTGCCTTTGCCGAACTTGAAAGGTGCCTGAACTGAATTTCATCAGTTCAGTTCCAGTTCAGTTCAGCAATGCACATGAACTGTGTAGTTATCTTAATCTAGATCACCCATTGAAACCTTTTGACCGTAGGTGTTTCCAAATCCTTTGTCTACCTCTCATTGATTGTCTTGGCCTATCCCAGTGATTAACCTCTTTATCACCCTGGTGCCAGGCCCACATTCCATTGATTATCAAAAAACACCCCTTGCTTTACCTGGGGCGGGGCGGGGGGGGGGAGCAGCAAGCAACCAACCAGTCAAAAGCCATAATGTCCCAAACCACCAACCAGGGTCCCCCAAATCCCAGGTCCACCAATAATCCAGCCTGGAATAATCAAGTGTATGTTATTGGTTGGTTGGTTGTATCCCTATTTACATGCTAAACTGTATTTCTCCTGTGAAAGTTAAAGCCAGACCTTCCCAAAGCCAAACCTTCCCAAAAGTTACAAGTCAACGAAAAGAATCAATCAATCAATCAATCAATCAATCAACAAGTACTTATATACCGCTTTTCAACACGAAGTTCACAAAGCGGTTTACAGGCAAACAAGAATGCAAGCATCTTGTTGTCTCATGCCTCCCTGGGGCACCTGGTGGGGCTGCTGTGAGATACAGGAAGCTGGACTAGATGGGCCTTTGGCCTGATCCAGCAGGGCTCTTCTTATGTTCTTATGTATAAATGTCTGTTACAACTGCGTATCAATACACAGGTCCATGTCAATTTTTCTGCGTGGCATGCCACTTGCATGCTGTGTCTTTCTTGCAATAAAACTATTTTTCTTTGGGAACATCAAAGTCCAGCTGGCATTCTTGTCGTTGACTTGTCACTTTTGGGAAGGTAGGCTTTGGGAAGATTTGGCTTTGGGAAGATCTGACTTTAACTTGCACGGGAGAAAAACGCACGGGAAACGGAACCTCACCCAATCTGGCAGGCTTCTGTCTCTTTCCTTAAAGGGACAGACGCAACAAGGGAATCTCTCTCTTTGCAGGGTGACGTCCAGACAACAGGTGCTTAGGGCCTCTCAAGCCCTTAATCCGGCCCTGGCCACAGGCCCTTTTGGGCTAGGGAGACTGTGGGGATGCGTCGTTGAGTTCCTGCTTATTTGGCCCTCATTAGAAGCCCGTGGAGTGTGAATGCCATTAGAATGCCAGGGCAGGGATGCACGTGTTGTGTGGGTGGCTCTTCAGTCCTTCAGGGCGAGGAGGAACTTAGCAAGGAACGTGATTCCAGAGTGGTAACGTGGTGGCCCCACACCAACAGAGGCAAGCTCCCTCTCTTAAAGCCGATGCCTTGTAATACTTGAGGAGGAAGAGACCATTATCCCTCCCTCAGGAGCATCCTGTATTTTTATGTGTTTGCTTGTTTATAAAATAATGTTACCCCTGCATTTCCTTTTTACAGGAAAAGGCCCAAATAACAAACAAAAAATACAAATAAAATACAAAATAATAATGTAAAAAAAAAAAACCATGTAAAAAACAGTGACCGAGAATCAACCATCGCATCAGAGAGAAGGCAGGTCTTGAGCTGTCGGTCTTGAGAAGACCCTCAAGGAGGTCATTCCAAAGAGGTCCATATTTGTGGCACTGTTGCTGGCCGCTGAATCTCAGTTAGAGGAGCAGCCCATGAAGGAGGGCTCCCCCAGATTGCTTCAGGCAGGCACATAGCGAATGAGAGTATAGCCCAGTGCAGAGGGCAAAATGTTGCACCAGAGTGACGCCACAACAGGAAGTGATGTCACAGTCGTATTTTCATTTTCTCTGGTTTTTCGGCCATAACTTTTGATAGAGTAAAGATACTACACTCGGATTTGTTTCATTGCATTCTGCATTAAAATACCTTTCCAATGATATATAACATGACGGTATAATTTGTAATTACCAAGGTGTTCACCATTTTAGCAAGGTGTTGTAATTACCAAGGTGTTCACCTATAGCCATGAGTATCAAGCTCAGTTTGTTGCCCCCCCCCAAAAGCTTGTTGCCCGGTGCAATTGCACCCCATGCACTTCTTTAGCTATTCCCCTGGCTTCAGGGACCAGCCATCTTACATGGGAGGGGCTTGTCCATTAGACACTCCAGCCCCTCACCCCGCAGGCTGGCGAGAATGGGCAATTGACAGAGAGGTTTCCTGCTTGGCCTGTTGCTCTCCCTGACTGGCCACCAAACACTTCTATGTGGCTGCTGGCCCCACTCTGGAATTTCTCATGTGCAGAATTACAGTAATTACGTTTCTCATGTGCAGAAATCACTAGCTAGTACGTAAATAACTAATCACTAGCTAGTGATAGAATCACTAGCTAGTACGTAAATAACTACTTGTAGCTGTTTTTTCCTCTGGAGAAAAAATTCAGAACTCCTCAAAATAGGCTCAGAGTAGTTTTCCCAGCACTTGACAAAGATTTCTGCAGATATCCACCAACATGTGTGCTGGGATGGATCCAGTGATGTCATTCAGGGGGAACAGACCAGAACGGGCGTTCGGGATCCTAGCGGGCTCCGTGGCTGCTTCCGGGTTGTTGTGTTTTTTTTTGGGGGGGGGGGTTCTCAACATTTAAATTTGAACTCAAAAGTGAGTTCCTGTTCCTAAATCATTTGAATGACACCACTGGATGGATCCACACGTAGTGATTAACAAGGTAACGTCTGAGAGGAACTTACAGGCCCTGCTTCAAACAACAACCACAATTGCAAAGCACTTTGTGGTCAATTGCATAACCTTGGGATAAATTCCTTCCCTATCCTCCATGTGCCAGCCACTCAGAACCCCTCCTGAAAGTGAGCACAGCATGATCCACTTAAGATAATCCAAGGGGATTATATTAATTATCCCAAGGGGATTAACCTTTCATCAACATCCTGGTTGTGGGAGTCCTCGATGCCTCAATGGCCATTCCAGCTGATCCAGTTGACAAAAATGCATTTGACAAAGTTCAGTTCCTCGCCAAAGGCTCTTGAGTAAACGTCATAGTCATGGAGTAAGAAGGCAGGTCCCTTCATGGACAGTCACTGGTTAAAAAACAGGAAACAGAAAGCAGGTATAAATGGGCCATTTTGGGGGGGGGACGGGGGAAGGGATGTCAGAAGTGATGTCACCCAGCCTAAGGAACTGTCTTGGCACTGGTGCTTTTGAACTTGTTCATAAATGATCCACAGGTCCAGATAACCAGCAAAGTGGCCAAGTCAGAAGAAGACACCCAACCATTCAAGGTGGTACAAACCGAAGCAGATTGTAAAATGCGTCAAAAGGGTCTCTCCAGATTGGGCAAATGTGCAAAACAGCAAAAGTGGCTCAGGCAAACTCATTTTTCTAAACCCTAATTTGAAAAGGAATTGGGAAGGAGACCGTTAAATCTTATAATTCCTCTATATAAATATTTGACACGTCTGAAATACTATGTCCAGTTTTGGTTGCCGCATCTCAAGAGGGATGTTTTGCAGCTGGAAAAGAGCATCTGAAATCATCAGGGGGCTGGAAAACATTTCTTAATCTACAATATTTGGGACTTTTTAGGTTGGAACAAGGCGATTAAGGGGAGAAATGACTGATGGCCCAATCCTGTCCCACCTGGCCCATCCAACAATGCAGTGGCACTGGTGCAACCTCTGTTGGGGCTGCTGGAGGTCTTCTCGGGGTAAGTCTCAGCAGCCACCATGGGGCAACTGAGACCAGCACCAGCTCAATCTTCATATAATTTGTCTGTGGGATTCATTGCTACAAGATTTTGTGGTGGGCACTAGTCTGAATGGCTTTGAAGGGAGATGGAACCAACTCATAGAATCATAGAGTTGGAAGGGATCTACAAGGTCATCTAGTCCAATCCCCTGCCTGTAGCAGGAAATCCTCCTAGAGCAGCTTCAGCAGGTGCCTGTAGAGACTCGGCTTGAAGGTCCCCAGTGAGGGAGAATCCACCACCTCCCTCCAGTGGCAATCTGTTCCACTGTCGAACCACCCTTATTGTCAAGAAATCATCCTGATG
The DNA here is from genome assembly GCA_029204185.1 of Lerista edwardsae. NCBI lineage: Eukaryota > Metazoa > Chordata > Lepidosauria > Squamata > Scincidae > Lerista > Lerista edwardsae. The sequence goes on along the minus strand of JAJKFI010000165.1, from coordinate 124,556 downwards.
TCCAACTGGAATCTCCTCTCTAGCAGTTTGTACCCATTGGACATAGTTCTATTGTCAAAGGCAGATGAGAACAAATGTATCCCATCTTCCTTATGGCAGGCCTTCAGCTATTTGAAGAGTGCCATCAAATTCCCTCTCAGTCTTCTCTTCTCCAGGTTAAACATACCAAGTTCTCTTAACCTTTCCTCATAGGACTTGTTTTCTAGCCCCCTGATCATCTTTGTTGCTCTTCTCTGAACCTGTTCCAATTTGGCTGCATCTTTCTTGAACTGAGGTGCCCTGAATTGGACACAGGACTCCAGGTGAGGGCTCACTGATGCGGAGTAAAGCGGAACCACAACTTCTTGTGATTTGTATGCTATGGTTCTATTAATGCAGACTAAAATTGCATTAGCCTCAGAAGCATACCTGAGCGAAATCGCGCCCAGGGCACGCGATGTCATGATGTCACGACGTCGTGACATCATGACGTTTGGCGGGCTCGGGGAGCGCGACGGCTGCTTCCTTCCCCAGGCTGCCGCTGGGGCGCTTTAAGCACCCCAGCGGCAGGCCGGGACGCCGTCAAGGTGCCTCGGGGCACGGGGGCCCGCAAATTTGCGGGCAGGGGGCGGGGCGCCATGCCAATGGCGCCCCACCACCTTATGGTGCCCCAGGGCTCGTGCCCTGCGGCGCCATACCCTCGTGACGCCTCTGATTAGCCTTCTTTGCAGCTGTATCACACTGCTGACTCATGTTCATCTTGTGATCCACTGCAACTCCAAGATCCCTCTCACATGTTGTGCTGGCAAGCCAGGTTTCCCCCATTCTATACCTGTGTCTTTGGTTATTTTTGCCCAAGTGTAGAACCTTGCATTTTTCCCTGTTGAACTTCATCTTATTCTTTTCAGCCCAGTATTCCATCTTGTCGAGGTCTTCCTGAAGGCTTTTACTGTTTTCTATAGTGTTTGCTACTCCTCCCAGTTTTGTGTCATCCGCAAATTTGATGGGGGATGAAAAACATCGTGTTTGCTCAATTGGAGTGAGGCCAGGAAAGGTTTCTCTCACTCTGACTTGGCTTTGTAATGTCATAAGGAAGCTTATCCAGAAAGAAATGCTTCTTTTCCTCATTTCCATGTGGCTTCATACCATTATCATATATCAAAAACTGATTGGCTGGAAATGGTGTTGATAAAGGATCCCTAATTGGCTAGGACTGCCTCAGAAAAAAGTTCATGTTTTCCTTCTTTAAGTCAACCAACTTTCAGATTGGTGAGCAAAGCAACTATAAACAGGCAGGGAACAGATATAAATCGGTGTGTAGCAAAAGCTCATGTTCCCCAAACTCTATTCCCCCTTTCATTTGGTAAAAGTATGGCACAACTCTCTCACTCACTCACTCATTCTTTTTCTGCATCCTTTTGCTCCATCTTTATTTAATCCCCCAATGTTATTCAAATCCGCATTCAGCCATGAAGCTTTATTTAATCCCCCAATGTTATTCAAATCAAATCAAAGCTTTATTTAATCCCCCAATCAGGCGCGGTTCTACTCAGAACCGCGCCCATGGCAGGGGAAAAAAGGCGCCCCCACGTCATGACGTCATGACGTCA
>JAJKFI010000165.1:102820-122567 GCA_029204185.1 Lerista edwardsae | reverse complement strand
CTCCGGGGCGGGGGTTTAAAGAGCACTTTAAACCCCCGCCCCGGAAAGCGAGCCACCCGCTCTGTGTGCCGGGGCGCACGGGCCCGGCACACAGAGCGGGAGCGAGCCATGGGGCGCATTCTGTTCGCCCCTGCCGGCTGCCTTAAAGAACCGGCAGGGGCGAACGGAACGTGGCCACGGGGCGCCGCGTTGAACGCGGCGCCTCGGCGGCCGCGCGCTTCCTTTTCGCCCCTGCGGCTGCCTTAAGGGAGCGGCAGGGGCGAATGGAACGCACTGCCGCCCGGTGCCCCGCCCCCTTGAGAAGTGGGAGGGGGCGCTGGGCGGCAGCGCGTTCTCCTCGCTTTGGCTGGCTTTTTAAGGCCAGCCAGAGCGAGGAGAATGGGGCGCAGGGTCTGGGCGGGAGCGGGCGGGCCCTGGGCACCTTGTTGGGGGGGGGGCGCCGGGCCCCCCCCCCCCCCCCGCAAGATGGCGCCCATGGCTTGTGCCACCCCCTGCCACACCCTAGAAACGCCCCTGCCCCCAATGTTATTCAAATCTGCATTCAGCCATGAAGCTTTCTGGGTGGCCTTGGGCCAACCACTATCTCTCAGACTAACCTACCTGACAGGGTTGTTGTGAGGACAAAAGGAGGGGAGGATGTACACCACCCTGAGCTCCATGGAGGGATATAAAACCATGAGAGAGAGAGAGAGAGAGAGAGAGAGAGAGAGAGAGAGAGAGAGAGCATGACTACCCCTCTAACAGTGATTATTGGATCTTGCTATCCTATGTCCCTAGCCCTGTGCCAGTCTGTACATATGTGATTGCCATCCATGATGGCCAGCTGGGGGTGGTTCCTCAATGCCTCTGCTTCCTTCTTTGCTTTTCAGAGAGGATGGAGACAGGTAGGTAGTGCAGGTGTCTAAATGACAGACTCCTGCAGGAGGCGGAGCCTTGGCTTGACAGCTGTTGCTTAAAGGCACGCAGGAATAGCTTGCATAAAGGGAGACGAGCCGGTTCCCGAAGCAGGTGTTTGTCTCGCCTGTACATTACGCTCAAGGCAGGCTCTTGGGATCTTCCCCCAGCCTCTCCATCCTTGCTTGCCCCAGCCTCCTGAGAGCCCCAACATGGGCAGCGAGGAACAAGCTGACCTCAGCAAGCCGAGTGAACCGGTGGTCTACAAGGTCCAAGTGACAACCGGCCGTGGGCTTCAAAGTGGGACCTTCGACTCCATCTCCATCACCTTGGTGGGAACCAACGGAGAGAGCCCCAAGCAACTTCTGAGCCAAGCTGGGACCAGCTGTTCCTTACGATCGGTACGTTTGGGGTTTGACATGACAGTTTGACATGAGAGTTTGTCAAAAAAACATTTTTGTTTTTTTTACAGTGCTAGCCTAAAGCGTTTATGCTAAATGTCAGGTTTTGGAGGTGAAAAGCAAGGTTGTCTCTTGGTAGGCTGTTTTTATTTTGTAGTTTCAAATACAAGAAATCACTCAGGGCACAGTCCTAACCTGGAGATAGGCCAGCAAAGTTTGGGCGGCAGAAGGGCCACCGTAAAGCGTGTTTGGACCACTTGGGCAGCGCAATCCTGTACAATGGCTTTTCTACAGGGATGGCAAAGCTCTAAGTGTTGCAAGAAGCCTTACCTTGCAGTGGAAATCACTCATCTCCTGCACCATTTTAGCCAATCCTCACAGGGAAAAGCAACATCTTGGCGTTGCTTACTGGCTACAGCAGCAAGGGAGAGGAGGAATTTACATGACAGGGTAAGGCTTCTTGCAAAACGTAGAGCTTTGCCATCCCTGTAGAAACGCCTGTAGAAACGCCCTGTAGAAACGTAGAACTGCCCGTCGCGCCGATGCTACGTCATAGCATCGGCACGACACCTCTAGCGCTGACGCGGGAACGCCGATCGGCTAGTTCACAGACTAGCCGTATGATTTTGGAATTCTGGGCTCTCCTTCCCGACAGTGCAAAGTTTAGTCTGGGGCTCGCAGGCCACAAAAGTCGGTCCCTTTGTATCCAACAGCAGTTGAGCGAATGTAGGTCTCATGGCTGCTGGCCAAGGTGTGTGTGGCTTCTCCTGACTGTAGGATGAGATGTTGTGAACATGTTGCTTCTTCCGGCTTCCGGGTGCGGGGGGAGCAGTCCCAGAATACTGACAAAGTGCAGCTGTCGTAAGGAAAGTGAAAGGACAGCTTGTTTGGGGAGGATGTTGGCACACCACACGGACTGGAGGAACTGGGTGCTGGAGACAGGTGAAGGAGCTTTGGAGGCCTGTGGGGCAGGGAACCAGCTGGAGAGCTGCACTGGTGCATCCTTCCCCACCCCTGCATCTCCTTTCTGGAAAAAACAGCACCTGTTGGATGTGTGCCTGATCAGCAGTGTTTAGAGCAGAGGAGCATTGCCAGTTGCTGCTCTGCTTTAATGAGACCATGTCCCGTTGTTTTTGGCTTCCCGAATCACTCATTTCTGTCGCGGGAAGCTGAGCGCCCCAGTGCCTGAGCGTGTGTTGCTCACAGCTGCCAGTGTTGGAACTTCGCCATTCCAACGCTGATTGAAGCTGCCCTGCAGAGCTTTTCGTTTTTTGCAAACGTGACACCATGTCGCGCATTTCTGGAGACCTCATTCACACCTCCAGTCATCTCCTGGAGACGGGGGCTATTTCCTGAAGCCTCCAGGCCAACTCCGGAGCGTTGTCAGCCCTGCATTCCAATGGCACGCGTGGGAATGTGATGGGAGGACAGAAGCCCTGTTGTGGAGCTGGGAAGTGGCGGTGAGGCAGCATCGCGAACATCTGCTGACTGCTGACTCACAGCTGGATGGAAACACCTCTCCCTGCTCATGGGTACGTGAGGGCTATGAATGCAGATGTGACAATCCCATGGGCAGGGCCACCTGAGAGGGGGCAATCGGGGGAGTAACTAGGCCTGCTCAAGGGGGGGGGCTTCCTCTTAAACATTGGGGAGGGCATTGGATAAGTTTTATTTTGTTCTCATAGGGCATCATTTTTTATTTTCATTAGGGCTAGGTTTTGAAGAACCTAGTCTTCAAAATGTCATAATGTCATGGCGCACTAAGTACTGCAGGTCCTGCAATGCGCCGTGTAAGCAGGCCTTCCCACTCACTGCTGGAGACAGTCTGGGCAGTAGTGGCAACACGCAAGGCCGGGCCAGAAATCCTTTGCGGGGCCAGCCCTGGTGCCTGAGGCCAGATGCCAATGTGACAGGCTTTGCTCCTGCTGCTCTTGGAGCAGAAAAAGAAAAGGGGGCAAGAGTGAAAGAGGAGGCACAGAAAAGAAGTGGGCTAGAGCGTCAGCACGCTGGGATCCAGATAGGACACTCTAGCCCACCACTCTCCTCCTCCACACACACTTCCTCTTCCACTTGGTCCCCTCTTCCTTTTCCCCTGTTGTGTGGAGCTGGGAATGGAAGGAGAAGAAGAAATGGAAGCAGGTGGACAGGGGGTGGTTTGGGTCAGCCTGAACGGACCAGTCAGCCTGAATTGACTGCCACAGTTGGCCTCATGATCACCCTAACCCTTTGCTGCAGCCCCCTAAACTCCAGCTTTGTGAACTATCTTGTTGAAAAGCAGCATGTTGTTGTTGTTGATGATGATGATAATGACAGTGATGATGATGATGATGATGATAATAATAATAATAATAATAATGGACTGTTCTAGATGTCCCTGAAATAAAAGCAGATTTCCTGCTCCTCCTGGTACACTGCGTTCCTGGTACACTGCAAACTGGCTGGTCCTGGCCTTCGACTGCCTCCTTATCGAATACTCTTTGCACACACAGGGGTGTTCACTCAGAGTAGTCAGCTGTGCAAAAGGCTAGGTGAAGAACTGGCTTAATTTCCATATAGTCATTTTCCAAAACACTTCCTCCTCTGTTTAAAGAAGCAAACAATAAATAAACAAATAAAAGACAATTCTAAAAATCAATGCATTAAAATATTATTTTAAAATACACAGTTATACCCAGTGACGTCATTCACTGGTGCCAGCAATCGGAACGCTGCTGGCGCCAGGATCCGGAAAGCCGCGACGGACGGGTGAGTTGTAGCTCCCCGCCTCCTTGCGGCGCCCGGCAACGCCTCCCTGCGCCCGGAATTGCTCGCGACAGAAATGAGTGATTCGGGAAGCCAAAAACAACGGAACGAGGTCTCATAAAGCAGAGCAGCAACTGGCAATGCTCCTCTGCTCTAAACACTGCTGATCAGGCACACATCCAACAGGTGCTGTTTTTTCCAGAAAGGAGATGCAGGGGTGGGGAAGGATGCACCAGTGCAGCTCTCCAGCTGGTTCCCTGCCCCACAGGCCTCCAAAGCTCCTTCACCTGTCTCCAGCACCCAGTTCCTCCAGTCCGTGTGGTGTGCCAACATCCTCCCGAAACAAGCTGTCCTTTCACTTTCCTTACGACAGCTGCTGGTTATACCACATACAGCACAAATAATCTTGTGTGTTGAGATCAAAGCAGCAGGCTCTGGCTTTGGAGAAATTCATGTGCTGCCTCAGGGCACAATTCTAGCCTGGAGTTAGGTTGGCACAGTGAGGCCAGCAAAGTTTTGCCAGCACCAGGGACACCGTAAAGTACGTTTGGACCACTCTCTGAGTCAGAGAGGCCAGCACACAGGCGTGCACCATCCTCCCTGACTCTGGGAGTGGTCCAGATGTGTTTTACGATGACCCTGGTGCCGGCCAAATGTTGCCAGCCTAACTCCAGGTTAGGATTGAGCTCTCAGAGTCTACATGGACAAAGTTGTCTTTGGGTGTCCTGACTCCATGGCTTTCTCAATTCACCCCCGCCCCCCAATTCTGTGCTAAGAATGGACTCCAGAATGTTGTCTTCTCACTTCTCCAATGCAGGCATATGAGCATGAAGTTTCCTGTGACCAGGACCTGGGCCCTATCCTGCTGATCCACCTGCACAAGGACCCGTACTCCTTTTTCCCTGAAAACAGCTGGTTCTGCAACAAAGTCCAAGTGACGTCCCCACAGGGGAAGGTCTATCACTTTCCCTGCTACCAGTGGATTGAGGGGTACTGCACCGTATCCTTCAGAGAAGGCACAGGTGAGACCGACCGTTGGGGATGAGTCTGGGGGGCTCATGCATTGAACAGACATTTGCAGCCTACAGGAGCAGCAGCAGCAGTTCATGCTGAAAGGAGACAGTGGCTGCTCCTCATTTTCCAGGGATTATACTTCAGCGGAAAGACATAGGAGTTCTCAAGCAAGGACTGTATATTGGGGATGAGTTAGCACAGCCAGGGCGGGCTCCAGAAGCAGAGGGGCCCAATGTGGGGCATTCCCATGCCCCCCTCCCAGTGGTGTCATTCAAATGATTTAGGAACAGGAACTCACTTTTGATTGGCACTTGTCGGGAACCCGGAACCAGCCACGGAGCCCGTTAGGATCCGGAATGCCTGTTCTGGTCCGTTCCCCCTGAATGACATCATTGCCCCTTCCCCACGGGGCCCCAGAAGAGCACTTGTGGTGCTGCGTGCACCTGGAAAAGGTGATGACACGATGGCATCACTGCCAACTGCTTCCAGGAGGCCCGTTGTGGGCTGTTCGGAGGCAGGGGCAGGTGGGAGGTCCCAACGCAAAGCTCTTCTGCTTGCCCCACCGATTTACAGGCCGTAGAGATCATAGCTTCCCTAGCAGGCAATATGCTGTGCTGGTGGCCCCCCCCCCCCCACCATTGGCTTAAGGCCAGCCCTGAGGGGCAGAACCTCTGAACGGAGCCTCTCATCAAGGGCACCCCACATTGGCCCCTCTCTCCTTTGTTAGAGCCGAAGCTGGTGAATGAGCTCTTGGATGCCTCTCACTCACAGCTGCAGCATCTGTAGTTGATTCTCCAGTTAGATTAACGGATTAAAAAGGCGTTTGATTTCAAAGGTGCCACCCAACTGAAAGAAACTGAATTGGGATTACCGTCATATTAGAACTTGCGGGAACGGTAGGAGATGCCGGAAGAGGCAGTAGTGGGTGGAAAGGGTGGCCGGGGTGGGAAGGGATCCTCGGTGCCTGGCCACAGGGGCGTGTCAGGGGATGACTGGGGCGATGCGCTCCCCCTTGGCAGGTGTTTCCCAGGCTCGTGGTGGTGGTGGTGGTGGTGGTGGTGTGCACTGCGCTCGTTGCCGGAAGCGGCAAGCGCCTTCAGTTGGGCCCGGCTGCCCTTCCTTGTGGCCAAACGGCTCAGAAATAGAGCCGTTTTGGAAGCAGGGGGCATGTCCGGGGCACGGTGGGGGGATGAAATGACAAGAGGGCGGCATTTCCGTGTCACCCATAGAGGTAGAATTCACTAGAGACGGCATGCCTGTTGATTGAATAGGAGCCCAGTGAAGCCACCTCGAGTAGACAAAAATGGCTGACTCAGATCATCGCCGTGAAGGAGGATACTCAAAACAATCCTGATTCCAAGCATTTCAGATGGCTTTGCTCGTACTGTTTAGGACTGAATAAAAATAAAAACTTACGTAAATAAGTTAAATAGAAGGTGGCGCGCGCCAGACGCACGGACTTCAAAATGTGAACGCGCACTTGCGTTCCTCACAGAGGGGGGAGGGGCGGGGAATAGAAACATTATTTGTAACCTTATTACCCGTATGCAGAACACGCAGGCATGATTAAAAAGGTTGATATTAACATTTACACTTGCAGGGAGATTTTTATTTGTGAATTTGCGGCAGTCCTCCCTCACGGCGGTGATCTGAGTCAGCCATTTTTGTCTACTCGAGGTGGCTTCAAAATAATGACATCATGCCGTCTCTAGTGAATTCTATCTCTATGGTGTCACCGCATTGCTTGGCCCTGGGAGTCTGTACACAGCAGGAAGAGACCCTGTCCGTTCTCTCGTGTGCAGGAGGCAGGGTGACCGGGCTTGACCTGGTTGGGCATGGGTCAAGGACCCCTGTGCATCCAGGGGCCTCACTGGCTGGGCTCATCTCTGAATGTTCTGCATTGGTGCTGCAAATGCACCATGGGGGGTGCCCTGGGGGGGGCAGTGCCCCAGGACCCCAACAGCCTGGTGCTAGCACTGATAACAGGGAATGGCAGGAGAATACCATTCAGTCCCTTGGTCCCGCCAGCTCCGTCTTCTCCACTCTGGCAAACCGTGTTTCCAACAGAGAGGCCCCCCCCCCCCCCCCCCCAGCAGTCTGTCCAGTTTTGAGCCTGGGCTCCCCTGCATGGAGAGTGGCAGACTCACCCCTTAGATCAGGGTTTTTTAAGCGTTTTCCACCGGGACCCACTTTTTGGAATGGCCCTTTGGACCCACCAGAAGTGATGTCATGCCTGGAAGTGACATCATCCAGCAGGAAGTGCCGCCGTCATGATGTCATCAAATGCCAATCCTGGAATGCAAACTGGCCTCCTTGGACTGCAGCAGTTGCACCGCCAGGGAACATCCCTGACACAAAGCAAGATGAGGACACAATAGGATGTAAAAGCACGGAACTAAAAACTTTGTGTTTTTTTTAAAGACAACAGTTGAATATTCAGAATGTTGACACTCACAAAATAAATGTCGCAAAAATAAGGTCTGCAGCTTCCAAGATGGCTGCTCCCAGCTTCCCGCGACCCACCTGACATCAGGTTGCGACCCACCAAGTGGGCCCCGACCCACAGTTTGAGAAACACTGCCTTAGATCGATGGAGATCTTCTTACATGGTGGTGCTGAGGGCAAGTCAGGGTTAGGTTGATGCCTTGTTGACAGGCATGTGTTTGCAGATCTCAATGCTGATTGAGATTTCGGTCAACCAATAGAGATTTCTTTCCCTGGATCTTTAACCCTCCTCTCACCATACCCCCCCCCCCACACACACAAACTGGGGAGCTTTTTAGCTTTTTGCAACAAGCTAAAAAAAAAAACTGCAAAAGAGTAAGCAGGAAGGGCCAGGAGCAAATAAATAAATAAATTAATCCTAACGCGTTCCTGTTTTCTTTCCTTTCTACGAAGCCAAAACCCTTCCCGATGATACTCACCCTCTGGAGAGGAAATATCGCAGTGAAGAGCTGGCGTTGAAGCAAATCAAATATGGGTGAGCAGGAAACGGGCGGAGAGACCTCGAGATTGGCCTGCGGTTTCTGGGAGAGGGCCCTGTCCGTGTCACATCTCAGTCAGACGGGTGAAGCAGTGGTGTTCCTACGGGGGGGGATGCTAAGTTTTGCAGGAGCGCAGGCTCCTGCAAAACTTAGCATTCCTCCCCCTTATGGGCATTTCCCTCATGCTACTGGGGTGAATACTTTTCAAAAACTCTGCAAAGTCAGGAAGAAGCAAAGGCGGAACGCCTTGCCACAAGGTCTTTTTTTCCCTGCCCAGCTGCAAGCAGGGAGCGGCTCCAGCCGGTGGCACAGCACAGCACAGCCCCACTTGGCACCCTCCAGGTGGGGTTGGGAAATGCTCCTGCCCAAGAGCCTGGGCAGCCACAGTCACCATTTTTCTCCCCGCAGCGCCCTGACCCTCTCTGGTCGTCGCCTCTTGTGACGTCACTTCCGGCTTCCGGTAGACTCTTCCGGATTCTGCAGCTCTGTTTCTAGGGCAACTGCCTGGCGGAGCCGGCGGAGGAGGACAAAGGGCAGGCAATTTGTGACTGTGGGCAGCTGCCCTAGAACCCAGAGGACCCTTTTCCCCCAGCGGTTTCGGCTGGGCTCCCGTGGCCCAGTCGCGGACCTTTTCGCGGCACCCCAATGTGCCACCGCACAACGGCAGAACACCGCTGGTCAACAGAGCTGCTGTTCCTGCTGGTGCTGCTGCTGCTGCTGCTGCTCCTGCTCCTCCTGCTGATTAGTGGCCTGGCGCTGCAATGAGGTGCAGCGGACCAAGGGTCTGACTTACGTGGCTGGAGCAGAGGTCAGCCACCCCCTCCCTCGTGCAGAGGCTGTAGAGTTGGGGCACCGTTAAGAGCAGCAACAGCAGGGTGGGGGGCCAGCAAACCCTGGGGGTGCCCTTCCGCCTTCCCCGTGCTGAAATAGCTCCAGAACGGGGGGGGGGGCGTGGCGGGGGGCGGTGCAGGAGGGAGCTGGTGCAGGGGGCATCCGTCGTCAACCCGGCCCAGGGGCGGAGCCTCAGCTGTTAACTGGGGCAGTGGCGGTGGTTGCTTCCCCAAGGTGACCTCCTCCTGTCTGGACTTCCTAGCATTTCCCAGTAAATCCCAGTCTGCAGGGCCGGCTCCAGGACATTCCCATGGGGCCCCCACCCTCCCTGTGGGGCCCCGCACTCACCAAGAAGGGCGCTTGTGCTGCCCCACGCAGAGCGTGGCGCCTGGAAATCGCTGGTGGTGACATTTTGATGTCCCTGCCCACTGTTTCCGGGAGGCCCGCTTTGGGCCGTTGGGCGGCAGGGGTAGGTTGGCGGGCCCAAGGCAAAGCTGCTCTGCTCACCCCACTGACTTGCAGCCCATAAAGACCCCAGCTAGGATGTCAGCTGCAAAAGGCTTCCATGGCAGCGAAGCGCTTGCCTTCTGAAGGGCTTGGTTTGGAAGAACTGCTGGGTCACTGTGCAAAGGCTGTCACTGGACATTTCCTCTGCCTGCGATTGCAATGGATGTGGGATGCGTCCCAGGTTCCTGAACTGCAATAAACTAGGGAAGGAAAACCAGCCCAAAGAACTGCACAGTCATCCTGAAGCAATCAAAGTCACCCTGAAGCTGGACTTATTTTTGTCCTCCTCCCTCCCTCCCCCCATAAAAGCCAGTTGCATCTGGTTTGAGGCAAATCAAACTGAAAACTGGGAGCTCTTTAACATTCTTCCTCTTGCTTTCAGTGGGGAAAAAAATATTTTGCAAGAAATATTGTAAGAAGGGAGGGTGCAATGCTGATTGGAAGCACAACTAGAGTGGGGGCGAAGTGCGACAGCCCCCCCTTTCCCCCAGCTGTGCTGTCCCCCATCTCTTCCACACACACTCAAGTCCTTTTAAAAAAAAGGTGCATCAGCCACATGGTGCATTTATCAAAACTGCATTGGGGATCGTAACAGGTAGTGACGGGCTCCAAGCATTGAGTCAGATTCCCCCAGATCCCCTCCTGTGCCTGGTAGACATTCTCTCAGGTCTCAGGCAAAGGGACAAGGCTGGAGATTGAGCCCAAGGCCTTCCCTCTGCAAAGCATGGGGCTGTCCTGCTAAACCATGAGCCTCTGCATGTTAATTGCATGATAGAAGTACGCTGTGCTAAATGTAAACAGCCGACAACCTAGCCATGACTTTGATGTTCGGCATTCCTGCTGCTGAGCCGGCCAAAAGCAGCCCCTGACCTGTAATTGCCCCTGTAATGTGCCGCTACCAGGAGAGGTGAGAGGGGTGGCGGCCAGTAGGAGAGCCTTCTCGGCGGTGGCACCCCAACTTTGGAATACCCTCCCCTTAGAGTTAAGAACTGCTCCCTCTTTGGCGGTATTTCGGCGGGGCCTGAAGACCTTTTTATTTCAGCAGGCTTTTAGTTGCTGACAGGCTGGCTGGTCTTTGCATTTTTTGTATTCTTTTTATATGTTATGATCCATGGGATTGATTGTTGTATGTTTTATTTTTAATATTGTTTTTAATTATTGTTTTTTAATTGTTGTAATTATTTTATTGTGTTTTTAACTTTTGTAATGCCGCCTTGAGTGCCTTCGGGCAGAAAGGCGGGGTAGAAATTTAATAAATAATAATAATAAATAATAATTTTTCTCTCTGAGCAGATGGAAAGAATACCTCCCAGGAATTCCCTGGTGCGCTGAAGTCGACACAAGCCTGTCGCTAGAATTCAACCTCCAGTACTCATTCCCCAAACTGACTTCCTTCTTCGGCCGCGGGACCATGGCGTAAGTGTTGAGTATTCCTACGAGTGCTTCTTGTCTCCTCCTTTTGCACCTCCAGGGAGGAAGGTGCTCAGGCTCACAAGACCCCAGGTTACATGGCCCCAGTGATGTCATGCAGGGGGAACGCGGGGGAACGCAGTTCCACTAGTTAAAATTAGGGCTGACTCCGCCCACTTCACTCTCCCTCTTCCCCCCTCCCAATTCCTCTGCCAAGAGCTTTTCTTCTTGGTTGGCCGGCACTCAGAGGGTTAAAGGGAGTGACTCCGGATTCCTAGGGGGGCGAAGGCAGTGATGTCATTCAGGGGGAATGGACCAGAACGGGCGTTCCGGATCCTAACGGGCTCTGTGGCTGGTTCCGGGTTCCCGACAAGTGCCAATCAAAAGTGAGTTCCTGTTCCTAAATCATTTGAATGACACCACTGCATGGCCCCTCTGCTCCCAAGGAGATGCCCTTCCTAGCCCTGCCTGGAGAATCCCGGGCAAGGTTTCCCGATGCTTCCGCTATCCCGAATCCCAGCTTTTTCCCACAATGGAGCTCAGGACAGTGATCAGGGGGTTCCCAGCCCTGCTGAGCTCCACCAGGAGCCTTCAGACTCAGAGACCTTCTCTTTTGTACACTTTCTACCTGCTCCGTTAACTCACTCATCAACAAATGGTTAACACAGGTAAATGTTTGGATTTCTTCAACATGGTCCACAGCTGAGCCAGGGTATTAAAATACACATTTCAAGCTGAAGGGTCTGGGTTCCAAAGAGGCCACGGGAAAGGGGATTTGTGGAAGGGGAAGAATCTGTGGGCATATAATTGGTGACTTGCCACTAGCATTTTTCTATTGAGACCTCTTCTCCCTCCCTCCCTACTAGGCTATTTGAGGCCAAAATGAAAGGCTTTCTGGACAAGCCGTATTCCTGGGAGAAGCTGGAGGACATCCGGAAGATCTTCTGGTTCTACCACACCCCAGTCTCAGGTTAGTGCTTGTCAAGGACGCTGTCCCTCCCAAAGACGAGCCCCCACTCCCCAGAAGTCGGGACTCATTTCCCAGAAACACACATACCTCCCAGAAGGAAAAAAGCCACCAAGCCTATGCCCATTCTTAGAGACTCCATTCAGTAGCAGCTACAGGGGGCATCAAAGTAAATCTTACAGGCACCAAAATGCCCATGTAAGTGGCCCTGCTCACCTTCAGAGTCATTCTGGGAAGTGACAGCAATTCTGCTTTCAGTTGCAACCCGTTACTTAAAAAGGTAAAGGTTTCCCCACAACCGGATGGTCTAGTTGTGACCGATTGTAGGGGGCAGTGCTCATCTCCGTTTCAAAGCCTGTAGAGCCGGCGTTTTGTCCGAGGACAAGCTTCCGTGGTCATGTGGCCGGCATGACTCTACGCTGTAGCGGAGGAAGAATGGAGTAATTTGAAACCTTCTTCTGTATGTAAAAGGTAAAGGGTTCCCTATGACCGGATGGTCTAGTCGTGACCGACTGTAGGGGGCGGTGCTCCTCTCTGTTTCAAAGCCTGTAGAGCCGGCGTTTTGTCCGAGGACAAGCTTCCGTGGTCATGTGGCCAGCATGACTCTACGCCATAGCGCACGGAACATCGTTCCCTTCCCACCAAATTGGCCCTATTTATCTACCTGCATTTTTAGGTGCTTTTGAACTGCTAGATTGGCAGGAGCTGGGACAAGCAACGGGAGCTCACTCCATCGCGCAGTCTCGAACGCCAAACCATCTGGTCGAAAAGCCCAGCAGCAGCGGTTTAAACCACTGTGCCACCACTGTGCCACTGTGCCTTTAACCCTTTACTTACTTACTAACTTATTGAGGGAAGAATCCTCACCAACTTTCCCGAGCCAATGCAGCCATGCTAACAGGGTGCATGCTGCATTATGCAGTTGGGGGCAGTCACAGAGGCCTCCTCAAGGTAAGGGAACATTTGGGGCTGCATTGCAGCTGCATTGGTGCGATATAGAAGTTGTATAGGATTGGGCCCTTACTTATTTATACCCTGCCTTTCTGCCACACTCAGCAGCACTCAAGGTGGCTTAAAAATAAAAACCAAATCACTTGTAGATTAAAAAAAATTAACATAAAACAAAACAATAAAACCCATACTCACACATACTTACCATGGGAGTAAGTTCCCCTGAACTCAGTAGGGCTTACTTCTGAGTAGTCATGCATAGGACTTGCGCCCAGTGATGTCATCCGGGCGCGCCAAGAACCGGAACGCCCGGATGATTGACAGCCCTCCGCTCCTATGGCGGAGGGCTGCCACGCCTCCCTAAGCCTCACAGCGCCCGAATCGCTCCATTTCAGAGTGATTCGGGATGCAAGGGAGGGAGGGCGGGCCCAGCAGCAGCTCGCCCGTCCTCCGGAGAGGCGGCGTGGCCTGGGCCCGTCCACAGAACTAGCGGAACGGCGTACCGGGCCGTTCCGCCTGGATGACGCCTCTGCTTGCGCCGTTCTGTTTTGGTTGGACCATTGCTACACATATTATGTGGGGCTCAGAACCTGGTTGTGGCCAGACTGTTGACTGGGGCCAGCTGTTGGGAACGTGTGGCTGGTTTGAGACAACAGCTTCAGTGGCTTTCAGGGTGCATTTTTGAGCCTGATGCAAAGTGCTTTGAATGTGTGGAGCCCTGAGATCAGGTTCCCCAAAGAGGACTGCCTTCTCCCACGGGAACCTGCCCAGGCTCCGAGATCTGCCAGACAGGCTTTACACCTCCACCACCCCCCATTACCTGAATTGCTTCTAAATGTGATGCAGAAGGGTGGGAGCCCCTCCAGGCTCCGAATTCCATCCCCAGGGAAGTTCATCTCTCTGGCTTCACTGGCCTTTTCCAGCCAACTTTTAACCAACCGCATAACAACATTTTAATTGCCCTGCTGTATCTATTCGGAAGATGGTTTATCTGTTGCTCTTCTCTGTGTTACTGCTTAATTGTGTGTTTGTATTGTGCACCAGATTACCTGTCTGAGTGTATGGATTTTTACCCAGGTCTTTCCTTCTGCTTTTAGTTTTTACGGACTTTGCCTTTTCTTAAGTGCTGTGTTTTATTATGGGTTTAAAGCTGCTAAAATTGTTTAAGATTATTGTAATGTACTTAGAGCGCAATCCTAACCTGGAGTTTGGCTGGCACAAGGGACACCGAACATATGCTTGGACCACTCTTGGAGTCAGGGAGGCCAACACACAGATGTGCACCATCCCCCCTGCTAGTCCAAACACGCTTTACAGTGTCCCTTGTGCTGGGCAAACCTTGCTGGCCTAACTGTGCCAGCCTAACTCCATGCTACGATGGTGCCCTTATTTTTTGTTATGTTTGTTAGCTGCTTGGGTGCCCCTTGGGGAGAAAAAAGGGATACAAATGTAATAAATAAAAGTGTGTGTGTTTTAATGTTTTTATTTTACTAGCTGCCCTGGGCCAGTGGCATTCCTATCATTGTTTGAGGGGGGGGCAAATGCCCCCCCAAGCCACGGCCTCCACTGCTGCAGCTGAGCCCCCCTCCAGAGCCCTTGGGAGGGCCAGGCAGGCTGAGCACAGCATCCGATGGCCCTCTAAAGTCTTCTGTAGCCTCTGGAGGGCCGTTAAACAATACTTCTGGTTTTCGTCGTGAGGTAGGAGGAAATCAGATCCCAATTTGATTTCTCTCGTGGTCTGTCCCTTTAAATTTAAGCGCTGTTAGTTTGAAGGTTCGTTACCCCGATGTGCGCTCCCTGTCCCTGCTGAAACTTCCCAAGCCCCACAGATCGGCAATCCCCCCCTCGGGATCGCTGCTATAGCTTACCAATTGCTGAACGTCGATGAAAAAAAAAAAAGATGCCAGCTGGACTTTGTTGCTGCAGAAAGAGAAGTACATTTTACTCATGTGTAAGACATTAGCAAAATGGACACAAGATGCAGCATGCTTCCAAGGAGATTACAGAACTTGTGCCAATTATGCAACTGGGTTTGGTCAGTTATACGGTTGAATATGCAAAATGTGGAATGGACAACAGCAAATAAAAACATTTACCAAATGCTATTGGCCATTTGGTATGTGAGCCATCTGATTGGTCGGCCAGCCAGGAAAAGCCTAACAAAGTCTGAGAGAATCCTGGGGGGGGGGGGGACACCTCCCACATCAGTCGGACAACCAGAAGTATTGTTTAAAAGCTGACCAAAAGCGCTAGAACACTTTCAGACAGCGGCGGAGCATTGCTGGGAAGGGGAAGGTAAGCATTCAGACGCTGGAAAAACTTAGTTCCCCCCCCCCGGAGTGCCACGGTTTCTGGGCCTGGACCAGCCCCAGGCCCTTCTGGTTATATGAATGCGAAAAAAGTGACGCTAGTGGGCGGGGTTAGCGGTGACGTAAATATACCCAAAACAATGCTGATTCCAAGCATTTCCAATGGGTTTTCGCATGATGTTTAGGACTGAATCGTTTACTCCTGAAGTAAAAACTTACCAAAATAACGACGTGTGATCGTGGAGAAACATCATTGGTAACCTAATTATGATTCAATATGCAATTCCAAGGTTTAATTCCGCGTAATTATATTACTGAACATACCGGACGAAATGCCGCTTGCTGTCTATTTAAACTCGGATTGCACTGCTTTGACAGACTTATTTTGACGCAGGCATGATTAGAGACGTTGAGATTAACTTTACCACACGGGCAGGGAGATTTTGATTCGTGACGCCACGGCGGCAATCCTTCTTCGCGGCAATGATCTGAGATATACCCATGGCTTCAAGTCTGTGACGTCATGGCCAATCCAGTGTATCTAACATCCTTGGCCTGGACCAGCGATGGATCCCAAATGTACAAATGAACAAGGGGAATGCTGGGCGGGACTTACACGGGGCTTCTGCGTGATTGGCTGCCTGTCTATAGCATTCCGCAGCTGGCCTGGCCTGGGGGGGGGCGCTGCCCCCGGTTAGCGCCCCCCCTGCTGCTCACCCAGGCACCCAGCGTGACCCTCACCTGTCCCCCGCGGCGAGCAGGAGCCCCCCCCCCAGGCCAGGGCAGCCACGGAACACTACGGATGGGCTGCCACTCAAGCGGAAGTCCCGCCTACGTCCCACCCAGCATTCCCCTTGTTCATTTGTAGATCCCATCACTGGCCTGGGCTCTCCATTTGATCTGCAAAAGCACTGGTATTTGTGGGAAATGTGCTCACGACGGTGATCCTTCCTAATACCCCAACCTGAATTCTGCCCACTGTGCGAGAGGGCAGTGTGATTGCTAAAGCTCACCGTGAAGGGTCTTCTCTCACCCTCTCTTGTTTTCCTTCAGAGCATGTGTTCAACAACTGGAAAAATGACGAGTTCTTTGGCTACCAGTTTCTGAATGGACTCAACCCTGTGATGATCCAAAAATGTACCAAGATCCCTGAAAATTTTCCTGTAACCCAGGAGATGGTGTCTGGGCCGTTGGGGGAGTCCACCACACTCGAAGAAGAGCTGGAGGTAATGCGTCCGTCCGTCTGGCTTGCTTTTGCCTTGCGTTGCAGGGAAATAAGGGCAGTGGGGGGGGGCAGGGTGGTTTAGAGGGAGTCAAACTGGCCCTGAGCCTCAAAACTGGTTCAGGTTTCAGAGAACCGGAACAGAACAAGTGAAGATCTCTTGGTTGCCCTTGAACACGTCCATCTATTTAGTTAAAATATTGATTCCCTGCCTCTGGATCAAAAGTAACCAAGGCAGCTGACAAAACAAGTTTTAAACAACGTTGAAAATCAGACGACTAAGCTATCCAGCCAAACACCTGGAATAAAACGGTCCCAAAGTGGTAACCTAAAAGGTGTTTTCTCTTGCCCAGTGATGGACCAAATAGAATTGTTTTAATAACCAGCCACCAAAACAAAGGGTGGTGGACCCCTGCTGACTGGACAAGAGGCACTTTTTCCAGTGGTGCTCCTCTTATATTTAGCAGGGGGAGAGCAATTGTCCCTTTTTACCCCTGCACAGTGTCTGGCCTAGTGGCTGTTGCTGGTGGTGTTCTGCATTGTTTTTAGATTGGGAGCCCTTTTGGGACAGGGAACCATTTAACTTTATTATTATTATTTGCCTGTAAACCGCTTTGTGAACTTAGTGTTGAAAAGCAGTATATAAATCCAATTGATTGATTGATTGATTGATTGATTGATTGATTGATTGATTGATTGATTGATTGGACCCCAGGCAGACATTTTGAAGGTGGGAATTCCATGGCCTGGACACCACCACTGAGAAGGCCCTGCCTTTGTTCTCAAAGGCCACTTCCTTTGCTCCCTCTCAGAGAAAGACCTCAGCAATCAGACTGCACAGGCTGGGGAAGGAAGCCCATCTAGAGGCAGGGCTGACCCAAGACCAGGAGATGTGTACGCCTTTGCCCCTCCCACTCCCTGGATAGGGAAAGGAAGAGGAAAGCAAAATTGGAAGGTGCGGAAGAGAGGAGAATGGTCAGCTAGCTCACCACTCTTCTCCACACTTCTGCTTTGGTCCTTTTCAAATCCAGGAAATAGGAGAAGCAGTGGAGGCTCCTCCTCCATGCAGAGAGGAAGGAGGTGGGCGCCCCCTGCCAGTCAGCAGCCTGAGGCAGCCACCTCAGTTGGCCTCACAGATGGGCCAGTCCTGGTTAGAGATATCTAAAAGACCACGGAGTCTGCAACCATCTGCTCTAGCCCAGAGGTTTCGGATTTGCAGATCTCGGGGTTGTAACTGGGCTCTGGAGAGCCAGACTTTGCCTCCGTGACAGACTCACTGGGAGACCCGAGAGGCCGTTTCCTGCTGAACCTGTTCCTCATGCCTGTCTTACAGAAAGGGAACATCTTCCTAGTGGATTACAAGATCCTGGAGGATGTCCCCACCATCCTGGTGAATGGCAAACAGCAGTACATCGCAGCCCCTCTCTGCTTGCTGCACCAGAAGCCCAGCGGAGAGATCGTTCCTCTGGCCATCCAGGTAAGGACAAACCTCAGGCCATTTTGCCTGCAGGAAAACTCCTTGGCAGTTTGAGGCATCCTCCTCCTCCTCCTCCTCCCCCAAAGATCTTGCAGGGAAGCTGAGAGCGGTTCAGTCAGGCCACGAGGGGGCCCCCCACCTCTCCCCCCTCCGTGGCTGAAAGCAGCCTGAAACCAGTGGTGTCATCTAAATGATTTAAGAACAGGTACTCACTTTTCATTGGCATGTGTCAGGACCCGCCCACCAGAAGTGACATCATAAGCCGGAAGTGATGTCGTGGCAGGAAGTGACATGAAAAAAAGCCCTTTTTGAGGCCTCAGATGATTTTAAACTGACCCACCAGTTGCAACAGTATTCCACAGCACCCTCAGAGCACGTTAAGGAGGCCTGGCATCATGTTAAAACCCCAGAGCAACTCCTTTTTCAGTGGCAAGGCAAGGCAAGGCAAGGCTCCGCTCGCTGCCTGCCTGCCTGCCTGCCTGGCTCTGAGAACATGCAGGCAACTCAAACATGCAGGAAATTCAAACGTTGCAGAGGGCGGAGTCGACGAGTGGGCGGGCGAATGGGCGGGGCCAGCTGTAATCCTAGAAACCGGTACTCGCGTACCCCCTGCATGACATCACTGCCTGAAACACACCGTAATCATTGCGGCCGCAACGGCGGCCACATCAACCTCTTTTGCTTTGCTTGACTTCCTGCTCCAGCTCAGCCAGCACCCAGGTCCCCAAAGCCCCATTTTCCTGCCCACCGACGAAGAGTGGATCTGGACCTTGGCCAAGACCTGGGTGCGCAACGCCGAATTCCACTTCCACGAGGTGGTCTCCCACCTCCTGCGCGGCCACCTCATGGCTGAGATCTTCTCGGTGGCAACCCTGCGGCAGCTGCCCATGTGCCACCCGCTGTACAAGGTGGGTGCTGGGGATGGGGGGGGGGGTCGGGGAAGGGGCAGAGCAGGGGCAGGGGCGGCCGGGCAGCCGTGCTTTTGTGCCGTGGGTGAGCAAGGAGGAGGGCTGATCAGCAGAGGGCCGGCTTGTGAGTACAGTGCCTGTCCTAGCTGCGGCCTTGCCTCATTCAGGCACCAAAAGAGGGGTCAATCGCAGATCTATTGGAATTACTTCTTATCGGTGATGGGGGAAAGCAGAGTAACGCTAGCAGCAGATTCCCCCTTTTGTCTCACCCACGGGAACCTCCCTCACCCTAGGCTGACTGCTAATAACAAAAGACACAGGCAGAGGCTTGGTAAAGATGCAAAAGAAAATAGTTTACTCACAGTGTTCCATCGGTTGCATATCTACAGCGTCTGATTAGGATCAGAGGTACATCTAATACTTAGAGAGGCAATGCCCTAACAGCTGCATCGCCATGCGTGGAAGTGTGCTCAAGATGGCGGAGGGCAGCGAGCCCCTGGTATGCACATCTTTATCACCTTGATGGTCAGGATACAAAAGAGACAGAGTTCAGGGTGCAAAGGAAGGAAGTTAAGGTCAAGGCCACACCCTCTGCAGGTATCACAGAGAGGGACAGGTAGAGGGGTCAAACCACAGGACATCAGACTTTTCCCTCTTGGACATTAGAGTGCTCCCTCTAGACAGCAGACAGAGTTGTCCCAACTCCAACAAGATCAACGTCAGATATGCAACAGAAATAGCATTTCTCGGAGGTCCACTGGAATGCTTTTGGTATGGTAACGCGGGCAGCTGTGTCTAGCCATGAGCACTTCTAAACAGGCTTCCGTTGTTCCTGGCTCTCCGGGTGTTTGGCTGACCTGTCAGGTTCTGGAGTGTCCAGATACGCCCAGGTTCTGGGTGTGAGTAAACGGGACCAGCAGCCAGCCTGTCCAGATGTGAACAGATGCTTGGCTGTTCAAGTGATGCCCAGCCAAGGCAGGTGTGCGCAGCTGTGATGATGCCCTAAGTATAAAGTATCCTCCCAGCTGGTTTATTTCCCCCCCTCCCCAGTTCTGTGAGATGTCCTAGTGAACTGGAAGAAAACATTCATTCATTCATTCATTCATTCATTCATTCATTCATTCATTCAT
>JAJKFI010000165.1:71455-102810 GCA_029204185.1 Lerista edwardsae | reverse complement strand
CATTCATTCATTCATTCATTCATTCATTCATTCATTCATTCATTCATTTGATGAATTTATATCCTGCCTTTCCCAAGATGAAACAAATGGCCAAGGCAGCTTTCATGGGCAGGCTAGTCTAAAACCACTATTTTTTCAATTTTTTTTTTTATACAAATCTTCAGTTGTTATGTGATTCACCGAATCCTTAGTCCCAGATGTAGCCTTCACAGTGTGGTTCTCTCCTCTGGCTGCATGCCATCGAGTTTCAATAGGCAATCATAAGTACAGCCTGGGCAGGTCCTCAGGGCTGTACTCCATTCTTTTGCCGGCTGGCTTTCTCACACATTCCCACACTGGTTAATCAGCTCCACAGTGGCCCCGTCTTGCCACAACAAGCTTGTCACTGCAACTTGTCACAGTCTGGCATTCTGTCTCCCATCCCAAAACAAGACCACAGAATTTCCTGCTTAGCTTCAGGAAATACTGGCAGCTCAACCATCAGTCCACACCTCCTGCCCACACCATCCCAAATCTGCCTTCATCTGGGTGTCTCAATGTCTCTGTGGACTTGGTGCAAACTACATGTTCCTTGAATTACCGTATTTCCCCAAGTATAAGACGCACCTTTTCCCCAAAAAACTGGGGGCTAAAAATTGGGTGCGTCTTATTCAAGGGGTGTGCCGGGCAGAAATTTTTCGCATTTCTGGCCCCAAAATTAAGGTGCGTCTTATACTTTGGTGCGCCTTATACTTGGGGAAATACGGGTAATTTTGAAAATGCACATTCCGTGTTTTAGTTTTTAAAAAGTTTCTAAGTGGAGGGGGGGGGGCTGACAACTTCAGACTAACAGCAACAAACCAATGGGAAGCTGCTACAAAGCAGAGGTGGGCAGAGGCCAATCTAGTGCAACCAGCATTTCTAACAGTTATTTTTCCAGCACTGACAGAGGCAAGCCATGAGGGCCTCTGCTGCATCCTGTGTTTAAGGGAGGCAGTCATGGAGTTCTGCTCAAGGTAACTGGACATTTGTTCCCTGACCTTGGGGCTGCATCAGCCCTGGAAAGTTGGATAGGATTGGGCCCTTAAGGTCACTCCTGAACCTTCTGCCCAGCGGCGTCATGCAGCCGGAATGCTGGGCGGGAGGAATGGGTGAGCGGCAGCCTGCCCGTTGTGTACCGCTCTGTTTTGCCGTCTTCCCCGCCCCCGCGGGGCAGGGAAGACAGCGAAACGGAGCGGTATGCAACGAGCGGGCTGCCGCTAACCCGTGGGGGCGGGGAAGACGGCGAAACGGAGCGGTATGCAACGAGCGGGCTGCCGCTCATCCGCGGGGGCGGGGAAGACGGCGAAACGGAGCAGTATGCAACGGGCGGGCTGCTGCTCACCCGTTCCTCCTGCCCAGCATTCCGGCTGCATGACGCCGCTGCTTCTGCCTGGCTTCCTGCCCCAGTGATCCGGGTTTTTGTCTTGTGTCCTTCCTCATTTGGAGCGTGAGTGGAATATGGAACAGAGGGCAACTGCTGATTTGGGGTCTCTGTGTAAAAACAACTAAAAATATAAATTATGGGGCAAGCCACTTTTTGGGGGTGTGTGTGGAGGGGATGGCTCTACTACTGCCCCAAGCTGCCAGTTCATGCTTCTAGCTGCCAAGGCTCTGGTAAAAACACACCAAAAGTGACTCCTGGAAACCTGGCCTAGAAGCACCATCAACGAAAACAACGCCAAGCCCAGCAACGACAAGAGCAGGCAGCCTGGAAGAGCGGCAGGGCTTTGACCTGGCGCTGAAATGCCAGGCAGCCGAGCGTCCCTGGCAGGGTGTCTCCACGGAGAAGACTCTCTGCTGTTGCCCCCGCCTCACAGCGGACGTTGGGGGCCATCAGAGAACCGGCGCAGGCCTGCTTTGACGCCACCCCACTCACTCTCTTCTTCCACTTTCCAGCTCCTCATTCCTCATCTCCGGTATTCCATCCACATCAATGTGCTGGCAAGAACCCACCTTATCAACCCAGGGGGGACCTTTGACCGGGTAAGTGAGCCACTGACGGAGGGTTCCTGGGGGGGGGGGGCGTCCGTTCTGCAGTGCCTCCTCCCCTCTGCCGTGAGACCGGGTGATGTCTGTGGCCACACAGGAATGGGCATTGCTTGGGCCCTGATCCAGTCCAAATCCCTCCCCCAATGCATGTGCACCCAGGAGGCATGTGCAGAGGTCTCTTCAAGGCATGGGAACAAAAGCTCCCTTACAAAAGAGGAAACCTCTGCTTTCCTTATGCATCTCCTCAGTTCTGTGCCAGTTATTTGCTGGGGCAGATCTGCGTACTCGCCCTCTCCCTACCCAGAAACACCCCGTTCCTCCTCCTGCCTGCCCCATTCCTCCCACCATTGCTGATTCCTCCCACTGATTCGCTTAGCGCTAGCAGACAGTGGCCTTGCCCCCAGCCCACTTGCAAGGCCACCAGTGATGGCCACTAGGAGCCTTGTTGCACTTACCGGCAAAGTCAGCAGGCATGACAATGTCGCACAACGCACACCAGATTCAGAGTACAATCCGAACCTGGACTTAGGCCAACACAGTCAGGCCAGCAAAGTGTGGCCAGCACAAGGGCCACCATAAAGTATGTTTGGACCACTCTCGGAGTCAGAGAAGCCGGAACACAGGCGTGCACCATCCTCCCTGACATCCTCCCTGTGGTCCAAACGCCCTTTACGGTGGCCCTTGTGCTGGCCAAACTTTGCTGGCCTAACTCCAGGTTAGGATTGCACCCTCAGACACTCCCTCCTGGATCATGACGCTTCCACCAGTGGACCACGCGTTCTGCTGGTGGGCCAGTTTGGACAGGGCTGGTTTCTTGGTTTCTGTCGGTCATTCAGCACTGATGCAGAGCTGAGCTTATGAGCTTCCTCTGTGTCCCTGAGGTGCTGCGGATATTCCTTGTGTGCTGTGTGACCTGCAAGAGTTGACGCTGCAGCAGTCAGTGTGCCATGTGTGAACGGGTCCAAGGAAGAGAGGGTTCTCCCCAGCAAATACAGCTGCCATCAAGCGTGTGCTCAGAGCCCCACCTGAACCAGGTGTCAGCAGCCAAACTTGTTCTCTGAGCCTGCCTTGAAACATGTGATTCAAGGCAAAAGAAGGAAGCGGCCCCTTGAGTGGAGCCCTCGATGCACGAATGCAAGGAGCGCTTGTCCCCTGCCTCGCTTCCACAATCCCTGCTCAGCCTGCACGGTCGGCACATGAACAGACTGCGCACAGTCTGTGCGTAGATCTCCCGTGCCGTCATCCGCCCGCCTCCTCCGAGAGAAGAGTTGCCCTGAACTCATTGTGAGTCAAGGCGTTTGGAAGCCCAGCAACATCCTGCCTTTGGGGAGGCCCTGAGTCGTTTCCCCCCCCCTCCCCGCGCAGGCCATTGCAACCGGGCGCCAAGGACTAGCCGTCATCCTGCAGAAGGCCCTGGACAACCTGACCTACTCCGTCCTGTGCCTCCCCGAAGACATTGAAGCCCGGGGCGTCGGCTCGCTTCGCAACTACTACTACAGGGAAGACGGGCTGAAGCTGTGGGATGCCATTGAGAGGTGAGCTGGGACCAGGAACTGCAGGGACACGCCCAGCGTTCCGGCTGCATGATGCCGCTGGACACGCCCACTAACCCAGCTGGTCCACAAGCCCAGAGGGCCCCTGCCCAACCTGGCTACTTGCGCAGCAGAGCTGTGAATGCCTCCTCTCGAGTAGCTTATCAGTGTTGAGGCCACAATGGCCCAGCGCACATCGAAAAGGCACTCCCAGGACCAGGATCCAATGGTATCAGACCTGCCATGCTGAGGCCAGGTGCTTGCTCAAGCGAGCAGCAGTGACCCCCGTTTTCCCAGCTCACTGGCTGTCCCCTTCCAGTCTGGTTTCAAGCCCAGTTACAGGATGGAAGCAACCTGCATGGCAGCCTATGCCAGAAACTGGTCAGGGTGGGTGCAAAAAACAACAACGTTCTTTCTAGGACCTCCAGAAGGCCTTCTGAGGCTCAAGGGGGGCTGCACGCTGCCATTGGGGGGTTCTGGAGGGCTGGGCTGCCCGCCAGAGAAGTGGCACCCCCCCCACATGACCCAGAGGCCTGGAACCTGGGGCCCTGTATCCCCCCTTTAGCTATGCTAGTGGGGCCAGGAGGATTCCAGAAAGGGGTGGATGGAGCGTGTGGCCACCTACAGGGAAACTGCCGAGCAGTAGCCCCACGAGCAAGAGTTCTCGGCTTTTTGCTGCCATCACCACATCCTGTGGCAACAAATAAAAATCCACAGGCTAATTATGCACATCCCTCTTCTATGGAATTTGCTGCCACAGGATGTGGTGATCAGCCACAGCGCTTAGATGGGCTGACTGGGAAATCAGACGAATGCATGGAGGGGTGTGTGTGTCTATCAGCGCCAGTCATAGTGGCCTAATAAGAGCCTCCATGGAGCAGCCTGCCTCTGTGACTCGTTGCTGCCTTTCACCATCACGCCCTGCGTGTGCACCTTCCACGCGGGTGCCTGTGGGAAGCTGGTGCTGGAAAAGCACCAGCTTTTGGTCTTCCTTCCTCTGGGTCTGCTCCAGCACTTGTTTTTGGTCGCTTGTTTTAGAAGGGGTGTCCTCGCTCCCCTCTCTGTCCTCTGGCTCCCCACAAACAGCGTCGGCATTCAGCTGGTACGCTGGGCGGGACTTACCGTTGAGCGGCAGTCCGCCTGTTGCATGATGCCACGTTCCGCCGCGTTCCCGCCCGCCAGGCGGTCCAAGGAGTGTCCAAGGAAAGGATGTGCCCTCCTGCTGGCTCCAGATGGAGCTATGACAGGTGTAGGAAGGTGGTCTTCTGGTGAGCTTTTGCTGGGCAGGCTGAGCTGACGTCGTTCTCCTCCCCTGCAGCTTCGTGTTCGGCATTGTTGCACTTTACTACAAAAACGACGCAGCTGTCCAGGCAGACTCGGAGTTGCAGGCCTGGGTTGGTGAGATCTTTGCCAAAGGTTTTCTGAGCAAGCAGTCAACAGGTATGCCGGAGCTTGCCCCAAGAGCTGACATTCCATCGCCCCTAACACTTCCCTTCCTTTGGGGCGGCTTCAGTGGTGTCATCTAAATGATTTAAGAACAGGTACTCACTTTTGATTGGCACGTGTCGGGACCCGCCCACCGGAAGTGACGTCATAAGCCAGAAGTGAGGTCGTGGCAGGAAGTGACATGAAAAAAGCCCTTTTTGAGGCCTCAGATGATTTTAAACTGACCCAACAGTTGCAACAGTATTCCACAGCACCCCCAGAACATGTGAAGGAGGCCTGGCATCATGTTAAAACCCCAGAGCAACTCATTTTTCAGTGGCAAGGAAAGGAAAGGAAAGGCTCCGCTTGCTGCCTGCCGGCCTGCCTGGCTCTGAGAACATGCAGGCAACTCAAACATGCAGGAAATTCAAACGTTGCAGAGGGCGGAGTCGACGAGTGGGCGGGCGAATGGGCGGGGCCAGCTGTAATCCTAGAAACCGGTACTCGCGTACCCCCGCGTACCCCCTGCACGACATCCCTGGGCGGCTTATAATACCAGACGTGCCTTTCCGAGCCTTGTCTAATCTCTCTCTCCCTGTTAACTTTTCTTGTCATTGTACTACGGCTTTCCCCCCCTCCCCAAAAGCACACGTCACACCCAAAGATACGTTGTCTAGCAGCAATATTCCATTGCGTACAGTGTGTACTGTACGTTCATTTGTTTTATCATAGCTCCAAAGATGGGCTTGGCACCAAGAAATGGTGATGTACTAAATAGTTGCGCCAGGGAAGCAAATTCGTAGCTGGGACTTCACCCTTCCTCCAGTAGCTCCTCCCTTCCCACAGCCCACATGACCACAGCTTGGCCAACGTCTGGATTTTCCCAAAATAACTGGCAACTCTTACAAAGGACCCCCTCTCCCTCCTCTCCCTGCAGGTATCCCTTCCTCAATCCACACCGTCCCAGAGCTCATCAAGTTTCTGACAATGACCATCTTCACCTGCTCAGCCCACCATTCTGCAGTAAACAGTGGGCAGGTAAGTCAGGCTCAGTAATGGCATCTGAATGATTTAGCAACAGGTAATCACTTTTGATTGGCACTTGTGTCGGGGCCCGCCCACCGGAAGTGAGGTCATAGCCGGAACCCAGGAACCGCCCCCAGGAACCACCGCGCCTCCTCGGGAGGGAGCCCCAGGCAGCCTACCTGCTCATGCTGCTGCTGCCATTGGTCTCCCTCGCTCTGCTGCCTGCCTGCCTGCCTGCCTGGCTGGCTCTGAGAACGTGCAGGCAACTCAAACATGCAGGCAATTCAAACGTTGCAGGGGGCGGAGCACCGACAGAGTCAACAATTGGGCGGGCGAATGGGCAGGGCCAGCCCTAATCCAGGAACGGGTACTCGTGTACCCCCGCGTACCCGCTACATGACATGTCTGGTCAGGCTCCTCCCCAACCCTGCACTTCATCAGTCGCCCCCCTGATCTCCAGCGTCCTTATGAAATCAAGTCTTTGTGCCTGAGCAAGTGCTCGGATTAGGACATTTCCTTTGAGCAGGAGTAGATACGGTAGCAATAGTAGAGACCTTTATTGGCATACAAATATTACTACAAACAATGAAGGAGGCACTAAGTTAAAATTGTCGTAAAATACAGACACAATTCGCCTGTTTGCTACACAACTTAACAACCTGAGCTAAATAAGAAGCCACCTCCACAGTCTTTCCAGCCATGGCATCATGTAGAGCAAAGCAGATTTTTTTCTGCATCTGGCCAGCCTCTCACCTAGTGCCAGCCTGGGAGTGCAGGCGGAGAGCCAGCCAAACTCGGCTGGCACAGGAGGGAGAGGCAAACCTGGGTGGGGTGGGCAGGCCGACGGGCAGCCAGCCCAGAGAGGGGGCGAGGCTGGGAGGTAACCAGTGGTGAAATTCAGCCAGTTCTCACCAGTTCTGCAGAACCGTTTGCTAATTTTAGGTTGGGAGAGGGAAGAAAGGCAGCGGATGGCCCTGGAGGCCGCCCTGAAGGACACAGAACCAGTTGTTAATTTATTTGAATCCCACCACTGGATATGACTGTTAGGCTGCTTCCAAGGCCGTGCGGCTCTGATTCAGGCCACGCAGCTTCTTTGCTCACGATTTCGTGGGTGCAGATCCAAAAAGCCCATTGAGGAGGCAGGAGCCTCCCGTGGTGTAAGGGCACAAATCAGTGGTGTCATCTAAATGATTTAAGAACAGGTACTCACTTTTGATTGGCACGTGTTGGGACCCGCCCACCGGAAGTGACATCATAAGCCAGAAGTGATGTCGTGGCAGGAAGGGACATGAAAAAAGCCCTTTTTGAGGCCTCAGATGATTTTAAACTGACCCAACAGTGGCAACAGTATTCCACAGCACCCCCAGAACATGCTAAGGAGGCCTGGCATCATGTTAAAACCCCAGAGCAACTCATTTTTCAGTGGCAAGGCAAGGAAAGGCTCCGCCTGCTGCCTGCCTGCCTGCCTGGCTCTGAGAACATGCAGGCAACTCAAACATGCAGGAAATTCAAACATTGCAGAGGGCAGAGTCGACGAGTGGGTGGGCGAATGGGCGGGGCCAGCTGTAATCCTAGAAACCGGTACTCGCGTACCCCCGCATACCCCCGCGTACCCCCGCGTACCCCCTGCATGACATCACTGGCACAAATGTGCCCTTGCTCCTGGGAGACTCCTGCGCTCTGCAGTGCTGCATTGGATGCAGCGCAGGCCCGCCAGCCTGCCTGCTCCAGCACAGCAGAGGATTGCTCTGTGAACAGTGGCGCCGACTTGCGTTCATAAACGTGGGTGCCTTTGGCCAAGCCCCTGACGTTGACGTGACCACACCCCCTGACATAACGTAGCCACGCCCTCCGGAGCCCAGGTCTACCACCGGCTTATTATACCACTTATAATCCAGAGCCCAGGTCTACCCATTATAAGTATAGCCAGTAGACCTGGGCTCCGGAGCTCCCTCGGTCAGGAGAGCAGACATCGTGCGTGTGCGCCAGGAGTCAAAATGGCGTCGCGCACTTCACTAGTCTGTCTCCCAAAGACCATGCAGGTTAGCTGTGGGTGCTTTGGAGCGAATTGGGAGTGGGTGCTGGATGCCAAGGGGGCTGGTGTTAACCTGGGGGCTCTGCCCCCACAGAGAAAAACCCATGAATGCCCAAAGCCCTGGAGCCCCCCCCCCCCCCAGATGGCACCCACGGCTGTGAATCAGTGGTTACTGGGGCTTGCCTGTTTTACCTGTCAGCAACCCTGGCAGCAATCGATACCTATTGGCTAGTGGATTGTGTCAGGTGACGATGGGGTGCCCTCCTGTATAATCTCTTTGTGGGCCACCTGGAACATTTGGGATGGGGTGAGGTGGGGGCGATATATACATGTAAATGAGTAAAATAGAACGAATGAACGGACCGTGCGTGGTCCTCCTCTCTCACAGAGGTCACACGCGCCAAATTCCCAAATGGGCTGCTGCCTCTGTGTGACCTTGTTGTGTGCTCTCTCTCTCTCCCCCCTCCCCTTCTCTGGCCTGCAGTTTGAGTTGGCCACTTTCATGCCCAACTTGCCATCATCGATGCGGAAACCTCCGCCCCAGGCGAAAGCCCCACTGACACTGAAAGAGTTCCTGGACATCATCCCTGAGATGAACACCACCAGCCATGTGCTCTCCGTCCTCTGGGTCTTGCGCAGCGATCAGTTTGACATGGTGAGAGGGGCAGCTGTCTGGTGCGGGGACAGGGCACCTTCCTGCGGTGAAAGGAAGTCCCACAAAGTGAATCCAAATATGACACTCACCCCGTTTTTACCCTCCCGGCACCTCTTCCCACCAGCAACCACACCCAGCAACCCCAGGTCTTCCCCAGGTCTGTGAGGGGCTTCCCCCAACCCATCGCCCTTCCTCAGCCTGCTAGTCCTTCCCAGCCCTCAGCACCTCTGAGCAGGTTGGACAAAAATCACCCAGCCGGCCCCTTGTGCACGTTGGCACTGTGTCTGCTCCGTGAGGGTCCCTGACTTGCAAGGACTTTTTGCTTAGTCTTTGAGAGGGCTCTTTGGATTCACGACTCCCGCACAAGTGAGAACCCTGCTGGGCCCGGACAGGCACACCCGTGGTGCGTTCACCCTCGAATTGCACAAAGAGGGGTCAGCCAATGATGTTTCGAATCAACCTTCTTCCTATCTAAAATCCATTGTTTCCTCCGCCCCCTGGCGCCACACGCCCCCTTTGATTCCCGGGGGGCCTTTGTGAAGTTGCTCTCTTGGCCACGCTGTCCAGGCACTCCTTCGTGGTTGATTTTTGGCACCCACATTTTCCCCTCAGCCATTAGAACTGTGGTTCCCAAACATTTTAGCACCAGGACCCACCTAAAAAAAAAGTCTCTGTGTCTGTAATGGTGATTGGGCAGCAGTGCTCTCTGCCCCCCCCCCAAGCAGCAACGTTTAACCCTTGATGAACGTTTAAACCTAATGTCCCTGGTCAGTTTTGGAACCCACCAAAAATTGGCCACCGACCCACAGTTTGGGAACTGCCTGGTTCAAATGTTTGTAGGTGACGTAACACAGCAGAGCCAAGAGCAGGCTGGTGGTTGAGAGGCCGTCGGATAGGAAGGAGAGTAGCCATCGCTGAGCGGCTGTTGGGAAAATGCCACAGCCACCCTCGAGGGGCATAGATGGGGGAAAAAGTCAACCCATTGATTTCTGCAGTGGTTATGCTTGAAGAATATCAGCGATGACAGAGACATGTTCTGCACACGGGCAAAGACACACTTAGGCGCTACTCCACAAGCTCCAGGGCTGAATTCTGGTGTCCCTGTGCTCAGGTGAAGCATATTCTTTCTGTTCTCCCTTACCAGATCCCACTGGGACAATTCCCTGAAGAACACTTCACTGAGGAAAAGCCCAAGCAGCTCATCCTGGCCTTTCAAGAGCGCCTGGCACGCATCACGGAGGAAATTAAGAAAAGGAACGAGTCAATGGCATTACCCTACACCTACCTCTACCCACCCAACATAGAGAACAGCACAACTATATAGTGCTATTTTGCACCACAGGGGCATGCTCCAGGCCGTTGCGATCATGCGCGGAGCTCCTCGCCCCATCACTTTCCTTCTGAGACAGCAAAACCTGAGAGTCGCTCCCCCACTCTGATTCTCCTTGGACACTTGCTTTGTATCATCCAGAGCAAGCCACTGGTCCTCTTATCCTCTCTGTCTCCCACCTGCTGCTAACAGAAGCAGGACAGGGAACAGCAGGGAAGAAACCATTGCAAATCTCTGATCTGGAGCACAGTGACAGTTCAGTCACATTTTTTTTCCCCCCAGCCATGAGGCACGATGGAAGATTTTTAGACAGAAGCATTTGTTTTGAAAATCCTATTTGGAGCAATGTGAAACATGACTACAGTATTTCAACCTAAAGGGGCTTTTTGCAGTTTCCAGTGGAAAGCTGGCTTTCAAATAGATATTTTAACTGATGCCCATTGAGGTCCCTTTGATTTCTGGAGAGTTGGAAGAACTCAAAAAGAACTGCTAGATCAGGACTTCCGGTGGTTGGTCTTGTTCTGTTTTTCCTGGTCAAAGAGGCAGGTGATGCTTTTGCACCTCTCAAATAAGGAATCATTCTGCAGTCAACTGGCCCAGCATTGACCTGTGTGTTCCTAGCACCTGTGGCCTGCTACAGCAAGCAGATGCCATTAGTGGTAGGAGCTCTGAGAACAGTGTTTTTCCCCAAGACTAATTGCTTACCTGTGGGTCTTGTCAGTCCTTCTGCTAGACCCATGATAAATGTCTGGAAAAGATTCTTGGTCTTCCTGTTTGTCTCAGCTTTCTTGTACAAGAAGCAGGGACAGCAGCTAATCCACCCCCTGTTCGTTTTCCCAAGCCCTGGTTGATTATTTCATGTGGCAGCTATACAATTGCTCGGCAAAATTGGTATGACACCCCCTCCCCTAACCCTCTTCCCACTCTGCTGTGTTGCAAGCAATGTCCGAGATTAAATATTGCGTTGATTTTACCCGTGTTGGTCCATTTTATCATTCCTTTGATTAGTATGAAAATGTAAACCACACATACTGCCGGCCCAGTGGCGTTTCTACAGGGATGGCAAAGCTCTAAGTTTTGCAAGAAGCCTTACCCTGTCGTGTATATCCCTCCTCTCCCTTGCTGTGTAGCCAGTAAGCCACGCCACGATTGGCTAAAACGGTGTAGGAGAGGAGTAATCTCCGCTGCAAGGTAAGGCTTCTTGCAAAACTTAGAGCTTTGCCATCCCTGTAGAAACACCTCTGTGCCGGCCTACTCATGAGGCAGGGTGAAGCAGAGAGCTGGCCAGGGAAAGGGGCTTATTTCCTCCAACATTGCTCTGGAACAGTGGTTCTACAACATTTTAGTCCAGGACACACTGGAAGTGATGTCATAGCCGGAAGTGCCATAATTGTGACATCATCAAATGAGCTCCTGGAAGGCAAACTGGCATTCTTGGACTGCAGCAATTGCACAATGACCCATCCCTGACCAAAAGCAAGATTAGATTGAAATGTTATGGAAAAGCACTGAGCTGAAAACAATTTTTTAAAACATCACTTGAAAATTCAAACTGTTAACACTCACAAAAGGAAAATAGCCAGAGTCATGTCCGCAGTTTCCAAGATGGCCGCTCCCAGTTTTCCGTGACTCACCTGACATCAGGTCCCAACCCACCAAATGGGTCCCGACCCACAGTTTGAAAAACACTGCTGTTGAAAATCAAGCTGACATAGCTGGAGAAGGTCGCGGCTGTTCCTGGTCGAGTCCAGTTCCGGGGGGGGGGGGGAATGGCCACTGCGTCCCTCCTCCTCCTCCTCCTCCTCCTCCTCCTCATTGATGTCCCACCACACCTTTGAAACTTTCCAGGCAGGGAGGATCTGGGTATTGTAAATGTTTCTGCACTCAGGAGCCTCCCTGCCCAGCCAGTTTAGAAGAAATGGTAGGCAGCGAAGGGGCCAATGGGACTGGAACGCTTCTTGGTGGCCGCCATCTTTTTACCCCGGCTGAGCCCTCCCTCAGTTACCGCCCACCTTGGCGATTCCTGCTTGCTTTGGTGGAAATGGCTTTCTGGCATCGCAGTCACATACACGGGTGCTGGTGTCCCTGCTATGTTAGCATAAAATCCGAGTAACATCCAAGACCAGTTCGGCACAAAGTGGGAGGGGTAAATTAGGTCCCACTCACAACTCCACGGGCACGACCCAGCCAGTCACTTTCCCAGTGTTTATGGAAACACTGACCGCACAACCAGTCACAGGGAGGCTTCCCAATGAGCCAGAGGTGTGGGCCGGGGGGGGGGGATGCCTGCCTCCCTGCTAGACAAGGAGGTTGCAGGGGAACCTGTGGGAAGGCTGATGTCTGAGTGATGATGCTCTCAGCCAGTGCACCTGATCAGAGCCTTCGCAACTCCCAGCCTGACAAATCTGCAGCCTGCTGTGTGTAAGGGACTACAGAGGCATGTGGCTCTCTTAAAAAGCGAGTAGCGCTTCACATTCTATGGTGTCAGTCTTGTGCAGGCACTGCAGGAGAGGGGCTCTTGTGGAAAGGGGAGGAAGGTGTGAGAAATATTGATAAATAGGTATTGATGCATGATTTTGAACACCGACACTAAGTAACTAAAAATGAATATGCTGGTGTTCTCAGGCCAAGGCAAGGCCTGGCAGAGAAGGGAGCGGGAACGTTGCAGAGTAGAAGAGACCAAGATACGTTGCAAGAGAAAGTTAGGAACAATGGACAAGGGAAAGAAAAGGAGGGGGCTGTGCGTATTCCTAAGTTGATACATAGAAGAAGTTCCCAGGACCCAGATGCAGCTTTAACCTTGGGGGAGAATAGCATGGAGTCGGTGTAATAGCATGAAGATGCATCGTGGGTTAAAGTATGTACCGAGGCAGGGTGAGCGTGTCAAAGAGATATGAAAGAGGGAAGTCTGAAGTATTCGGTTAAGTTGTTGTTGATTGGATAAATTGGGACCAATCGGTGCAAATTACTGGGCTACTCCTACTAAGTATAAAAAGTCATCCCCAATTATACGAACTTGTGGTACGCAGCTTGTTCTGCTTGGTATTTGCTTGCCACCCATATTTGCAAATATGTCAATAAGCCTTTCTTTTGAACCATACATTTGGAGCCAGAAATTTATGCCTTACAAAGATGATCAATGTTGCCCCACCACACCCCTAGCACACAACACACCCTCTGTCCGTGGCCCTTGTCTTTGTTGTTGCACTGTTGCACTGAGAGTTGTCACACTGTCCTCTTGCATCGTGCTCTTGCAGCTTGCCATGGGAGGGGGGGAACCCACAGAGCAGGAGTTGTAGTCTCAAAATGAATCACAGTGGACCCCCAATTAGCAGTGGGTTCATTTTGGATCAAACCGCTTTACACTTCATCAGTCGCAAAACACGTTTCACTCTACAACAGAGTTTCTCGGACTATGGCTTGGGACCCACCAGGTCCCAATTTTGGGTGAGTCGCGTAGCATTTAGTGCAGCCATCGTTGAAAATATGGGAAGATGGTACACTGGACAGGGGGAGGTTTGTGTGGTGGTTTTGCTTGTGACGAGGTTGTAAATAGGTATTTTTTTCCTTTCTAGTTTGCTATTGGAAAACGACTGAGAAATAGTCCAACTTATTGCTGCATTCTCAGGGAAGCAGCAGGTTCTGGCGTCACAAAGACTGCACGCCCGGCCATGACATCACTTCAGGTGGGTCCCAGACAGATTACCATTCTAAAAAGACTGTGGAACCCGGTGCTAAAACTTTTGAGAACCACTGTTCTACGTTGTAATTCACTTTGCAATGGGCTCACGATTGCCATCAACAAAACCTCAGAAGAGCATCAGAAGAGCCCCACTGGATCAGCCCAAAGGCCCATCCAGTCCAGCTTCCTGTATCTCACAGTGGCCCACCAGATGCCTCAGGGAGCACACGAGACAACAAGATGCCTGCATCCTGTTGCCACTCCTTTGCACCTGGCATTCTGAGGTAAATTTTTGAGGTAAACCACTGAGGTAAATATGAAGTAAATAAAACAGAATTTGCTATCCTGTTTGTGGGGAGGGAGCTATAATAATTTGCAACCCAATCAGGGCCTTAACATAAGAAGAGCCCTGCTGGATCAGGCCAAAGGGGGCCCATCTAGTCCAGTGGCCTGTACCTCACAGTGGCCCACCAGATGCCTCAAGGAGCATCTGTCCTCTGGGACCTTATGTTAGATAAGCCAATCAGTGATGTGAATGCAAATGTCTGGTAGCATCTCAGCCAGTTAGCAGCATTTTAAACATTGTGGCTATTTATTATTTATTATTAGACTTATGCATGGAGAGAAAGATACAGCCTTGTAATTTGTGTTTTATAATTACAACGTTGTGCAAACTGATAACTGAGGCCCCTAAAGAGGCCAGAAGGGCACTTTTAAAACCACAGTTTCGGTCTGTGGCCAAAACTTCAACTTCCGAGGTCTTGGAATGAATTACTGAAAAACAAGGCATTTTCCGGAACGGGTTACCATCACGCGAGGGGTGGTGGTTCCCTGGCATTTTGCAAAAGCTTCAGGGGCAGGCAGCAATCTGATGGAAGAAGATCAAACGCTGATTGCTGTGGCTTTCCTTTCCGCTCAGTCTTTCCGCAGAGAGATGTTCAGCTGTGCCTGCAAAATGCATCGATCTGGGTGCCATTTTCCTGCAGCTCAAGTGGGTGGCACACAGGTATCGTGTAGGTATGTGGCAGCCAGCCACCCCTGCCAATGTGAACGGGAAGCAAGCAACCGAGAGAGATTGCGGCTGTTCCTCCCTTGCTCTGAGAGCCAAAGCTTTTCGGAGTGAGCTCACGTTCCGCGAAGCACACTGGTCTGCACACTCTCTTGCTAGTTCCTTCTGCAGTGAAACTTTAAAAACGGGGAAAGGAGCAAACGTGAACTCTCTGCCACGCCCTGAGCTGGGAGCAGCTCCTCCCAGAGCCCAGACCGAAGAGGAAGCAGATTGAGCGGCAGCTGTGCGGATTGACGGGAGGTGCACCGAACGGGAGAACCCAGCCGAGGCCTCCGAGCCGTGAGATCCCCCCCCCGGCTGCTTGTGCTCCCGCTGCCTGCCGCTTCCATCCTGCCTGAGGCAGCTGGTGAGTAGTGAGGAGCCTGGGCACCCCGGGGAGTGGGGAGCAGGTCTGCCCAGCCCTCCAAACTGTGCCAGAGCCCTGCCACCAGGGCAGTCCTCTCCCAACCCCCTCTGTAGCTATCAGTGTCCCTGCCTGACCCTGTCCCAAGCGTCCCACACTGACTTATTTCCAAGGCAGAGGCGTAACTAGGGTGGAGCCTGAGGGGCGCCTGCCCTGGGTGCAACGCCGAGGTGGGTGCACACGACTGCTCCTCAGGCTCTGCCCTAGTCACGGAGGAGATGCTGGCAGCTTCTCTCCCCCGCACCTCCTTCCAAAGGGGAGCCTCCACAAGAGGAGGAAAGGGGTGGGGGTGAGAAGATGCTGAAGCGAGTGTCCCACTCCTTGGGGGAGAACCCGGAAGTGATGTCACAGTGTTGCATGGTGTCATGACATCACTGCTCCAGGTGCCAGGGCAGCAGTGGCATTCCTAGAAGGAGGCGAAAATAATGCTATGTTTTGCAGGAGCTCTGCGAGCTGCAAGTGGCTGTGAAGGCGAGGGGGAGGGGCCGCTTCACCCAGGAGCTCAGGCTCCTGCAAAACTTAGCATTTTGCGCCCGCTAGAAACACCAGTGCAGTGTAGTGAGTTACACCTCTGCTCCCGAGGCAGCCATAGGTGTGACCTACATTGCACACTAAAATGTACCTCCAAAGTGTGCGTAAGGGGGCTGCACATAGCAGAGTTGCTAACAAAGGCTGAAGCTGCTTCCCCCCCCCCAAAAAAATAAGTTGCAATTCTGGAAATGCCTGGGGCCCTGTTCAAATTTCCAGGGCTCCTTTTCAGTTAAGACGGAGACTGCTTTGTGGACTCTCTGGGCCGCTCTTGGAGGCCTGGCAATGCTGTGCCCACAGGAGGAAGGGCAAAGAGGGTGAGAGGCAGAGCAGGGTGGCAGCTGGTCTGGAGCCCCATGGCCTGAGCTGAGAGGTGCCCTTTAAGAGGTGCGGTGAGTCGGGGTGAGCAAGCTGGGCACAGGAAGCTGCCTTCCATTGAGCCAGGCTGCAATGGGCCCACCATGGGCAGGGTCAGCCTGGGGTCCTGCCTTCTGTCCCACCTGGAGGTCCTGCCAGGGCCCCTCCGCCTGCAAGGCATTTTCTCCACCACCTCCCATGATTCATCATAACCACTGTCCTCTTTTTTTTTTTGCAAAGGAGCCTGAAGATGAGGCTGACGGCCTTCTGGAGCTGGAAGACCCCGTGGAGGAGCCGGGGGGATGTCCGCAGGTGGCTCTTCTTCGACCAGCCGGTGGCATTCGGTGATTGTCCTTTAAGCATCATCAGGTCCTATGAGAGCAGGCACCCGAGGGAAGAACGTCTCGAGGAGACGGGCGTCCTCCCTGCCCCCTGCAGATTACCCTCCCTCTCCCCCTGTCATGCGCATGAGCTCATGTTCCGCCTCCAGCTCCGAGCAAGGCCAGCCATAGGGGAGGTTGACCAAATCAGCCCACATTGGGATGAGCCAGTAGTGGGATCTAAATGATTTCGGAACAGGAACTCACTTTTGATTGGCACTTGTCGGGAACCTGGAACCAGCCACGGAGCCCGTTAGGATCCGGAACGCCCGTTCTGGTCCGTTCCCTCTGAATGACATCACTGCCTTCGCCCCCCTAGGAATCCGGAGACGCTCCCTTTAACCCTCTGAGTGCCAGCCAACCAAGAAGAAAAGCTTTTTGCAGAGGAATTGGGAGGGGGGAGGAGGGAGAGTAAAGTGGGCGGAGTCAGCCCTAATCTTAACTAGTGGAACTGAGTTCCCCCGTGTTCCCCCTCAATCCCACCACTGGGACCAGCCCAGGACCTTTTGGGAGCCGAGGCCGCCTGCCCAATGGATCTCACTCGTCTTTTGCCAAGACAGGGAGGGGGGAGGAAGAGCAGGAGGAGGTGAGGTGAGATGTTACTGAGCCATTGGGGAACAGTGACCATGCTACGATTGATTTTGCCACGCATGTCCAGGAAAGAGTGCAGAGCAAATCTGACACAAGAACCCTTGACGTTTGAAGGGCAGACTTCCCTCAGATGAGGGGGCTAGTTAGAAAGAAATTGAAAGGGAAGGTAAAAAGAGTCCAGTCTCTCCAAGCTGCGTGGAGGCTGTTTAAAATAACAGTAGCAGAGGCCCAGCAGAAGTGTATACCGCAAAGAAAGATGGGCTTGACAAGGTCCAGGAGGGTGCCTGCATGGCTGACAAATGAAGTTAAAGAAGCTGTAAAGAGCAAGGAAGCTTCTTTCCATAAATGGAAGTCTTGCCCCAGTGAGGAGAATAAAAAACAACATAAACTCTGGCAAAAGACAAGTAAGAAGGTGATACGGGAGGCCAAGAAAGCGTTTGAGGAACGCATGGCTAGCAACATAAAAGGGAATAATAAAAGCTTCTTCAAATATGTTAGAAGCAGGAAACCTGCCAGAGAGGCGGTTGGCCCGCTGGATGGTGAGGGAGGGAAAGAGGAGATAAAAGGGGACTTGGAGATTGCAGAGAAATTAAATGAATTCTTTGCGTCCGTCTTCACAGCAGAAGAACTTGGGCAGATACCACAGCCCGAACAGTCCTTCCTAACCAAGGAATTAAATCAGATAATGGTTAATAAGGAAGATGTTTTAGAGCAAATTGACAAACTACATATAAATAAGTCACCAGGGCCAGATGGTATACACCCAAGAGTTATTAAGGAACTAAAGAATGAAGTCGCTGACCTCTTAACCAGAGTATGCAACTTGTCCCTTCAAACGGCCACGGTGCCAGAGGATTGGAGGATAGCCAATGTCACGCCAATCTTTAAAAAAGGGAGAAGAGGGAACCCTGGAAACTACAGGCCGGTCAGCCTAACGTCTGTTCCGGGTAAGATGGTGGAAAGCCTCATCAAAGATAAAATCCTAAAACACGTAGAGGAACAAGTACTGCTAAAAGAAAGTCAGCATGGCTTCTGTAAGGGTAAGTCTTGCCTCACGAACCTTTTGGAATTCTTTGAAAAGGTCAACAGGCACGTGGATGTGGGTGAACCTGTGGATATCATATACCTGGATTTTCAGAAGGCGTTTGAC
Organism: Lerista edwardsae; assembly: GCA_029204185.1. Classification (NCBI taxonomy): domain Eukaryota; kingdom Metazoa; phylum Chordata; class Lepidosauria; order Squamata; family Scincidae; genus Lerista; species Lerista edwardsae. The sequence continues at coordinate 84,637 of JAJKFI010000165.1, read as the reverse complement.
ACAGTCCCCCACCAAAGGCTGCTGAAGAAACTTCACAGTCAGGGAATAAGAGGTCAGGTCCTCTAATGGATTCAGAATTGGTTGAGGGCCAGGAAACAGAGAGTGGGGGTCAATGGGCAATTTTCACAGTGGAGAGAGGTGAAAAGCGGAGTGCCCCAGGGATCTGTCTTGGGGCCGGTGCTTTTTAACTTATTCATAAATGACCTGGAGACAGGGATAAGCAGCTTTATAAGCAGGGATAAAGGTGGCCAAGTTTGCGGATGACACAAAACTTTTCCGGGTGGTGAAAACCAGAAAGGATTGTGAAGAGCTCCAGAAGGATCTCTCCAATTTGGGGGAATGGGCAGCCAAATGGCAGATGCGTTTCAACATAGACAAATGTAAAGTGATGCACATTGGGGCAAAAAACCAAAACTTCACCTATAGGCTAATGGGTTCTGAGCTGTCTGTGACAGCTCAGGAGAGAGATCTTGGGGTGCTGGTGGACAACTCAATGAAGGTGTCGACCCAGTGTGCGTCAGCAATTAAGAAGGCCAATTCCATGCTTGGGGTCATTAAAAAAGGGGTTGAGAATAAAACAGCCAATATTATCATGCCATTGTACAAATCGATGGTAAGGCCGCACCTGGAATATTGTGTCCAGTTCTGGTCGCCGCATCTCAAAAAGGACATAGTGGAGCTGGAAAAGGTGCAGAAGAGAGCGACAAAAATGATTACGGGGCTGGGGCACCTCCCTTATGAAGAAAGACTGCAACGTTTGGGGCTCTTCAGCCTAGAAAAAAGGCGCCTGAGGGGGGGACATGATTGAGACATACAAAATTATGCATGGAAGGGATAGAGTTGATAAAGGGATGTTCATTCCCTCTCTCAAAACACCAGAACCAGGGGACATCCGCTAAAACTGAGGGTTGGGAGAGTTAAAACAGATAAAAGGAAGTACTTTTTTACTCAGCGGGTAGTTAATCTGTGGAACTCTTTGCCACAGGAGGTGGTGATGGCATCTGGTCTTGATGCAGGGGCGTATCTCTTTGAAAGGGCGCCCATGGCGCCCAATGAAATCGCGCCCCTAGGGGCACGCAACGTCATGACGTCACATCGTGACGTCATGACATTGCGCCCCGCCCCTTAGGAGGCGCGTTCTCTCCGCTTGTGCCGGCTAATCGAGGCACAAGCGGACAGAACGCGGTGGGGGCGCCCGCGCCACATTCTTTCTCTCCGCTTGTGCCTCGATTAGCCGACACAAGCGGAGAGAAAGAACGCGGCGGCGGGGGAAAGAACGCGCAGGGTCTGGGCGGGAGCAGGCGGGCCATGGGCGCCATCTTGGGGGGGGCGGGCGCCATGCGAACGGCGCCCCCCCGCAAGATCACGCCCATGGCTCGTGCCACCCCCTGCCACACCCTAGCTACGCCCCTGTCTTGATGACTTTAAGAGGGGATTGGATGGATTTCTGGAGGAAAGGTCCATCGTGGGCTGTAGGCAATGATGGGTTGTAGCCTCCTTACACTAGTAGTAGGCTACTTCAGAGTACCAGGTGCAAGGGAGTGGCAACAGGATCCAAGCATCTTGTTGTCCCTTGACTCCCTGGGGCACCTGGTGGGCCGCTGTGAGATACAGGAGGCTGGACTAGATGGGCCTTTGGCCTGATCCAGCATAGGGGCTCTTCTTAGGTTCCTATGTTCTTATGAGAGAGCAGGCAGAGGTGCCGCCAACTCACCTCCTGTCTGAGGCTCCTGCCTCAGTCGGGCTCAGGGATGGGCCGGTGTAAAGAGCCAAGGAAGACTAGGCCCTGGCTTGACTCCATTTTGACATAACTTAATCTTGCAGGAGTGAGCTGAAGCTGCAAAAAACATCAGCTGATAATAATCAGTTCACTCCTAAACTCAATCAAGGGTAACCTATCACCTTCTTGGTCTGCAAAAGGTGTGAGGTTACAGCTGAGGTCAAGACAGCAAATTCAATCATGGAGGTTCCATCAGCTGGTAACGCAATCAAGAGAGGGCGACCTTTACCCTGATTGGATAAATTGTTGTGTCAAAAAGGTATAAAAATACCAAGGATTGGAGGAGAAAGATCATCATCCACCATCAAGACTTCAGAGCAGCAAGACTCCTGTAGACCAGATCTGATGAAACATCCACCTGAAGACTTCGCTTGGTCTTGAAATCAAGGTGAACCATTAGGGTCCAGTAAGAGACAGGAGCCTAGTTTTCTAGTATTATTTTGAAAGGTATCTCAGTTAATTGCTTGTAAGCTTTCCTTAGTTGTAAACCCTTGTTATAAATAAATTACAATTAATTCAATTAGTGTTTAGTTTGTCTTTGGGAACCAGGGGAACCAGTTTGTTAATTGGACACGCTTACCAAACTATTGGAAAAGTCCAAATAATTGGGACTTGTGTAGTCTGGGAGGGCATTTAGAAGTTAGGAGGAAGTATTCTTAACTTTAGGCTCTGACTAGTAGTAGTGGTTGTAAACCTTGTTAAATGTTAGGTCACACCCTAAAAAATCACAACTCATAGGGGCCCTGAGCAGGTTATAGGGCATATGAGTCTGGTGGTTTACAGCTGGCCAGTGATGTCATGCAGGGGGAACACAGGGGAACTCAGTTCCACTAGTTAAAATTAGGGCTGACTCCGCCCACTTCACTCTCCCTCCTCCCCCCTCCCGATTCCTCTGCAAAGAGCTTTTCTTCTTGGTTGGCCGGCACTCAGAGTGTTTGACTCCAGATTCCTAGGGGGGCGACTTGTCAACTTCCCTGGCAATTTTGAGTAACTCCAGCTCGCCTAGCTGCAAAGACTAAGAAAGGGCTTTCGCCACTGTCTCTCCAGTCCAGAGCGTTTCACTAGCGCTCTGGGTGTGAGGTTTCTTTGGGAGACTGTCCCCATCGCTATTGGAGCTATTGCTCCATCGCTATTGGGGAGGGGGGAATTCTTCGCTTTCTGTTCTGTAGGCGCCAGGCGCTGTACAGAACTGGCTGGCTCCGCCCACTCATCGCTGACGTCGTCGCTGGCTAGGAACCAGCCGCGGGTAGACCTGCGCTCCGCCAGCCTCCGGCTTATGACGTCACTTCCGGTGGGCGGGTCCTGACACGTGCCAATCAAAAGTGAGTTCCTGTTCTTAAACCATTTAGATGACACCACTGGGGCCGGCCCTAAGCAGGGCACTGGTTCATAACGTGGTTTCTCGCCGAAGTGGCCCGCAGAACCTTATCTGTGCTTCCATTTCTCAGAAATCTCAAGAGACGTCACGCCTTATATTAGCACTACTGTGGTCAGGAAGCTCCCAGGCAGCGCCTGAACGAGGCTGGCTGCCGCCGCCTGTCAGGGATGCACTTGGTGGCGGCAGCCTGCTGGGGCTGCCGCAGAATGTGCAGGAGGCCCCAGGAACCCGTCCCTTCTAGGCGAAGGTCAACAGACTCAGTGCTTGCTAGGAAAGACTTGCCAAACTAGGGAAGTCGAGAGAATGATTTCCCTGTCTCCGCAGCTCCCGGAGCGGAGGGCTGGAAAAAAGAGGCTCTCGGTGTGACGGTCCGGAAGTGCTCTAAGATCCCCGCCAGCTTCCCAGGGGCAGCGGCCCCTTCCCTGGGAAAATACAGCCGCCTCCAAGAAGACCCAAAGGTAAGTTTGCAACCCTTTGGGAGGGGAGGTGAGGGGAGGGACGGTCAAAACTACAACGCAAACCAGAAAGCCAGGAAGATTTTGTGCAGGGGAACCTTGACGTCCTCTTCCCCCCAAGTCCTCTCACCTACAATGCAGAGGCAGATCTACAGGGAGGGCAAAGCTCGAAGTGTTGCAAGGAGCCTTACCCTGTCGTGTAAACCCCTCCTCTCCCTTGCTGCTGTAGCCAGCAAGCAACGCCAAGATGTTGCTGTTCCCTGTGAGGATTGGCTAAAACGGTGCAGGAGAGGAGTGATTTCCACTGCAAGGTGAGGCTTCTTGCAAAACTTAGAGCTTTGCCCTCCCTTAGATCTGCCTCTGCCACAATGAAAGCTCTCGCATGGCCTGCGGAGCAGAGCGCCTGGCAGGTGCTGCCAGGGCGGATCTGGCCTCACACAGCCGCTATGTAGCTCCACAGAACTTGTGGGAAAGGGCTTAGCGCAGCTCATGCCCCACTTCAAGGGAGGAGGGAGGAAGTGCCACTGGGAGCTACAGTCTCCGGCACGCGAGTGTCTTCCCTGGGCCTGGCTTGCAGCCACCTGATCATCTCCAGGCAAAAGCCAATTAGCCTTTCGCTCTCTCCCCTGGGCCCTCTTCTCTGGCCCTGCAGCACATGACACACCCGGCCTTGAAGGTGGATTCCTGGCCGGCCGGTCGAAGGGGCTTTTTGCTGCCTCCTCTTTTTGAGCCAGCTCATCCAGTTCAGTGAGTCTCAGTGCAGGATAAAAAAGAACAACAACTGCGCTCTTGCTCGAGACTTTGCCCTGAACGGATCTTCAGCTTCCACAGGTCCAGGAAGAGGGCTCTCTGCTGAGCGGGGACACGGCGATGGCTTCTTACAAAGTCCAAGTGGCCACCGGGCAGTACTGGGGCTCCGGGACCTTCGACGCCATCTCCATCACGCTGGTGGGCGCCAAGGGCGAGAGCGGCAAGCAACTGCTGGACAACGTGGGGAAGGACTTCGTCCCAGGAGCGGTGAGAAGCTGCAGAGTTCGGGGGGGGGGGAGTCGGAAGGAAGGAAGGAAAGGGGGTCACCCAGGCAGTGGCGGATCTAGGGGGCAGGGGGGGCAAGAGCCCTGGGCGCCATCTTGGGGCTGTCTAGGGGGGCGCCAGTGGCCCCCACAACATTGTGCGGGTAGACCTGGGCTCCGGAGCCCAGGTCTACCCATTGGGACCAGCCGCAAGTAGACCTGGACTCCCTTGAGGGGAGCCCAGGTCTACCCACGGTCATTTCTAATGGGTAGACCTGGGCTCCCTCTAGGGGAGACCAGGTCTACCCGTGACTGGTCCCAATGGGTAGACCTGAGCTCCGTGGAGCCCAGGTCTACCCAGGGCTGCTTCTGGTGGGTAGACCTGGGCTCCCACGGGGGCGCACATCTATTGGGTGCCCCGGGCACCATTTTGGCTAGGTCCGCCCCTGCACCCAGGTGCCCAAACAGTGGCTTTCCACCGATGCCATTTCCCCATCTGCAGCAGGGCTGAGCACTCGGCTGCCTTCCTCTTGCCCGTCACATGTTGCTTTCAGGAAAAGATAACCTACCCTTCAGCAGACTCGGCCGCGGATTAAATTTGAGTGCAGCCAGGTCCTCAAGCCAACCACTCACCCTGAAGAGGGGGAATTTGTGCTTGAATTAAACAACACGCCCCCACGCCAAGAATGCCTCCTCTTGACTTGCAGGGGGGCTGCCCCTTGCCTAGCATGGCGGTGCAGTGATGGCAGTGGCGAACTGGGGATAGGGAGGCAGCTGCACCAAGCAACAAGCTTTGAGGGGGTGTCGAGCCAAACTTGACACCAGTGGTCAAGCTTGTGAAAACCTTGGTACCTATGGATAATTGTTGCTGTTCAGTCGCTAAGTCGTGTCCCCCCTGGACCACAGCACGCCAGGCCTCCCTGTCCTCCACTGGCTTCCAGAGTTTGCCCAATTTCATGTCCATGGCATCGGTGACACTATCTAACCATCTCATCCTCGGCCGCCCCCTTCTCCTTTTGCCTTCAATCTTTCCCAGCATGAGGGTCTTTTCTAAAGAGTCCTCTCTTCTCACCTATGGATAATATCATCATGCTATATATCACTGGCAAGGTAATTTAATGCAGAATGCAATGAAACAATTGCAGTAGCTGTATCTTATCAAACACTATGGCCAATTAACCAGGAAGCGTTTTATTTATTTACTGAACTACATTTGTTTCCATTGTGGCAGTGTGGGGGGGGGGGACTACAAAATCTTCTTTGACCCCAGGTAGCTGATGCCCCAGCTCAGGGCTGGCTTTAAGCCAATGTGACCAATGTCATCACATCGGGCCCCGCGCTTCAGGGGGCCCCGCGCTAGCAGGATGAGCATATTGCCTGTGGCTGCAGCTGGGATCTCGATGGGCTGTAGGTCAGTGGGGTGAGCAGAGCAGCTTTACCTGGGTCTCTCCCACCTGCCTCTGCCTCTGAACAGGCCAAGATGGGCCACCTGGAAGCAGTTGGCGGTGATGTTAGGATGTCACCACCAACTACTTCCACATGCCATGCTTTGCATGCGGCACGAACAGCGCTCTTCTGGGCCAGTGGGGGCCCCGCAGGGAGGGTTGGGGGCCCCACAGGAATGCCCCACATTGGGTCCCGCCACTACTAGTGCCGGCTCTGCCCCAGCTACGCGACTGAGTGACAAGTCATAAAGGGGAATAATAAAAGCTTCTTCAAATACGTTAGAAGCAGGAAACCTGCCAGAGAGAAGAAAATTCACAGTCAGGGAATAAGAGGGCAGGTCCTCTTATGGATCCAGAATTGGTTGAGGGCCAGGAAACAGAGAGTGGGGGTCAATGGGCAGTTTTCACAATGGAGAGAGGTGAAAAGTGGAGTGCCCCAGGGATCTGTCTTGGGGCCAGTGCTTTTCAACTTGTTCATAAATGACCTGGAGACAGAGATAAGCAGCTAGGTGGCCAAGTTTGCGGATGACACAAAACCTTTCCGGGTGGTGAAGACCAGAAGGGATTGTGAAGAGCTTGTTGGGGGAATGGGCAGCAAAATGGCAGATGTGTTTCAACGTAGACAAGTGTAAAGTGTATAGCCTTCACCTATAGGCTTATGGGTTCTGAGCTGTCCGTGACAGCTCAAAAGAGAGATCTTGGGGTGCTGGTGGACAACTCAATGAAGGTATCGACCCAGTGTGCGGCAGCAATTAAGAAGGCCAATTCCATGCTTGGGGTAATTAAAAAAGGGGTTGAGAATAAAACAGCCAATATTATCATGCCATTGTACAAATCGATGGTAAGGCCGCACCTGGAATATTGTGTACAGTTCTGGTCGCCGCACCTCAAAAAGGACATAGTGGAGCTGGAAAAGGTGCAGAAGAGAGCGACGAAAATGATTACGGGGTACCTCCCTTATGAAGAAAGACTGCAGCGTTTGGGGCTCTTCAGTCTAGAAAAAAGGCACCTGAGGGAGGACATAATTGAGACATACAAAATTATGCACGGAAGGGATAGAGTCGATAGAGGGATGTTCTTTTCCCTCTCTCAAAACACCAGAACCAGGGGGGCATCCGCTAAAACTGAGGGTTGGGAGAGTTAAAACAGATAAAAGGAAGTACTTTTTTACCCAGCGGGTAGTTAATCTGTGGAACTCTTTGCCACAGGAGGTGATGATGGGATCTGGCCTAGATGCCTTTAAGAGGGGATTGGACGGATTTCTGGAAGAAAAGTCCATCGTGGGCTATAGGCAATGATGGGTTGTAACCTCCTTACATTAGCAGTAGGCTACTTCAGATTACCGGGTGCAAGGGAGTGACAACAGGATGCAAGCATCTTGTTGTCTCGTGCCTCCCTGAGGCACCTGATACAGGAAGCTGGACTAGATGGGCCTTTGGCCTGATCCAGCGGGGCTCCTCTTGTGTTCTTATATTCTTATGTCTTTTCTCTCCGCCCAGGTGGATGAATTTAAGGTGTCCTGTGGCCAAGACCTGGGGCCGCTCCTTCTGGTCCGTCTCCACAAGGACCCGTACCTCTTCTTCCCGGAGGACAGCTGGTACTGCAGCTTTGTCCAGCTGACAAGCCCCCAAGGCGAGGTGTCCCAGTTCCCCTGCTACCAGTGGATCGAGGGGTATCAAAGCCTGGAGCTGAGGGAGGGAACAGGTGAGAAATGAACAGACCCCCTAACACTCCCATTTCCCCATCCAGGAGCATTGCTAGAGAGGGTGGAGGGTATGTATTGCAGGTGCCACAATACGGCATGGACGTGGGCCGCCCACCCGCAGTCAGAGCCATTCTGGGCAGCCACGGCTGTCGCTGCCCAGAATGGCTCTGACCCAGTGGTGTCATTCAAATGATTTAGGAACAGGAACTCACTTTTGATTGGCACTTGTCGGGAACCCGGAACCAGCCACGAAGCCCGTTAGGACCCGGAACGCCCGTTCTGGTCCGTTCCCCCTGAATGACATCACTGCTCTGACCGCGAGTGGGAGGGCCACGTCCACGCCGTATTGTGGCACCTGCAGTATTGATCATGCCGCCCCCCTACAGCCCCCTACAATCCACATCCAAATGGCCATACAAGACCACTTCACTGGGATAGTAACACAAATGCCTCCAGTCTACCCATTTCCTCTCTACCATAAGAAACTGCAGGCAGCATTTCCATTATTTCGCAAGAACCTGTTTTTTTTACGACGCTTGAAGTGCAAACTCTTCAGCTATGTGTGATTCTAGCACCCCTCTCCATTTCCAGGCAAACTGGCTTGTGACGATATCGAGAGCCCCTTGCTCCTGCGTCAGCGGGTGGAGGAGGTGAAAGCGAGGCAAGACAGTTACAGGTAAGGCATTTTTTCCCCTGCAGTATTTCAACCCTCCTCGTTGCCCTTTATGCGCCCCACCTCTCCAACCTCCTCATGCAAAACTCCTTTCAACGTTCGCAAATCATTAGGCACTGTTGACTCAGAGCACACTGTTCTCTTTGAGTCCTTGCTGCCAACTGGGGGTTGCTAGCCAAAACACCGTTTTACATTCTCGCCACATGCAGTCAGGCTTGTTTGCAACATTCCAAGCAATAGACGCTATAGAGCTGTGGTATTCAAACGTTTTAGACCGGGACCCACTGTTTAGAATGGCACTGGTGTCAGGACCCACCAGATGTCATTAGCTTGGAAGTGGTGTTGTGGCAGGAACAGTGTGCAGATGTTGTGTGCAGTGGAACAGTGGTTCTCAAACCTTTCACATCGGGACCCACCAGAAGTGATGTCATAGCTGGAAGTGACATCATCAAGCATGAAATGCTGTCATTTTAACATAACAAAATGACACTCCTGAATTGTAAATTGGCATTCTTGGACTGCAGCAATTGTACAACTATGACATATCCCTGACAGAAAGCAAGATTAGGACAAAATATTTTGTAAAAGCACTGCACTAAAAACGACATTTAAAAGAAACCCTCACTTGAAAATTCAAACTGTTAACACTCACAAAAGGAATATAACAAGACTAAAGTCTGTAGTTGATGCAGAGAAGATGGCTTCTCCCAGCTTACCGTGACCCACCGGACATCAAGTCATAACCCACCAAGTGTGTCCCGACCCACAGTTTGAATAATACTGCTGAAGGGTTATAAAGGTTTAAAAACAAACAAACCGGGAGGCTAAAGAACAGCATTTGCAAAGATTCCTACTGGAAAGTATTCCCTTTGCGTAAGGTCAATTCCTGGTTCCTGCATCTGGTACATCACTGATGTCTTGTCCTGTTTTTGCCTTCATAAACACTTGCTCAATTTGTCAGTTCCCTCCTCGGAGGTAAGAGGCAAAACCTCTGGAGTGGGAGGCAGATGCCTCTTGTCTCTGTGCTCACATTCCTGCACCTGGACAGTGGTGCTAGGAAGCATACAAGCTGCCAAGGCACACCCTTGCAGGTGTAGAGGTAGATTTTGAATGGCTGATAAACTGCTGGAGCGACTTTTCTGCTGTATCCTGAGCCACAAGGACTGGCATTATTCTAGCTTCTAAATCAGCAGAAGACAGGCAATTGCAGAGCACGTGCGATACAGCCTATCCTCCTTATCTGCGACCTCCAGTGATGTCATGCAGGGGGTACGCAGGGGTACGCGAGTACCGGTTTCTAGGATTATGGCTGGCCCCGCCCATTCGCCCGCCCATTCGTCGACTCCACCCCCTGCAATGTTTGAATTTCCTGCACGTTTGAGTTGCCTGCACGTTCTCAGAGCCAGGCAGGCAGGCAGGCAGCAAGTGGAGCCTTGCCTTGCCTTGCCACTGAAAAATGAGCTGCTCTGGGGTTTTGGGACTGTTGGGTCACTTTAACATGATGCCAGGCCTCCTTAACGTGTTCTGGGGGTGCTGTGGAATACTGTTGCAACTGTTGGGTCAGTTTAAAATTGTCTGAGGCCTCAAAAAGGGCTTTTTCATGTCACTTCCTGCCACGACATCACTTCCGGCGTATGACGTCACTTCTGGTGGGCGGGTCCCGACACATGCCAATCAAAAGTGAGTACCTGTTCTTAAATCATTTAGATGACACCACTGGCGACCTCACTTATCTGCATGAGGCAGAATGGGCTACTTTCCTCATTATCTGTGCCTCTGTCCTCATTATCCACTATGCAGAGCCCTTCCAGAGGCTGCTGGGTCCTTCAGAATGGCACCTGCTGGGACCAGCACTGACACCTTTAAAACGGCCAGCAGAAGCATCCGCCAGGCATGTTTAAGGGGCTGTGTTGGTTGCATGTGCCATTCTGAAGGTCCCTGCAGCCTCTGGAAGGGCTCTGCAGCATTCAGAGATCTTCGGGCACTTCCTGCTGCGCTCTGCTGGCTTCCTGAGGGTCTCTGCTGGATTCTTCTTAGGACAGATAAGCAGTGATGTCATGCAGGGGGTACGCGAGTACTGGTTTCTAGGATTACAGCTGGCCCTGCCCATTCGCCCGCCCACTCGTCGACTCCGCCCTCTGCAACGTTTGAATTTCCTGCATGTTTGAGTTGCCTGCATGTTCTCAGAGCCAGGCAGGCAGGCAGGCAGCGAGCGGAGCCTTTCCCTTCCTTGCCACTGAAAAAGGAGTTGCTCTGGGGTTTTAACATGATGCCAGGCCTCCTTCACATGTTCTGGGGGTGCTGTGGAATACTGTTGCAACGGTTGGGTCAGTTTAAAATCATCTGAGGCCTCCAAAAGGGCTTTTTTCATGTCACTTCCTGCCACGACATCACTTCTGGCTTATGACGTCACTTCCGGTGGGCAGGTCCCGACATGTGCCAATCAAAAGTGAGTACCTGTTCTTAAATCATTTAGATGACACCACTGCAGATAAGGTACCCCTTGCGCCTAACTCCATTGATCTCATAGGATCAATTATTCATTATCTGAAAATTTGCTATCTGTGAGGATTTCCAGGAACCGAACCCTAGCGGATAATGAGGATTGAAGGGGTCTCTTCAATCTAGAAAGAAGGCGCCTGAGGGGGGGACATTATTAAGACGTACAAAATTATGCAGGGTGTAGATAGAGGGAATCTCTTTTCCCTCTCCCACATCCAGGGGACATCCACTAAGGCTGAGTGTTAGGAGAGTTACAACAAACAAAAGAAAATATTTCTTTACTCTCCGTATAATTAATCTGTGGAACTCCTTGCCACAAAATGTGGTGATGGCAAAATGTGGTCTTTAGAAGGGGATTGGATAGATTTATGGAGGAGAACATCACAGTTTACAAGCTGTATTGGGTATGTCCAGTTTGAGATTAGCTGGTCGCTCGTCATGAGGGCCGGGTAGGAATTCTGTTTCTGTCATCTGAATTGGCCATGGATGGCAATTGTTGTTTTTTGGCTACCCCAGACTGGCAAGGGAGGGACGGTGTGTTCTTTCGGTTTCATGTCTTAAAAATAAGCACAACTTGGGGAGGCACAACACCAGGGTGCCAGGTGTGTGTGTGTGGGGGGCTGGCTGTGATTTTTCCACCTCTGGGGATTTGCCCCTTGCCCCCATGAGGAATGCCACTGGGGAGAGGGGGCTGGGTCTGGTAAGTATGTCAGTGGGTGTAGCAGGAGGGAAGTCAAGCGAGAGGGAGCCGCAGTGAAGGAGACCAGAAGGGTGAGGGCAGACCGGAGACCTTTGGCTGGGCATTGGGGAAGTCATCGGAAGAGGAGACGAAGGGCTGCTGTTTTGTAAAAGTCAGAATCTGCTTCCCAACTCAGGTGGGCAGAGTTTGTCCCAGGAATGCCGCGGTGCCTGGCTGTGGAGAGCATCGAGGAGATGGACACCAACGTGAAGTTCTCCCTCACCAAACTGGGCACATTCATTCTGCGCTCCAACCTCACGTGAGTCCTGACGTTCACGGATCGCGAGCAGAATCTGCCTGGTTCTCATAGCCTCGGCGCAGGGATTGTTTCCCCCCCCACACACACACACACATGTTAGCAAACTGGGAGTGCTTGTCTTGGGGAGGGGCTTCTTCTCTCCTTTCGTGCCCAGGTTGTTTCCGCACACCAGGGAGAGCTCTTAGCACTGCCAATGCCTGGCCCTTCCCAGTTAGCAAGGAGTTAAAACGGTCGTTTCCCAAGGCCTTCTGCAGTGTTTGCTCATATTGAGCAAAGGTCCTCAGCAACTTCAATTAATGCTTCCTGTTTGCAAGGTTTGGGGTTTGGTTGCTTGCGGACAGTGCTCATTCAAGACAGTTTGCTGCCTGAAGCAAAGCACACAATATTGTGCCCACTTCCTTCCTTCCTCTTCCTCTTCCTTGCTTTTATAATCACAGCCCCACTTACTTCTTTCTTTCAGATCCTTTCCTTCATTTTCCATTAAATCAATCCCCACCTTTTACATCAACATAGAACCACATAAAAAATGGTTCTCAAACTTTTTAGCACCGGGGCCCACTTTTTAGAATGACAATTTGCCCAGGACCCACTGGAAGTGATGTCATGGCAGGAAATGCCATCTTTGTGATACCAGAGCCTGCTGCTTCCCTGAGAATGCAGCAACATGTTGTGTTATTTCTCAGCCATTTTCCAATAGCAAAGTGAATCAGAAAGAAAAATGCTTATTTACAACCTTGACACAAGCAAAACAACTACACAGCCCTCCCACTTTCCAGCATCCCATCTTCCCACATTTTCAATATGGCTGCTCTAGGAGCTTCATGACCCACCTGAAATTGGCTCGCGACCCACAGTTTGGGAAGCACTGGCATAGGGGCTCAAAGCTAAATTTAGGCATTTCCATTTAGCTCTTTCTCCCTACAGCTGTCTGCAGAGGCCTGCTTCGTCCCTGGAAGGGAGGGAGCTGCCTCGCACTGTTCAGATCCACGCTGAGATTGCAGAAGGTCCCGTTCTTGTTGGTTCTTTCAACACAGCTGAGTTAGGGGAAACTTGTCTACATGACCGAGAATATTTCCAGCTCAACCAGCAAAGCAGGGTGGTAATAAGCATTGCAAAAATTGCCTTGAGCCAGTTACCATTGACATACTTCATTGCTAAGAAACAGATGATTATTCCAGAAGCAACACACACACACACACACACACACACACACACACACACACACACACACAC
>JAJKFI010000165.1:47552-59903 GCA_029204185.1 Lerista edwardsae | reverse complement strand
TGCCACTCACCCGTTCCTCCCGCCCAGCATTCCGGCAGCATGACGCCGCCGGGCCTAGCTATTCAGTTCAGTTTAACATGGTGCTTCCCTCGTCCACAGTATGACTTTGGTTCCTGGATCCCCAACAGCCCACCTTCCATGAGAAGACCCCCACCCACAATGAAGGGCACGGCCACCTTGGAGAGCATCCTTGAGACCATTCCTCAGGTCAACATCACCTGCATCGCCCTGAGTTCTCTGTGGTTGCTTAGCAATGAGGCAGGGGACCGGGTAAGCATTCCGGGGGGCGGGGGCGGGGGGAGATTCTGATGTGAACCTGTAAACCGCTTTGTGAACTTGTATTGAAAAACAATATATAAATATTGTTGACTGATATTGTTGATTGATATTGTTGACTGACGACAGAAGTCACCTTTTAAAATCTCCAACACCTCTGTGGCAAAATTTCTGAATTAGGGCTACTAAATTGCCACTAAAATGTTGTTTTACTCTAAAAAGGGGGCCTTTACAACATTTTGAAACTTAGACATTTTCTGAATGTGAGAAATTCATGGAATTTTTAAGAATTAAATTTCAGGAGCAAGGCCTGCATTTGGCCACACAGATGTAACACATGTTCCCCCCCCCCATATTTTTTTGTTTTGATTCCAAAATGCTTTCGATTGGTTTTTAGGTCTTTAGAACGCGAGACATTAGTTGGTATTTGAATCTGAGCGAATTGTGACCTTTCAGAGCATCGCCTTCACGGAGTTCTTCCAAATCTCTTTCAGAGGCCTTTGGGGGACTTTCCGGACGAACATTTCATTGAGGAGGAGCCAAAGAGGCTCATCAAAGCCTTTCAGAACCGCCTGGCTGAGATCTCGGAAGAAATTGACGAGAGGAACAAATCGCTGCCCCTTCCTTACAACTACATCAACCCGCCTCAGATAGAGAACAGCATCGCCATTTAGGCCCCAGCGACTGCTGAGGTGACCGGAATTTGGAATTGCAGTGCTCCCCTGGCCATTTTTTCCCCTTTTAATGAACAACTGCATTAGGAGTAAGCACCATTCCACCCCAATGTTCCTCAGCAATTAAAACAGAAAAGGAGCTTGTGCCATTGGCTCTTAGCAGACCAGGCTCCAAAGCTCTTGCATTACCTCCTACCATTTTGGAAGCTCTTATTGATTGCTGTGAAACTACCAGAGAAATCCTGACCGGCACTTAAGCCAGCTCAAGTCCCCTGTGCTGCCTTCACCAGTGCAGTAAGCAGATTGCCTGCTGTAGCAGCTGGGATCTCTATGGGATGTTAGTCAGTTAGTCAGGGCGAGCAGAGTAGCCCCACTTTCTCTTGGGCCCTCCCACAGGCCTCTGCTTTTGAACAGCCCGAAATGGACTTCCCAGAAGCTGTTGGCAGTGACATAATCATTGCACCACCAACTATTTCCAGCGCCACGCTTCATGTGCAGCACCACAAGTGTTCCTCCTGTTGCCACAGCTTTATGGGGAGTGGGAGCCTTGTGTAGCCGTGAATGGCTGTGAAGGCGAGGGGGAGAGGCCGCTTTACCCAGGAGCTCAGGCTCCTGCAAAACTTAGCATTTTGCACTCCCTCTAGGAACGCCACTGAATGTAGCGTTCTCACTCAGGAAAATAAACCCAGTTCTGGTCTCAGTATCAGGACCCAAATGAGGCTTCGTGCCAGATAAGAAATTCAAATCATATAATACGTTACGATTTCAAATACTGTGATAAAATGAGCAAAAATCATGTGACTACGTTTTGTCTTGCGAAAAACATGTAACTGCTGAAATCTGAATAAAAAATATCTCAGCTTCCAAATCAAACTTGGATTTTATAGTAAGACTGCAAGGGGTCTTGTAAACCAAATACGCTGAGATGTTCTTAAGGCAATGATTTGTTCTTTTTTTTACTGTTTCACTATTATGATTTTTTTTCAGCTGCTTTACTGCTTAGTTTTAGCTTTAATGTTTTGTTTTGTTTTCACAATATGTATCAAAAGCCACTTTTTGTAAATGAAAAGTCAGGGTATAAACTTTTGAAATAAACAAACTTGCCAAACCCAAAGCTTCAGTCATTTTTTTTCCCTGAACCCCCTAAACTCAGTGGCACCTCTTTCTAGCAAATGTTTACTTGAATAGATTGAATATAAATTTCAGTCTCTCCACTGGTGCACTCCCCAATGCCGCACGAGTTCCGCACATGTCCAACCAGGAAAGTGAATTGCGCAGTGCCCGAAAGAGGAGGAAATTCAAACAGTGGTGGCTTGTCAGCACAACATGTGAGAGGGATCTTGGAATTGCAGCGGATCACAAGGAGAACATGAGTCAGCCGTGTGATATAGCTGCAAAGAAGGCTGATGCAATTGTAGCCTGCATTAATAGACCCATAGCGTCCAAATCACAAGAAGTTGTGGTTCCGCTTTACTCTGCATTGGTGAGACCTCACCTGGAATTCTGGGCACCTCAGCTCAAGAAGGATGCGGCCAAACTAGAACAGGTTCACAGAAGAGCAATGAATCTGATCAGGGGGTCTGGAAAACAAGTCCTACGAGGAAAGGTTGAGGGAACTTGGTATGTTTGGCCTGGAGAAGACTGAGAGGGGATATGATGGCACTTGTCAAATAGCTGAAGGGCTGTCATAAGGAAGAAGGGACAAATCTGTTCTCACCTGCCTTTGACAGTAGAACTAAGTCCAATGGGTACAAACTGCAAGAGAGGAGATTCTGGTTGGATGATTTCTTGACAATAAGGACAAGATGATTTCTTGACAATAAGGACGGTTCGACAGTGGAACAGACTGCCACTGGAGGGAGGTGGTGGATTCTCCCTCACTGGAGACCTTCAAATCAAGTCTCTACAGGCACCTGCTGGAGCTGCTGTAGGAGAATTTCCTGCTGCAGGCAGGGGGTTGGACTAGATGACCTTGTAGGTCCCTTCTGACTCTATGATTCTATGAATGGGGGCACCATTAGTGCTCAAGGTAGGTAAAGAGATTATGAAGAAGTGCCCACCTACTGTAAATGGACTTAAGTCCCCAGGACAAACGAAATACAGTCCAGGGTATTGTGGGAGAATTTCTGAGAACTCCTGGACAGTATGTGAGGTCCTGGAGGACTGGAGGTGTGCCAACATCATCCATCCCTACTTGTTTTTTTAAAAAGAAGGGGAGGAGAATCCAGAAAGCTACAGGTCTTTCAGCTTGATTGGGCTGGAGGAAATGCCTTCCTTTTTGCAAGACACATGATGGAAGGGGCTCTTTTCTTAGGTTGCCAATGACACACACGGTGATCCGGGCTCAGAGAAAAATGGATTCTGCATTCATCAATGGGGAAGCAAACATTCGAGGCTTCCTAATGCTGATGTGGACCTATCACGCCTTGCCTTCCCAGCAGCTGCAACAAGGTGGCGCCACTGCTCTCCTGTATGCACACCTGTCACATTCACGTTTCCAGCTTGCAGGATGCCGGAGGAGAGAATAGGTCTCTTTCGCGGCAAGGAGCACCCCCAACACAGGCTGCGGCTGAGAACCAGGATCAGGGCAGAAGGAGGTCTGTCCCCTGGGGGGTGTCTTAGGGACAACTGGAGGCAGTTCCATACTTCCCAGAGCCAACTGATTCAGCTGGGCGTGTGGCAGGAAGAGAGGGGGCGCAGGGCAGTGGTGTCATCTAAATGATTTAAGAACAGGTACTCACTTTTGATTGGCATGTGTCGGGACCCGCCCACCGGAAGTGACGTCATAAGCCGAAAGTGATGTCGTGGCAGGAAGGGACATGAAAAAAGCCCTTTTGGAGGCCTCAGACCATTTTAAACTGACCCAACAGTTGCAACAGGATTCCACAGCACCCCCAGAACATGTTTAGGAGGCCTGGCATCAGGTTAAAGTGACCCAACAGTTCCAAAACCCCAGAGCAGCTCATTTTTCACTGGCAAGGCAAGGCAAGGCTCCGCTCGCTGCCTGCCTGCCTGGCTCTGAGAACATGCAGGCAACTCAAATGTGCAGGAAATTCAAACGTTGCAGGGGGCGGAGTCGACGAGTGGGTGGGCAAATGGGCGGGGCCAGCCATAATCGCGTACCCCCGCGTACCCCCTGCATGACATCACTGTCCTTAAGCACTTCCAAGCCAAGGCAACGAGGCACACAGCCTCTGCTACCAGCCTGGGACCACAGTTAAGAGCTACAGCCTCTAACAGCAATAAGCAGCCTCTTAACTTTTAAATCCACATCAGCTAAACTAGCCCCAACTGCAGGGACCTATCCCAAAGCTGGAACGCTCCGCTTCGTGCCGGCTCTGCTCCTACCTGTTGGGTTGGCTCAGAAAGTCGCGTCGGGGTCACAAGGTTCCAACTTGCTGGTCCACCCCCAGGCACTCTGACACCTCCCTGAAGCCACTGGGAGAGGCTGCCTAGAGGTTTGGCATGTGGAGTGTCAGTGGTATGCGGGTGACACCCATCGATCTGCACCTTTCATTCCCATCGGGGATCCAGGAGACAGAGGGTGCCCTGATGCAGAGTCTGGCAGCTGTGGGAGCCTGGAGGTGGGCTAATCCAAGGTGGCAGCAGAGGTGCGGTAGACAGCAGGAGAGCTGCCTTCAGAATGGTTTCCACCTGCTCTCTTTGGGGTGGCTCCCTTGGAGGAGTCCGACTCTGCCGCTCCTTTGCCCGGAATATCTTGGCACAGCTCTGGCAGATGTGCCAACTGCGGCTCATCCCAAGGAGGGCAGATCTGGCTACGGGTATCCATGCCAACTTTCAGGGACTGCAGATGTACTGGGACTTGAAGGTCTCCAGTGAGAATCCACCACCTCCCTCCAGTGGCAATCTGTTCCACTGTCGAACTGCCCTTACGGTCAAGAAATCCTTCCTGTGAAAAACACAGATCTGTAGCGGTTCCCTAAAACGCAGCCACATGTCTAATCCATGAAAAATAAAATTTCCCACTGAATTGAAGGGGGTCCCACCTGCCATTGGCTCGCGACCCACTGAGTGGGTCCCAAGCCAAGTTTGAGCAACGGTGGCCTAAATAGCTCGGGGAGAGGGCAAGGAAGTCGGTTTCCTCCCGGGAGGGACGCGGCGCCGCGCAGGTCGTGGGCGGCACGTGGTGCGCTCCCTGGCCCGGGGATGTTTCGCGCTCAGAGCTGAGTGCGGTTGCCCCAGAGAAGGTAGCCGGGCGGGGGCCAGGCTCCGACGGCGTGAGCAGTTGCAACAGCCCGCTTGCAGCCGTTGCGTTGCGCAAGGGAGCGCCGCGCTGCACCCCGACCGGGAGCCACGCCCGTCCCGTCGAAAGCCGCCCCCGAGGAGGAGCGCGGCAGCCGTTCAGGCCTGCCTGGCGAGCGAGCAGCGAGCGGTCCGCGGCGCCGTCCCGTCCCGTCCCGCGCGAGCCGAGTCTCTCTGCACCCCGCGTCCTCCTCGCCATGGCCGCCGCTTACACCGTCCGGGTGGCCACCGGCAACCTCTTGCTGGCCGGCACCTACAGCCGCATCTCCATCACCCTGGTCGGGGCTCGCGGGGAGAGCGCCAAACACCCGCTGGACAACCTGGGCCGGGACTTCGTGGCCGGGGCGGTGAGTACTCCGGAGGGCTCCCGTCTGAGCTGCCTCGACACGTGCCAGAGAGGACCGCCGTGCGGAGGGGGGACGCGCGATTCGCCCACCGGCCTGATGGAAAGCTGGGCCGGGACGCTCTGATTGGGGCGCACAAACTCACAACGCCGAGTCTGCTTTTTGTGCGGGAGACGCTAGCAGGAGGGGTCAGTGTGTGTGTGTGTGTGTGTGTGTGTGTGTGAATGACTGTGGCATTGATTGCCGGGAATGGGGTGTTGGAGGCTTAACAGACCCCCACCCCCACCCCCACCCCCCACCCTTGTGACCTCCTTGATTCAAAAATGTCCAAACAGGACTTTCAGCATTTGGACAGGTGTCAAACCTGGGGAGAGAGGACTCCTTAGAAAAGACCCTCCTGCTGGGAAAGATGGAAGGCCAAAGGAGGAGGGGGCGGCAGAGGATGAGATGGTTAGAGAGTGTCACCGAAGCGATGAACATGAAATTGGGCAAACTCCGGAAGCTAGTGGAGGACAGGGAGGCCTGGCGTGCTGTGGTCCAGGGGGTTGCGAAGAGTCGGGCACGACTTAGCGACTGAACAACAACAACAAACCTGGGGGCAGTTTTGTGTTCTGGAACAGCAGCCCCAACTGCCCCCCCCATGGTTGCACACACCCCTTTTCCTGGGGGCGTGAGGATCCTGGGCAGTGCAGGATGCTCTGGGCTGAGATTCGTCAGAAGTATATGCAGGCGGGGGGCGTTAAGGATTGTACCTGGCTAAGGAAGCCACCTGGCTTCTCACAGCTGCTCAGCTGCTAGGAAAACGCCCAGCCGCAGCCCACTCCTCCCTGACAGGCCACCACCGCAGTCCCTGCTTCCCTGCCCACCCCCCAGCCCTACCTTGGCAGCCCCTGCTCTGCCCCGGCCTCTCCCCTGCCCCATTCCAGGCCTCCTGATGCAGAGGATGGAGGCAGCGGCAGGGAATGGTGGCTGCCCGCCCACCTCCTGCCCAGCACCGAGCCTGCAGGGGCCCCATGCTGTCGTGGTGGGGGAAGAAGGCCTGTGGCTCAGTGGGGCGCGAGCAGGAGGGCCCTGCAGGTTCCGTCCTGGGCCGCAGCTCATAAGAACATAAGAAGAGCCCCGCTGGATCAGGCCAAAGGCCCATCTAGTCCAGCCTCCTGTATCTCACAGCGGCCCCACCAGGTGCCCCAGGGAGGCACGAGACAACAAGATGCTTGCATCCTGTTGCCGCTCCCTTGAGGGCAGGGCAGGGAAACGCCCCTTTTCCCTGAGGAAAAGGGCACATTGCCACTGCCAGGACAGGAGGCCTTGCTGGCCTGCACTTCCCTGCCAACGGTGCCGCAACCCAGCTGTGCCCCTCCCTCCTGCAGTCCCAGAGTCTGTGCTCGTCGGCTGCTGGTCTGTGTAGACTCTGCTGCCCGGAAGCATCAAGGAAGCAGAGGCAGGGCAAGGCGGCTTCTGGTGGTCCCAAGACCAGGCGGAGGCTGTTTCTGGGTGCCCCTCTGCCCCACCCACCCCCGTCTAGAGCCAAGAGCCTCAGGGCAGTGCAGAGGCGGATCTACAGGGAGGGCAAAGCTCTAAGTGTTGCAAGAAACCTTCCCCTGTCATGTAAATCCCTCCTCCCCCTTGCTGCTGTAGCCAGTAAGCAACGCCAAGATGTTGCTGTTCCCTGTGAGGATTGGCTAAAACGGTGCAGGAGAGGAGTGATTTCAGTAGTGAAATTCAGGGGGTTCGCCCAGGTTCTATAGAACCGGTTGTTAAATGGCCAGGCCCCGCCCACTCGCTTACCTCGGCTGGCTTCAGGTTTTTTTTTGGCTCCAGCTATGACGTCATAGAACCGGTTGTTAATTCATTTGAATTGCACCACTGAGTGATTTCCACCGCAAGGTGAGGCTTCTTGCAAAACTCGGAGCTCTGCCCTCCCTTAGATCTGCCTCTGGGCCAGCGTGTGCAGGAGAGGTTGGTCAAGGGCTGCAAAACGAGGCTCCACAAGAGCTTTGCTGGCCCTGAAACCCTCTCAGGCTGGTCCTGCTGCTGCCTAAGAGGCATTTGCTGAGTGAGCTTCTCTTGGCAGCATGTCTCTACTTGGTCGTCACCCAGAGGCAACTGGCAACCCTTTGCGCAGGCCAGACGAGCGTGAAAGGGGAAGCCAAGCTGGCCTGGCAGGTGTGCAGCCGGCCCCTCCTTGGAGACGGGGCTCCCCGCTCCTTCCTGAGGCTCCCTTCCTCCCTTCTCCAGCATCAGAGGAGCTGTGCACAAACTGGAACAAAACTGGAACGGGTCTTCCTCCCAGGTAACTGTGCATTCCATTTCTGGCTCCCGAATGTCAAGAGCTCGCAAGCCTATTGGAGAAAAATACAGCACCTCTAGCATGCGTTGTTCTGAATCCCCAACTACTCACAGGCATTTCTCTGTGCACAGTTAACTGGGAGGGACGTGGTGGCACAGCGGGTTAAACCGCTGCTGCTGGGCTTTCCAACCGGAAGGTTGGGAGTTCAAGACTGTGTGACAGAGTGAGCTCCCGTCACTTGTCCCAGCTCCTGCCAACCTAGCAGTTTGAAAGCACCTAAATGCAAGGAGATAAATAGGGACCACTTTGGTGGGAGGGTAACGGCGTTCCGTGCGCTACGGCGTAGAGTCATGCTGGCCACATGACCACGGAAGCTTGTCCTTGGACAAAACGCCGGCTCTACAGGCTTTGAAATGGAGATGAGCACTGCCCCCTGCAGTCGGGCACGACTAGACCATTCGGTCGTGGGGGAACCTTTACCTTTAAGACCCATGGCCAACAATGGGACGTACTCCCGAGTAGATTTCTTTCTGCGTATGGCTTCTTTCATACTGTTTTTTCTGTTGCTTCCACCCTCCTCTCCACTCAAGTGCCTCCTCACCACAACCGGAGGAACCGGAAGTCAGGGTGGATTGGAATGCCTTGTTCATTAAACTCTTTTTTGGAGAGCCTCCAAATGAGAAAGTGGGTGGTGACCAGTGGTGTCATTCAAATGATTTAGGAACAGGAACTCACTTTTGATTGGCACTTGTCGGGAACCCGGAACCAGCCATGGAGCCCGTTAGGATCCGGAACGCCCGTTCTGATCTGTTCCCCCTGAATGACGTCACGTGGTGGTGACGTGGCGTCATCTCAACTCGGAGGGCAAACAGCCAGGTGCTGGTGGTGAGTTTGGAAAGGGGGGGGCGCAAAATATTTCCTTGCTCCAGGTGCTGTTTTCAGTCCTTACGGCTCTGCCCCGCACTGCATTTTGGGTTGCACGGCAGCACACAAGGAGCGTGGGAAGGGGTTGTGCTTAGTGCACAGAGACGGCTGTGTCCCCAAGTGGCATCTCCTGGTTGTGCCCCCCCAATCCGAAGCCTTCATAAGGACAAGAAGCCTTTGCTGGACCCAGGAAAGTCTGGAAGCTGCTGTGAGGCTAGCAAGGGGGGCAGCACCCGGGCAGAGCATTGACGACGGACTCAAGGCAGCAGTGATGTCATGCAAGGGGAACGCGGGAGAACTCAGTTCCACTAGTTAAAATTAGGGCTGACTCCGCCCACTTCACTCTCCCTCCTCCCCCTCCCAATTCCTCTGCAAAGAGCTTTTCTTCTTGGTTGGCCGGCACTCAGAGGGTTAAAGGGAGCGACTCCGGATTCCTAGGGGGGCGAGAAGGCAGCGGCTGCATCGATTGGCCTGGAGGGTGTCAGCCGGATCACTGTTTGCCGCGGAAATGGAGACCCGCGTCGCAGCACTTTGACGCTCCTCCCTTCTCTTCTCTGCCCAGGTGGACAACTACCAGGTGCCCTGCGAGCAAGACCTGGGGCCCCTCCTGCTGATCCGGCTGCACAAGGAGCCCTACCTGTTCTTCCCTGAGGACAGCTGGTTCTGCAGTTTCGTCCGAGTGACGAGCCCCCAGGGAGAGCTCTACCAGTTCCCCGCCTACCAGTGGCTGAAGGGCTACGGCACCTTGACCCTGTGGGAGGGGGCAGGTACGGCTCCCCTTTCCTTCTCCCAAGGGGAACTGGGGCCCACCCGCTGGATCTGTGGGCCTGACAGGCCCCGGGATAACCTTTGACAGCTGGTGGGTTGGGTGTGGGGCAGTGGCTAAGGCGTTTGCTACCCAGAGGCAGGGAAGATTGTTGTAGGCCCCCTCCCATTAACGTTAAGTAAATAAAGTTAAATAAATATGGTTTATTGGCTATAACTTTTGATAGAATGCAGATATTCCAACGCGGTTTGCTTCATCACATTCAGCATTAAATTACCTTTCCGATGACATGTAATGTGGTGGCATTATTCGTACAAACCAAGGTTGGCACAATTTTGGCCACTAGGGTCAAGCTCAGCTTGTTGCCCCCTAAAGCTGGTCGCCTGGTGCAGTTGCCCCCTCTGCACCCTCTTAGCTACGCCACTGGGGAGGGGGCATTTGCCTCCACCGGCAGGCCAGGCCGTAGCAGCCCAGCTGAGCTGAATTGCATGTTGTGCTTTTGCCACAAATAGTCAAGGCCTTGATGCCGCAGGGGGCGCTCCTTCCGGCAGCATAAGACCCTCGTAGGATTGGGCTGTGTGGATGCTCACTCCAGTTTGTGTCAGATTAGAGAGAGGAAAGACTCCCTGGCAGGCTTCCTCCCACCCGCTGTTGACTCCTCCCTCTGGTAGTAGCATTGATGTCTGTCTTCCAAAACCTGCTGCTCTCTGCTTCTCTCTGCAGCCAAAACGGTTGGCGACGACTCGGAGCATCCCCTCCTCTTGGCCCACCGCAAGGAAGAGCTGGAGACACGGCAGAAGACCTACGGGTGAGCAGGGGGCTGACCCCCTTGGTTCTCCCTGCAGCCGATGCAGGACCAACCAGGATTGCAAACTGTCAGACTGGTTACTCGGTTAGATTGGTGGTGCTATAACCCTTTTCTAATGGGATAAAGTCAAGTGGTTTCCCCAATTAATTGGGCAATGCATTTTCAAAGTGGTAATTAATTATTTCACAATGTCAGTGCTTCGAAAATAAGCCCTTTGATCTCACCTAGGAACTCGTTAGTGGCAAATGACAGAAGATAAAATGTGCAAACCTGGATTCCTGTTTTCAAGATATGGCCCGACTCTCCCGCGGTCTCCCTTTCAGCAGCGCCGCTTCGGATACCGTATCGCTTCACAGCTCAGCAGCTGACAGGCGCTTTGCAGAGTGACTCCTTGGCAGAAGCGGCCCTGCTGAAAGGGCGGCCTGTGTGGTAATTGGCCTCGGCAGGGCCTCCCACTCCCACCCTTCTCGGCCGGCCCCTTCTTGCCTTCTGAGGCCTCCTTCCGTCTCTCCCTCCCAGATTCCCGCCAAAAGCGGCCCTGCTGAAAGGGCAGGACTGGGAGAGACTTGGGCTGGGCAAAGCCTTTCTGGCGGCCGTAACCTGCCTGGGTGCTGTTAACGTTTGACGCGCCGGTCTGTTCAGTGCAAACGTAGGCAGATTTGCAGAACTGATCAGAGAAATTGTCCCCGATTAACCACATTACTTTGAATCAATCAATCAACTGGGACTGTTCTAACACTAACAGTGTTATTGGAGGGACTCACTTCTCCATCCCCACAGGCTGAGATGGTCCAGTCCAGGCAGTGAGAATGAGGCTTCAGTTGTAACTTGATTTGCCTGGCATGTATTTCTGGCGGGGGGGGGGCAGATCGTAAGGGGGTGATCTTCTGTCAGTATCTGCAGGGACTGGGCAGGGTGCATTGGGGGGGGGAGTGAGGGACAGTGGTCTCTGCATCCTGTTGCCACTCCCCTGCACCTGGCATTCTGAGGTAAATTCTGAGGTAAACACACTGCTGGCCAGTCAAGATTCTCCACAGCATTGCGCTTTGACAGCCACCAGAACCAGATGCTCCTCTTCAGACATATAGGAACAGCCCCACTGGATCAGGCCAAGGCCCACCTCGTTCAGCTTCCTGTATCTCACGGTGGCCCACCTGGTGCCTCAGGGAGCACACAAGACAACCAGATAATGTGCATCTCATTGCCACTCCCCTGCATCTGGCATTCTGAGGTAGCCTACTACTAATGTAAGGCGGTTCACAACCCAACATGGCCTGTAGCCCACCATGGACTTTTCCTCCAGAAATCTGCCCTTTTAAAGGCACGTAGGCTAGATGCCATCCCCACCTCCTGTGGCAAGGAGTTCCACAGATTAATTACCCACTGGGTAGAAAGGTGTTTCCTTTTATCCGTTCTAACTCTCCTGCCACTCAGTTTTAAGGGCTGTCCCCCTGGTTCTGGTGCTGTGAGAGAGGGAAAGGAACATCCTTCTATCGACTCTGTCCATCCCCTGCATGATTTTGTGCGTCTCAATCCTGTTGCTGCAGCTGGAAGGAGTATGAGCCGGGCTGGCCAAGATGCGTCAACGCGGAGAGCACGGACGACCTGGATCCCAACGTCCAGTTCATAATCACCAAGTCGACCGTCTTCGGTTTGCGCGCTGTCAAGTCGTGAGTTGATTGGGTGACAGGGAGCTTGCTGGGGTGGAAGTCTGGGTTGGGGAAAAAAAATCACAATTGCTGTTGATAACATAAGAACATAAGAGCCCTGCTGGATCAGACCAAAGGCCCATCTAGTCCAGCTTCCTGTATCTCACAGCGGCCCACCAGGTGCCCCAGGGAGGCATGAGACAACAAGATGCTTGCATCCTGTGGTATGGCCACTCCCTTGCACCCGGTACCAGTAGCCCTCCACCTTTGTAAGGAGGTTGCACAATCCATCATTGCCTATAGCCCACGATGGACCTTTCCTCCAGAAATCCGTCCAATCCCCTCTTAAAGGCATCT
>JAJKFI010000165.1:30377-41506 GCA_029204185.1 Lerista edwardsae | reverse complement strand
ATCAATCAATCAATCAATCAATCAATCAATCAATCAATCAATCAATCGGTATTTATATGCCATTTTTCAACACAAAATTCACAAAGAGGCTTACAGGCAAATAGTAACAATAAAGTTGAAATGGCTCCCTGTCCCAAAAGGGCTCACAATCTAAAAAAATGCAGAACATCCCTAGCAACAGTCACTAGAAAAGACACTTCGCAGGGGTGAAGAGGGACAGTTACTCTCCCGCTGCTAAATCCAAGAGGGACACCGCTTGAAAAAGTGCCTCTTGCTCAATTAGCAGGCTCAGTTTCAGTTTCACATCTGGTGGCACCGAAACCTCACCTTGGCAGGGCTTATGTAAGGACTGGGAATTTATTAAAATAAGGACTAGAAGCTTGAAGACAAGGCAGGCTGACTGAGCAACAAGGGCTAGTTCGAAGCTTCTGTCTCCTGCGTGGTTCTTGGCAGCTTCCTCTAGTAGTCTCTTGCTGCCCTCTCCTGGCAGCTCTTGGCCCTGCAGAGATAAAGTGGGATGAACATGCTTAAATCTTGTTGTGTCTTCCTTCCAGCTCAGCCAGACCCCAGGCCCTGAGAGTCCAATTTTCCTGCCCACCGATAACAAGTGGGACTGGACGCTTGCTAAGATTTGGGTGAGGATGGCCAACTTCCACGTGCACGAGGTCAACACCCACCTCCTTGAAGCACACTTCCACTGCGAGGTCTACGCCATGGCCACGCTCCGCCAGCTCCCCATGTGCCACCCTGTCTACAAGGTAATTGTTTTGACAGACAGACCCCCCCCACAGGGGATGCTGAGCCCAAAAGGGGGGGTGAACAATGGGAAGGGTCAATGATGAACAAGCCACTGGTTCGCTGGGACATTTTTGTATGGTCCTCAAATAAATGAGGTGCTTGTGAAATACCAGCATTCTTTTTCTTTTAAAAAACAGGATTCTAGTCATCATGATTCTTTAAATGAAGCAATTTTAGGAAAACCTTAAAAATCTTAAAGTAGTGAAAGTACTTAAGTTCCCTATTTAAGGGCGCAATCCTAACCTGGAGTTAGGCCGGCACAGTTAGGCCAGCAAACTTTGGCAGGCACAAGGGACCCCATAAAGTATGTTTGGACGATTCGCGGAGTCAGAGAGGCCAGCACACAGACGTGCGCCATCCTCCTCGACTCCAAGAGTGGTCCAAAGGCGCCTTACGGTGGCCCTTGTGCCAGCCAAATTTTGCTGTCCTAACTGTGCCGGTCTAACTCTAGGTTAGGATTGTGCTCTAAGTACAGGTTCGGTTCCAGTTGTCTTTAAGCAAACCAAAACGTGCATAAGTTGAAACATCTGGTTCCTGCAACCCAGTGCTATTACACCTCTGCAAAAGCACCACTGAAAGATGTACTGCACCTACACAAAAGCACCAATGCAGCTGTCCATACCTCGGACATTTGCAACTCGGGGAACCAGTGTAAATCTAAAATCAAAATAATGAAGACCACAGCAGGGCAAAGAGAGAGTCCAAAGGTATTAAGAACCATAGCTTTCTTGTGTCTTAAAATCCCATAACTGTTGCCGAAGCGAGGGAGAACTCACACAGACCAATATGATCAATAATAAAGTTCTGCTTTATTGTTGGATACAGACTCATATTTATGGCTCAGTCTTACAAAGCATTCGTTCACTGATTAACACATCAGAAGGTTGCTTTTGATTAACTCAGCTAGCTTCGGCAAACAAGACTTAGCAAATGACTGACAAGATTAGCAAGGGTAAACAAGCTTGATAGACTTTGACAGTTCCGCCGGCTTTCGCGATCCCCTTTCGCAAGCCGCGCTGCTTCCGATCTCTTTACCTTAGGGTTACATAGCACATGTCATCAATAACTTGGTGGATTGTAATAAACAAGCTTAGTGATTACACTGACAAGCCTAAGTGGTTTTATTTACTACTACAATCGCCTTTCCGCATTAGCGCTTCCTGCCGTGTCAGCGCTCTCTTAACCTTCCTGCCGTTTACTTAACATGTGTCATTCATCGTTAACCCGGAAAGTTTCAATCAACACCTTTGTAAATTGGTTTAACAAGCTTAGGGGCGGTAGACCGGCAAACAAGCTTAAAGCGGTCTCGCGGCTTTTGCAGTCTTTAGCGCAGGATGTTCCGTTCGCTATCGTGTTGCGCAAGGGCCAGCCGCGTCGTGTAGAGGTTAGTTGATTGCGTCGTGCAGAGGTCAGTTGATTGTAGCAGTCACTCACTTCGTTCTGGCCCATGTCCCCCCAATCCCATAGTCCTTAGTAAAGACCAGTCTTTCCACAACACCTCCCCCTCTTTTTTTAAACAGCTGGTCGGAAGTCTTAAAGGCAACATTTTGGATACATTGAAAACAGCAAGGTCCAAATAAACACATTAAAATACATAGGACAATTATCATTAGCACTGGTTGGAACAGATGTAGCAGCCAGGCTGGTAATCCTAACGAGCTGAACCAATCTGCAACGGGATCGGTTTGGATTCTAATTTTCTGCAGATTTTTCGTTAAAGCC
This sequence comes from Lerista edwardsae, assembly GCA_029204185.1. Classification (NCBI taxonomy): domain Eukaryota; kingdom Metazoa; phylum Chordata; class Lepidosauria; order Squamata; family Scincidae; genus Lerista; species Lerista edwardsae. The sequence goes on along the minus strand of JAJKFI010000165.1, from coordinate 38,986 downwards.
CTGAGTTTGGTAACAACGGAATCTGAGTGGTCGGACAGATTAAAACAACAGAGACCTTCCAGTTCGTCACATCCGTGATTATGAACTGCCAGAAGAAAATCCAAAGCAGCCCTGTTCTGTAGAACCGCCCTGCGTACCCCTCTCACATCCATAGCTATGTCTGCAAGCACGCTAGCAGTAATGTTCATTTGATTCCTAGCCCAGCACGCCAGCCGGCGTATCTGGTCCGCATTTATCCCGGCTTGAACCCCAGGAAGGAGCCAAGATGCAAAGACAATGGCAGTGGTGCTGCTGAGTTCTACCTTATCATTACAATCAGCAGGCAAGGCGATATCGCGCTTAGCTCTTTTCCTGATGAGGCTCTGCGCAGCAGTCATATTCACTGTGTTTAAGTTTAAAAACACAAGTTTTCCAATATAACACGGACCCCCAACTGATCGCCAGGGTATCCCAGTAAATGCACGGTCCTCACAAATCAGAAAAATTCCAGGTGGCAGCGCTCGGGGGGTGGGGATTTTCAGATCAACACACGCTGGCCGCATATGAGTGTCAGCGTGCCATAAATTGCTCCCAGTCACATTAGTATATTGTTCCCAGGTGGGTCTACCTGGGGTTTTTCTTTGATAATATGCGGCACCGTCAAAGGTTATCATACCGGTGCCATTTACGAAATCCATCTGTCTCTCAGTGGAGAAACCGCTTTCAAATTGAGTGACATTTTGTTTTATTCCAGGGGGGACTGACCACAAGAGGTCAATCTCCTCTGGAGGATCATGAGGAATTTGGTTCAGGGCTTCAATTATACTGGCCAGCAAGCAGGTGGCCCTGTGAAACGGCCATCGCTTTTCTTCTGCAACGTCACAACCACAAAGACAGTGTGAGTTTCTTGGGACATTACACTTAGGGGACACCTGGGTAGGGTTCATGTAAGACTTCAATTCGGTTTGCAACTCCTGTGGGGTCAGGGGCACTCCGATCATGCAGGATCGAAACGGATCCCCCGCTGCTGTCATGGCCAGACAGATGTGGGTCTGGTTCAGTCGTTCTGCCAGCGTTGTCCACAGGTTCTGTTTCCCCATCTGGAGAATCTGCATCTCGGCCGCTTGGCTCCCTGGCAGGCTCAGGATCGGAAGACTCACAAGGAGGAGGAGACAGATGTGGACGCACCCACTTCGCAGGGACCCACTGTGATCCATTTCCTGTTGAAACACAAGCATAACCTCTACCCCACGTTATTAACCGGCATGGTCCCCCCCAGGCATTTATTCGTGGATCATAACATTCTACCAACACTTCCTCAGAAAATTCGTTACTTTTTTTACTATGATGAAAATAAATAGGCTGTTTTTCTTGCAAGATCGATTTTACGTTTACCCAGTTTAAAACATACATAGCTTTGGCTACCACCCCAAGAATGCCCAGCTCCCCCTTTTCTTTCAAAAAGAGGGAAATATATCTTTTGACATCTTGATGTGTTCGTTCAATAATTGCTTGCCCAGTCGAATTGTAAGGCAGCCCGAAAACGTGTTTTACCCCCCACTGATTCATGAATTGTGCTACGGAATTTGCATGGTATGCAGGGGCATTGTCTGTCTTAATGGTGTCGGGTTTGCCTAAGACTGCAAAGGCTTGAAGCCAATGCTGAACTGCAGCTTTTGCTGTGGTAGAAGTAGCGGGTGTGCACCAGACAGCATGTGAACACGTGTCAACGGAAACGTGTAAATACTTCAGCCTCCCCAGTGTGGAAAGTTCAGTGACATCGGTTTGCCAAAGTTGCAGGGCTTGAGTTCCTCGGGGGTTGGTTCCTTGCGGCTGCAGAGGGGGGAGTCTTGCACAATCCGGGCAGGAGGCAACGATTCCTCGGGCAGTTGTTAGAGGAATCTTAAATTGCTTTGACAGCGTCTTCGCTGATTGATGAAAGAACTGGTGAGATTGGGTAGGCAGCTGGCAGAGGTAGGCTTGGCTTACACTGGTGTCGATCATGTTGTTTCCTGCGGCAAACGGACCGGGCAACGATTGATGACTGCGCATATGAGTAGTCCAGTACGGATGAGATCGCAGCACGACGCAATGTTGCAAAACCAAAAGGGTAGCGCTGATTTTACTGTCCGTATGAAAGTGCAGGAGGGCAAAGGGTAGCTTCAACAAAATGCCATGAACGTACAACGAGTCCACTATCAGGTTGACAGGTTCGTTGGGGTGATCTTTGAATACTTTCAGCGTAGCCAGTAGCTCCAGCTGTTGGGCTGATCCGTGCGCGGTATGTAGGCTGGTTTTCCATACTCCTTCTTCTTTCCATGCATAGCCGTAGGTTTGTGTTTTGGCACTGGCGTCAGCAAACAAGGTCTTAGCGCCACGGATCGGCTGCTCCGATCGCAGAGGGCGCCACTGTAGCGGCAAATTCGTTGAAAGGAGAGGATCAGCAGGTAGATGAGGATCGATGGGAATATTTGCTACAGCCAAAGCGAAGGTGACTGATTGCTGCATGGCTTCCGTGACGTTTTCCGCTGAGCAGTCAGTGAGACGGAGGTGGATTGCTTGAGGCAGCTGCCCAGTCATTTGAATTGTCCTTTGTTTTGCTTTCAGCAGCATTTCTCCCAGGCTGTCAAAAAACGCGGTGACTGTCTTTCGGGGTAAAGAAGCATGCACCCATTCCAGAATATTTAGTTTAGCGTCCTTATGTTGCCCAATAATTACTGCAATGGGCAATCGAGTCCCATAAACATACAGATTAACAGGAAGGGAGATGTCGAGTCTTTGCGAAGATGCGTGTGCAATCTTGCCTTCAATCGTTTTTAAGGCTTCCTTGGCCTCAAGAGTAAGCTTACATGGGTCTGTAATTTCTTTTGCTCCTTGCAAAAGGGAGTAGAGGGGCTGCAACTCTTGTGTAGTAATGTTTGCTCGCGGGCGAAGCCATTGAATGTCTCCCAGGACTTGTTGGAGGTTGTTAATCGTTGTTAGGCACTCTGTCCGTATTGTTGTTTTTTGCGGGACAACGATTTCTGGGAATATTTTAAGTCCTAGATAATTCCAAGGGGCAGTTCGTTGAACTTTCTCGGGTGCGATACGAAGTCCGAAACGGGACAGCTGTAGCTGGAGATCCTGCAGCATTTTCGTTGTGACTTCTTGGGGATCACAGCACAAGATGTCATCCATATAATGATAGACCAAAGTTTGGGGGTACCGCTTTCTCCAGCCCTCCAATGCTTTGTCCACATACCATTGACATATGGTTGGCGAGTTTCGCATGCCCTGTGGGAGGACGACCCACTCGAACCTTTGAGTGGGTCCTCTCAGATTAATTTCAGGCACGGAGAACGCAAAATATTTACAGTCAGCTTCGTGCAGAGGAATTGTGAAAAAACAGTCCTTAAGATCTATAACAACCAAGTCCCAGCCTTTCGGGAGCATGTTTGGGGAGGGCATTCCTGGCTGCAGCGCCCCCATGGGCTGCATAATTCGATTGACAGCTCTCAAGTCCTGGAGCAGGCGCCACTTCCCCGATTTCTTTTTGATAACGAATACAGGAGTATTGTAGGGGCTGGTGGAAGGGCGAATGTGTCCTTGAGCTAATTGTTCCTGAACAAGCTCTTTCAAGTGTTGAAGTTTCTCCGATGATAGCGGCCACTGGTTCACCCAAATCGGTTCTGACGTAGTCCAAGTTAGTTGTAATGTGGGCGCGGAGGCGCTGCCAGTGACCGCTGCTGAAAAGGCGGGGTGACGATCATAGCTCCCCATTGCGAAAGAACATCTCGCCCCAACAGCCATAAATGTGTGTTTAATATGTAAGGCGTGACTTGTGCGATGTGTCCTTCTCTGTCCAAAACAGTAAGCCGGCAAGCTGCTAGGAATGTCTTTTGATGATTCGTTGAGCCCCCGATTCCTGTCACTGCTGCTGCCGGTTCCAATGGCCACTCCGCGGGCCAGGCTTGTAGGGGGACAACCGAGGCGTCCGCGCCAGAGTCCAGCATCGCAAGCACCCTGATGTGGATCCCGTTGGGTCCCGCGATTGTGACCTCCCTGAGCGGGCGCTCCTCCGTCATAGGGGTGGCAAAGGCGATCGTGACGGCTGGCGCGTTTGTGGAACGAAGACCTCGTTGTTGAAGTACAGTTGGGGTTGCCGGCATAGCCTTCTGGAGCAGGATCAGCTGGGCGATCTTGTCTCCAGCGGCGATCACCACGGGGGGAGCCCATGTTCTCACCATCACTTTAATTTCTCCTCTGAAGTTCTCATCAATGCATTCAGGGATGACCATGAGCGCCCGTGTGGTTGCTGAAGATCGTCCTATTAACAAAGCAGAAAGACTCTCCCCCAAGTGCAAGCCGGTGGGCACGCGCACCGCATCGGGGGTGGTTAGGGTAATTGTGTTGGCTGCTGCCAATTCCACACCAGCGGACCCGCTTGCTGCGGTCCCGCCGGTAGCTGCATGGGGACCACGGGGGTAGCTACGGGATACGTCTGGTTGGCTGGCGCTTGGTTGGGGGAGAATTTGTTGTCCGCGCTCCCCGCGCGGATTTGCTGGTTTCCCTGCAGCGGGGAGCCATCCTTGTGATTTTTAGCCCAACATTCCGCCGCCCGGTGCCCAAACCTGCCGCATCTATTACAATCCCCCTGGAATCTGGCTTTTCCCTGGGGAGCGGGCGCCCTCTGCCCCCCTTGATTGTTCTGGGCTGATCGGTTCGGGCAGGATCGGCGGAAATGACCCGGTTGGTGGCATCCGTGACACACCGGCGCTTTATTTTGATTGTTTTGCCCTGCTGGCACCACTTGTTTCAAAGCGGCAGCCAACGCAACACTGTGAATTTGTGCTTTTTGCTCCTCCCACACCAAGCGCTCCCGTGCACACGCTTCAATCATTTCAACTAGTGTGGCTCCCATAGGCAAACGTGCAATTAATTGCTTGCAGGTAGGGTTTGCATTTTGCATTGCCAGCTCTTTCACCATGGTGGCTCGCATCTCCCCCTGCATGTTTGGGGCTTTGTCCACTGCCTCTTTCAGCCTATCCACGAATTGCATGAATGACTCTTGTTCTCCTTGCACGATTTTTGTATACGGCGGGCTTACAGTTCCCATCTGAGGCAATTGCTCAAAAACCCACAGAGCACAGCGCTGCGATTGCTCTCGGATTCGCGGGGCTAATCTAGCTTGACGCTGGGGATCAGTAAATGGCCCTTTTCCCATCAGCATATCCAAGGTGGCCGTGGACAGAGGATCCATGGCAGGGAGAGCCACATTTTCCATCATTTTTGCTTCCAATCGCTGCTCCCATTTTTGCAAGAACAACATATTTTGCGTAGGTGTCAAAAGCGTTTCCATTAACAGTTTAATGTCATAAGGCACCAAGTCAGTATGTGTCAATAAAGTCCCGATCTGCTGTCGCACAAGGCGATTATCTGTACCATAATCCAGTATATTTTTTTGAATTTTATTTATCATGTTCCAATCAAAAGACACCCATTCTGGCGCATTGCCCCGACGGACCACTGGCATCATTATGGGCTGCACTGACAAGTTCCCTTCCAAAGACGCATTCTCGATCACCGCCCGCCACCTCTTTTTGACATCAAACGTTTCGTCTTTCCCTGGCGGGGCGGACCCTCGGGAGGGGGAGGGATCCTCTGTCAAACGCCTCATTCCGTGAAACCTGCCTCCCCCCTCCGACTTCTTCCGTTCACCCTCCTTCTCCCTCTCTTTCCTCTCAAACCATTCATCCAACGATTTCTGTGTCTTTATTCTTTCCTTCTCTTCAAGCGATAGGGGTGCTCCTAGCTCCTCTTTTTCCCAGGGGCTCCATCGTCCTTTCTCCCCGTAACGCGCTATCAACCATTCCTCCGCAACCTTCCACGTGCACTCTCCCTTTCTCACGCCCTTTTTTGCCCTCTCTTTGTTCTGAAAAAGCTCCCGATCGTCCCAGTGTTTTGAGTCCATTCGCGGGGGACGCGCCCCGGGCGGAACTTCGTAGGTTCCGTCTTTATTTCGTTTGCATTTTGACAGGTCAGGGTAAGTCGTGTCTGTTTCCGGCAAATCCTCATCCATGGGGAGAGGTATGTCAGCGGGATCAGTTGGGGCCGTAGGACTAACGAAAGAAGCCTCCTCAGAGGCTGGACTTGCATAGGGAGGGAGGCTGTCATCAGGACCACCCATGGCCGTTTTTTCTGCCTCTGTCAGGGGGTATAACGCGGTGTCTGTGGGCACGGGACTTGTGAGATCTATCCCCAAAGCCCTCTGCAGCGCCCGCTTTGCCTCGACCTCCCCGTGCAGCCCGATCATGATTTTATTTAATGTCCCGTAGATCGGGGCTAATTTGCACGCCTCTGACTGCCCTTGCTGTACAAGATCCCATAGATCTGTTCCGACATTTGTCCAAGTTGATTGTGAAAATAAGTCCTTCAGATCCTTAAAATGACCCCGCCTTCGAGCCCAGTGACAGACGGAGCCCGCATCCTTCTCCTTTAATTTACAGTCATACTTCGGGGCCAATTCACACAAAACACGGAGCCCAGCCGTCTCCGAAGCCGATACGGCTATTCCCATCCCGTTCCCTGATCTGACCGTCACCCTTTGGACTTTGTCGATCAGTCTCCCCTGTTTTTATCCTGACTCACCAGTCAGCGTGGCCACTTCTTTCTTTGCGCCTTTTCTCCAGCGCCCGAGGGATCCTTTGGCTCTCGAGACCTTGGGCTCCGACCGCAGCGATTCCACCTCGTCCGGGATGCTACCTCGCACCTGTCCGCTGATTATTTCTAATCGCGTCGGGGTCACCATGTGTTGCCGAAGCGAGGGAGAACTCACACAGACCAATATGATCAATAATAAAGTTCTGCTTTATTGTTGGATACAGACTCATATTTATGGCTCAGTCTTACAAAGCATTCGTTCACTGATTAACACATCAGAAGGTTGCTTTTGATTAACTCAGCTAGCTTCGGCAAACAAGACTTAGCAAATGACTGACAAGATTAGCAAGGGTAAACAAGCTTGATAGACTTTGACAGTTCCGCCGGCTTTCGCGATCCCCTTTCGCAAGCCGCGCTGCTTCCGATCTCTTTACCTTAGGGTTACATAGCACATGTCATCAATAACTTGGTGGATTGTAATAAACAAGCTTAGTGATTACACTGACAAGCCTAAGTGGTTTTATTTACTACTACAATCGCCTTTCCGCATTAGCGCTTCCTGCCGTGTCAGCGCTCTCTTAACCTTCCTGCCGTTTACTTAACATGTGTCATTCATCGTTAACCCGGAAAGTTTCAATCAACACCTTTGTAAATTGGTTTAACAAGCTTAGGGGCGGTAGACCGGCAAACAAGCTTAAAGCGGTCTCGCGGCTTTTGCAGTCTTTAGCGCAGGATGTTCCGTTCGCTATCGTGTTGCGCAAGGGCCAGCCGCGTCGTGTAGAGGTTAGTTGATTGCGTCGTGCAGAGGTCAGTTGATTGTAGCAGTCACTCACTTCGTTCTGGCCCATGTCCCCCCAATCCCATAGTCCTTAGTAAAGACCAGTCTTTCCACAACATAACTATCTGTCTTTTTTTTACTCTGAACACTTTTGTGCAAGCTAAAGCAGAACTTTAGTTTTCACACCTTTATGAATATTGGACTGCCTGCATGGTGTATTTTGGGGTGTGTGCTAAGAAAGGTTGACGGATTAACTTTATGCCTGCAGTGACGCTCATCTCAGCCCTGTGATTTGTCTTGTCCCCCTTGCCTTTGCCCAGCTCCTGCTGCCCCACACCCGCTACACCCTGCACATCAACACTCTGGCCCGCACAGACCTTATCCAGCCAGGAGGAGTTTTTGATCAGGTAAGAATTGGCCAGAGAGGGTGGATTGGGCATAACTCGTTCCTAATCCCACATCAAGGAACTAGCCAGCAAGCAAAATCCCACACAAGCACTGCTGTGGGTGGCTTGAACTGGGCTGAGATCCAGGAACACACCTGCAGTGCACAAAGGGTGAGCAATGGCAGATCTAGCGAGAGTCACAGGTGGATGAGGAGGAATCAGGATCTCCTGGCTTGTGGTGGTCGGGGACCAAGGAAATCCCACCACAGGGATGACCAAACAGGATCCACCACCCGATGCCACCTTGATCTGCCAATAGCAACCAGCCCCTTCCCTCCTTGCCGCTCTCCTTCCCACACAGCCCTTTGGAGCAAAACCAGAAGTGGACCCCTGGGGAGCTCCCAGCACTTCCTGTTTTATTTAAAGGGACCGTGCGAGGCAGGAGCATAGAAGGAGATTGCTGCCTTCCACGTGGCCTTTTGGGGTGCAGGCAGTGGCACTCTGCTTCCCTGCCCACGCAACGTGCTCCTTCCTTGGGCAGATCCAGCAGGTTACAGCAACGTAATGTGGCCCAGAGCATTCCATTCAGGAGCGTAGCTCCAGGGGCTGCTTCCAGTGGCGGATCTAGGGGGCAGGGGGGGCAAGAGCCCTGGGCGCTGTCTTGGGGCCATCTAGGGGGGCGCCAGTGGCCCCTGCAACATTGTGCAGGTAGACCTGGGCTCCGGGGCCCAGGTCTACCCATTGGGACCAGCCGTGAGTAGACCTGGGCTCCCTCGAGGGAGACCTGGGCTCCCTCAAGGGGAGCCCAGATCTACCCATGATCGTTT
>JAJKFI010000165.1:0-19702 GCA_029204185.1 Lerista edwardsae | reverse complement strand
TCACCCGTTCCTCCCGCCTAGCGTTCCGGCAGCATGACGCCGCTGGGCACAGACCATCAAGAAGACCATAGAGTCCAGCGTGCCATGAGAAGAAAAACACTGAAAAATCCCTGCCCTCCTAGACCAAAGAGCTCGACCAGCTTATGTTGGATGGAAAATGCCACACAAAGGGAGGGAACACCAGAAGGACAGCCGAGCCCTGCCAGGTAAGTGCAGCCATTGTGCAGAGTCCCAAAGAAACACAAGCATGTGCAACAAGACTCTGAGGAACACTGTGAACCACCTGGAGACGGGAAAATGAAGTCTCTTCCAATAAGAGGCCTATTGTGTGTGAGACTGAGCCAGCCCTTGAAACGCAGTGCACCGAGAGAAGAAGAGCGCAGAGCCTCCGGCTAGCCCCACACACCCGGGTTTCGAAACCAGGAAGGTTCCTTGTCACCAAGCTTCCCCAAGCTTTGTCCTTTAACCAATCTGCTCCCGCTCCTTTCTCCAGCGCCTGTGATTTCGATCCTGTTGCACAGCATTTCTCTAACAGTTTATGCGGCCCTTGATCCATGTAGTGTCTTTGAATCAGGGCCTCGTCTATGATGCTACATACAGGTCCAACCTTTTGATACACTGATTTCTTGATCCACATATTTGGCTCAACACTGATGTCCCCTAGATAAGAATGGAACCTCCTGATCTCTGGAGAAGGGGAAAAAACATGACCCTGTTCTAAAAACCGCTTTTCTAAGGATTCAATCAGGGAGTCAGACTAATAGAACTGCTTGCTCTCCTTCTCCTTCCCTTGCTGAAGAATGGAATGTGAAACTGATTAACATTCTTTCACATTCCATTCTTCAGTGAGAGAGGGCAAAGGGAGGGGGTCACTTTTCTTGGAGCAAGCTGAAAACAGAAGTTCTAATTGACTGCCTGACTGACTTAGACAGTCAGTGATGACATCTGGCCCAGGTGCCTTTAAAAGAGGATTGGACTTTCACTGCCAGCAGAAGAGGGACAGGCTATTTGTTGCTTCAGACAGTTGCCCTAGAAACAGAGCATCAGAACCCGGAAGATGCTCCCGGAAGCCAGAAGTGACATCACAAGAGGCAAAGACCATAGAGAAGACCATAGAGGTCAGTGTGCCATGAAAAGAAAAATGGTGACCAAATAGCAAAGCCAGCGTATGATTAGCCTTTTAACCTTCAGCTTCCTGCCCAAAGTGACAGAGTCTATACTAGTTCTCTAGCATCACTACTAGGATTGCCTGCACCTCTTTTTCTGGAACAGGCCAGCAAGAACCCACAGGGGCTCCCCCAAACCTGCCAATTTAAAAAACCCACAATCACCTCCCACGCGCCCCAACACAAGGAGCTCCGGATTAGGACATGGCCTTCCATGGCTGGGGACTGAGCATTTAATGGGACGGCTCTGCAAGGCAGCAACACTTCAATCTGTTTTTAACAAGTAGAAATGCAGCAAATGGCAGGCAATTAGCCCAGCTTTTACGGTTTCCAAAGCTGGCCACCCAAAGTGAGCTCTTGCTTAGCCCACTGAGGGCAGGAACTCAGGCCTGCTTAGGAAGTTGCCTTCAGGAGATTCTTCCACCTGTTGCCACTCCAACCTGGCAGGAGTGGGCTGAAACCACAATGCACTGGCCACACACAGCATGCGCCTGTCTACTTGGGCAATGGCATCGCTGTGCAGAAATTCACCCTCAGGTTGGTTTCTGTTCTGTTTTAAATACATTTGTGTATATGTTTGAGGGTGCAGTCCCAACCTGGAGTGAGTGATAGATTGAATGATAATTAGGGTTGCCAAGGTTTTGACTGGCCCTTGCTCCTGTGCTTGTAACAAACATTTCCTCAGCAGACATTAGGAGATGGAATCACCTACAGAGAGTGGCTGGAGGCCTCACTGGGCAGGTCCCACCACCACCCCTGACCTTACATGGGTTCACCCAGTGGTGTTATGCTGCTGGAACGCTGGGCGGGACATCCGGGTGATCGACAGCCCACCCGTCGCGTTCCGCAGCGTTACGCCGTTTGCGTAACCTACGCAAGCGGCGTAGTTGGTTGCGCAAACGGCGTAATGCTCCAGAACACGACGGGCGGGCTGTCGATCACCCGGATGTCCCGCCCAGCATTCCGGTAGCATAACACCGCTGCTTACATGGGTTCACCTGAAGGGCACACTAGAGCATAAAGGTAAAGGTTTCCCCACAACCGAATGGTCTAGTCGTGACCGACTGTAGGGGGCGGTGCTCATCTCCGTTTCAAAGCCTGTAGAGCCGGCGTTTTGTCAAAGGACAAGCTTCCGTGGTCATGTGGCTGGCATGACTCTATGCCGTAGCGCACGGAACGCTGTTCCTTCCCCCCGAAGTGGTCCCTGTTTATCTCCTTGCATTTAGGTGCTTTCAAACTGCTAGGTTGGGAGGAGCTGGGACAAGCCACGGGAGCTCACTCCGTCGCGCAGTCTTGAGCTCCCAACCTTCCGGTTGGAAAGCCCAGTGCGCAAAATCCTCGTGACAAGTGGAGTTGCCCACTGCCCTGGCTACTTTCTCTCCCTTCAAGAGAGGCTTGGACTGCAGAAATCTGGAGGGGAAGCTTTTCCTGGAACCAAGTACTTTTTCTGGAACCAAGTACAAGTAAAAGGAAGTACTTTTTTACCCAGCGGGTAGTTAATCTGTGGAACTCTTTGCCACAGGAGGTGGTGATGGCATCTGGTCTTGATGCCTTTAAGAGGGGATTGGACAGATTTCTGGAGGAAAGGTCCATCGTGGGCTATAGGCAATGATGGATTGTGCAACCTCCTTACAAAGGTGGAGGGCTACTGGTACCGGGTGCAAGGGAGTGGCAACAGGATGCAAGCATCTTGTTATCTCATACCTCCCTGGGGTTAGAATTTACAATGTACAAAATCTGCCATAAGAGCGAAGCGATTACACTGAAGGTGCAATTGTAACCTGGAGTTGGGCCGGCACAGTTAGGCCAGCAAAGTTTGTCTGGCACAAGACACACTGTAAAGTGTGTTTGGACCACTCTCATTAGAGGCAAGCACACAGATATGTGCCAACCTCCCTGACTCTGAGTGATCCAAATGTGCTTTCCATGGCCCTTGTGCTAGCCAAACTTTGTCGACCTGACTGTGCCAGCCCAACTCCAGGTTATAATCGCGCTCTAGATGTTATTCTCAATTCGTCCTGTCCTTTGTGTCCTTGCACTTTCCCATCACTTCTTGGCAAGCACATAGGAACTAGGTAGCCCACTTGCTCAATCTCTGACTGGGTAGTCGCACCCATACCTTGTCTTTCACGAGTGTCTGGATCGGGGCCCAAACTCTTGCAGTTGTAAGGCATTTCAGATGTGAAAAGTAGTTGAAATATAGCCATTCAGATGAAATGCTGATACCTGCTACTACAGTTCTGAAAAACAGTGGGCCGCTGTGAGATACAGGAAGCTGGACTAGATGGGCCTTTGGCCTGATCCAGCAGGGCTCTTCTTATGTTCTTATGTTCTAAGTGCAGGTCTGAGAGCGGGGGCTGGTTCCTGAGCTGGCCACCCTTCCTGCAACAGGCCAGAGGGCCCCAAGAGCACCCCCACCCCAGCTGCCTGCCTGGATCAGTCCCTGTGGCTCCACCCAGCAGGTGAGTGTGTGGGAGTTGGGAGGGGCCTCTTCACACAGCTCCAGGATTATCCCTCCTTCTCACCAGCCTCAAAGTGGCTGGGCTTCTTCTGGGGACACAGACTCCACAGACTCCACAGCCGCTTGCAGTGGCAACAGCCGTCATGGGCCACTACAAGATCCGAGTGGCGACAGGCTACTTTCTGTGCGCGGGGACGATGGACTCCATCTCCATCACCTTGGTGGGGCTCCGAGGGGAGAGCCCCAAGTTCCAGCTGGATAACTGTGGCAAAGATTTTTCTCCAGGAGAAGTGAGTTCTTATGGGTTGGCATCAGGTGTGTGTGGGGGGGGGGCGAGGCTTGACTGTGACATGATGCGCATTCCTAGGCTTGGCCCTATTTCCGGGGACCTGCATAAGACCAGAGTCTACTTGTGAGTAAGAACGCAGATAAAACGTAGGGAAGAGTTGGAACTGAAATAAGACAGAGGTGAAGTCTCCGAGCAAAGATAGGGGAACTGGAAAGTTTGGTGGCTAGGGAAAAGACTGATATAGTAGGCATAACGGAAACTTGGTGGAATGCAGAGAACCAGTGGGATACTGCAATCCCAGGCTATAAACTCCATAGCAGGGACAGGGAAGGGTGTGTTGGCGGTGGGGTGGCCATCTATATCAAAGAAGGGATAAAATCCAGCAGAGTAGAAACTGAAGGTGTTGAAAAAGAAAAGGGGTTGAGAATAAAACAGCCAATATTATCATGCCACTGTACAAATCGATGGTAAGGCCACACCTGGAATATTGTGTCCAGTTCTGGTCGCCGCATCTCAAAAAGGACATAGTGGAGTTGGAAAAGGTGCAGAAGAGAGCAACAAAAATGATTACAGGGCTGGGGCACCTCCCTTATGAAGAAAGACTGCAGTGTTTGGGGCTCTTCAGTCTAGAAAAAAGGCGCCTGAGGGGGGACATGATTGAGACATACAAAATTATGCATGGAAGGGATAAAGTCGATAGAGGGATGTTCTTTTCCCTCTCTCAAAACACCAGAACCAGGGGGCATCCACTAAAGCTGAGGGTTGGGAGAGTTAAAACAGATAAAAGGAAGTACTTTTTTACCCAGCGGGTAGTTAATCTGTGGAACTCCTTGCCACAGGAGGTGGTGATGGCATCTGGTCTTGATGCCTTTAAGAGGGGATTGGACAGATTTCTGGAGGAAAGGTCCATCGTGGGCTATAGGCAATGATGGATTGTGCAACCTCCTTACAAAGGTGGTGGGCTACTGGTACCGGGTGCAAGGGAGTGGCAACAGGATGCAAGCATCTTGTTGTTTCATGCCTCCCTGTGGCACCTGTGTTGTGTATTTGTGTAAATAGTAGCAGAGTTGGGGGCTTGGAGACCCATTCCAGCGCCTTGCCTTAGCGCTCCGAAGCGAAGGATTGAAGCAATCGCCACATTTCCATAACAAAGTCTCTTTATTGTAGCGAAAGTAAGAAAGGTACAAAGGTTCAATCTGCCGGCTAGGAAGCCGGTGAAGTCTGGGCCGCTCGCAGGCGGCGTTTCAGTGCAGCTTTACATCTTAAGCACACACAGTGAAAAACTCCTTCTAACAACAGAACAAAGGGATGCAGCCAGAGTGTATCTGGTAGGTGGATACCTGAAGACCCCTTGTGCCCCATCTTACCCAATGGGGTGACCCTTAGAACACTATGAGCTCATGGGAATGTGCAGTGTTTGCAGCCAGGGCTTCCCGTGTGAAACTGCCTGCTTATTTTACACTATCAGAAAGGGAGTACAACTACTATCCCTAACAAGCTGGGAAGCTGCCTGCTGAAGGACACACAGGTGTACTATCTGATCCTGAGACGGAGAGACGGAATGCCAGTTTCAGCCAGTTCTGGACTGTGAGATGTGAAACTGCAACAACCTGGTGGGCCGCTGTGAGATACAGGAAGCTGGACTAGATGGGCCTTTGGCCTGATCCAGCAGGGATCTTCTTATGTTCTTATGTTCTTAAGGTGGGCCAGACTCCACCATGGAGACTGTGGGTTAAACTACCAGGCCATTAGAGCAACGTGAGGGTGTGCTATCGTCCTCCGGATCAAAAACTTGAAGGGGACCTTGAAATGAGGAAACAAATCAGGGTGTTGACCAAGAGAGACAGGATTGTAATCATGGGGGACTTCAATTATCCTCATATTGACTGGGTCAACTGCTGCTCTGGTCAAGAAAGAGAGACCGGATTCCTTGACGTGTTGAATGACTGTGCCTTAGAGCAGCTAGTCATGGAGCCGACCAGAGGACAGGTGACTCTGGATTTAATATTGTGTGGTACTCAGGACCTAGTTAGGGATGTAAGTGTTACTGAGCCATTGGGGAACAATGACCATGCTGCGATTGGTTTTGCCATGCATGTCCAGGAAAGAGTGCAGAGCAAATCTGACACAAGAACCCTCGACTTTCGAAGGGCAAATTTCCCTCAGATGAGGAGGCTAGTTAGAAAGAAATTGAAAGGGAAGGTAAAAAGAGTCCAGTCTCTCCAGGCTGCGTGGAGGCTGTTTAAAATAACAGTAGTAGAGGCCCAGCAGAAGTGTATACCGCAAAGAAAGATGGGCTTGACAAGGTCCAGGAGCGTGCCTGTATGGCTGATGAACAAAGTTAGAGAAGCTGTAAAGAGCAAGGAAGCTTCTTTCCATAAATGGAAATTTTGCCCCAGTGAGGAGAATAAAAAACAACATAAACTCTGGCAAAAGACAAGTAAGAAGGTGATACGGGAGGCCAAGAAAGAGTTTGAGGAACGCGTGGCTAGCAACATAAAGGGGAATATTAAAAGCTTCTTCAAATATGTTAGAAGCAGGAAACCTGCCAGAGAGGCGGTTGGCCCACTGGATGGTGAGGGAGGGAAAAAGGAGATAAAAGGGGACTTGGAGATTGCAGAGAAATTAAATGAATTATTTGCGTCCGTCTTCACAGCAGAAGAACTTGGGCAGATACTGCAGCCCGAACAGCCCTTCCTGACTAAGGAATTAAAGCAGATAATGGTTAATAAAGAAGATATTTTAGATCAAATTGATGAATTACATATAAATAAGTCACCAGGCCCAGATGTTATACACCCAAGAGTTATTAAGGAACTAAAGAACTATAAGGAACTATAGTTGCTGACCTCTTAACCAGAGTATGCAACTTGTCCCTTCAAACGGCCACGGTGCCAGAGGATTGGAGGATAGCCAATGCCATGCCAATCTTTAAAAAAGGGAGAAGGGGGGACCCTGGAAACTACAGGCCAGTCAGCCTAATGTCTGTTCCGGGTAAGATGGTGGAAAGCCTCTTCAAAGATAAAATCCTAAAACACGTAGAGGAACAAGTACTGCTGAATAGAAGGAAAGTCAGCTACTGTGAGATACAGGAAGCTGGACTAGATGGGTCTTTGGCCTGATCCTGCAGGGCTCCTCTTCTTACTTTCTTAGGCTAGCAAATTTACCTCAGATTCACCTCAGAAGTTTACCTTAGAAATTTACCTAAGAATGCCAGGTACAAGGGAGTGGCAACAGGATGCAGGCCTCTTGTTGTCTCATGCCTCCCTGAGGCACCTGGTGGGCCGCTGTGAGATACAGGAAGCTGGACTAGATGGGCCTTTGGCCTGATCCAGTGGGGCTCTTCTTATATTCTTATGGTGTCCCTTGTGCCAGCCAAATTTTGCCAGCCTAACTTCACGTTAAGATTGTGTTCTTTGTCTTGTAAAGCTAGATGGGTCCCAATAGGGTTTTAAAAAGTGGGTCCCAGTGCCAAAATGTTTGGGAACCACTGAGCCGTACTATTTCAAAAATAAGTTATATTTCTGAGATAGATTTCAGAAGGAGATTGACTTGGGTATTAGTTATTTGCCACCGCCAAATGGAAAATGCGGACAGAATGGTAAGTTTTGGCAGGCACTGTTATGGATAATGAAAGGTATACACTGTACACAGAATATACTGTTCTGTTTCTTTCATGTAATCTGTCCTCCCTGGAAAGAAATGAGGACATAGATGGGATTCCCAGCAGCAAATGGTTCTGTTGAGAAAATTGCCCAAGAGAATAACATGTAACTCTTGAGGCAAGTGTCACACATTTTAATGAAGTCACACATTTTAATTTTCACATGGGCTCATCAAGGATTGTCTCCTTTGTATAAGCTGGCATGGTTGTAAGTTTCCAATTGCATGTTGCTTTCTTTTATTGGTTTGTAATACTTCTGATGGCGCAGCGGGTTAAACCGCTGCTGCTGGGCTTTCCAACCAGAAGGTTGGGAGTTCAAGACTGCGCGACGGAGTGAGCTCCCGTTGCTTGTCCCAGCTCCTCCCAACCTAGCAGTTCGAAAGCACCTAAATGCAAGGAGATAAATAGGGACCACTTCGGTGGGAAGGGAACGGCGTTCCGTGCGCTACGGCGTAGAGTCATGCCAGCCACATGACCACAGAAGCTTGTCCTGGGACAAAACGCCGGCTCTACAGGCTTTGAAATGGAGATGAGCACCGCCCCCCTACAGTTGGTCATGACTAGACCATTCGGTCGTGGGGAAACCTTTACCTTTACCTTAATGCTTCTGATAGGAGCATGGAACACAGAAGCACCAAACCTTGCATGTTTGCCTTGTTTTTGAGTATGGTCTGTTCAGGACACTTTGATGTGGAACTGTTTTCCCTACCCCTTTGAGTCAGGATCACATGGTGTCTAAGTGTGCTTGTAATCTTTTCAAAATTATCTATAAATCATTTGTTCCCAAACTGGTGGGTCACAACCAGTGGTGGGATTCAAATAAATTAACAACCGGTTCTATGATGTCATAGCCAGAGCCAAAAAAAAACCTGAAGCCAGCCGAGGTAAGCGAGTGGGCGGGGCCCGGCCATTTAACAACCAGTTCTATAGTACCTGGGCAAACCCCCTGAATCCCACCACTGGTCACAACCCACCAGGGGAACCGACAAATCGGCAGCAACACAATCACCATGATTGTGAGGCTTCTGGGGGTCTTACCTGGGGGTTACTATGGCTCTCCGAAGTGTTTGGGGAGCCTGTGACCTTTTTGGCAGCCCTCCTGGCAGGTTCAAACTGCCATACAAAGAAAAAAACCCACTTCCGGTTTTGTGACAAAAACAGGATGTGGGTTTTATTTGGCTTTTCCACAGCAGTTCAAAGCTGTCAGGAGGGCAGCAGAAGGGTTCACAAGTTCCCCAGACCCTTCAGTCAGCCACAGTGACCCCCAGATAAGTTTTTTAAAAAATAAACCCTTCCCTTCCTGGCAACAGTGCAATCCTGCCAATTGTGTTCCTGCTCCCACCTTCACCCAAGGAAACTTACCGGCTTCCCAAAGTCTAAGTAGGACTTTGGGGATGACTGCTATAAACTATTCTGAACAGCAAAGAGCCAGAATTTCAACTGACTAAAACAAACATTAGAATTTACAATGTACAAAATTTGCCATAAGAGCGAAGGGATTACACTGAGGGTGCAATTGTAACCTGGAGTTGGGCCGGCACAGTTAGGCCAGCAAAGTTTGTCTGGCACAAGGAACACTGTAAAGTATGTTTGGACCATTCTCATTAGAGGCAAACACACATATGTGCCAACCTCCCTGACTCCAAGAGTGATCCAAATGTGCTTTCCATGGCCCTTGTGCTAGCCAAACTTTGTCGGCCTGACTGTGCCAGCCCAATTCCAGGTTATAATCGTGCTCTGGATGTTATTCTCAATTCGTCCTGTCCTTTGTGTCCTTGCACTTTCCCATCACTTCTTGCCAAGCACATAGGAACTAGGTAGCCCACTTGCTCAATCCCTGACTGGTAGTCGCACCCATACCTTGTCTTTCACGAGTATCTGGATCGGGGCCCAAACTCTTGCCGTTGAAAGGCATTTCAGATGTGAAAAGTAGTTGAAATATAGCCATTCAGATGAAGTGTTGATACCTGCTACTACAGTTCTGAAAAATAGTTGCTGCTCTAACATGTATGAGCCAGTCTAAAATAACCAATCTTCAGAGCATAATGTAATGCCATATTTTCATCCCTGCTAATGAACAGAACAGATTTTGATCCCAAGTCCATGCAGTTCTACTCAAAGGTAAGTCCCATAATTTTCAATGAGGCTCACTCCTAAGTGTGGAGTAGAATAAGTGTAGAATAAGAGTACTCCTAAGTGTGGCTTTGATCTGCCCCCAAACCTCCTTCCTCTGACCGCTTTGCCTCTCTCCAAACCTTCCTTCTCCCTTTTCCCCAGGTGGACGAATTCACGGTTCAAAGCGAGCAAGACCTGGGGCCCCTCCTGCTGGTCCTGATCCACAAGGAGCCGTACGGCATCTTCCCTCAGACCAGCTGGAACTGCAGCTTTGTGGAAGTGACCAGTCCGCAGGGGCACACCTACCACTTCCCCTGCTACCAGTGGATTCTGGGGTACCGCACCCTTGCACTGAGAGAAGGGGCAGGTGAGCCCTCGTTGCACCCCCTCCCCATGTTTCAGGGATGGAAGGAACAGGGGCACGCTCATCACATCACTGTTCTTGGATCAAGGGTCAGAGCCATGCGCTGCTTCTCACCTGCTTGCCTCCCCCCCCACACTGTGGCCATGACGGGCTGCCAAAGGCTTTGCCCGTCCTCTCACCCATTCACCTATTCTGCACCCGCTTGTCCCCTGCCAATTGAAAAGCCAAGAGAATGTGTGTTCCTCTGGGTCCAGTGACAAAAATCACAGTGGTCCGACCGTACGTTAGCAACAGTTCAAAGTACACCTCAGCATCTGCAGTGGGAGATAGCAGGAGGTGCGCTGCCCACTTCCATGTGCACTTAACGTCGATGTGCACACATTGATGGGCATGAGGATTTGGGGCAAAATGCGCCCGCACATGTACACACGCTGAATTATTGCTCAGTCCTGCAAGATTGATCCTTGAAAAATGACAATCTTAGCAACTCGTACAAACATATTCTTAATACCCCCCCCCCCACAAGTATTAGCAGACACAGAATAGGATCCTTGGTTTATCTGGTAGATATTCATGCCCTGCAAGAGCCGTCCTGCAACACAATGTGGCCTTTCTGACCTCAATGGCCGCCTGACACTGGGCATTCTGTGGGTTACAGGATTGGGCTCCAGAGCTTGGATTTCAGTATGTGGTATTGAACAGGCTGCCTTTAGGTCTTGAGTTGCCACTGAAGACAAGACTCATGGCAGGAAGCTCCCCCCCCTTTCCCTCTCTCCCCACCCCAAATCTTGCTCAGTTTTCTACCCAGTAGCACACCACTCCAGGCAGTGGCGTCATTCAAATGATTTAGGAACAGGAACTCACTTTTGATTGGCACTTGTCAGGAACCCGGAACAACCACGGAGTCCGTTAGGATCCGGAACGCCCGTTCTGGTCCGTTCCCCCTGAATGACATCATTGCCTTCGCCCCCCTAGGAATCTGGAGTCACTCCCTTTAACCCTCTGAGTGCCGGCCAACCAAGAAGAAAAGCTCTTTGCAGAGGAATGGGGAGGGGGGAGGAGGGAGAGTGAAGTGGGTGGAGTCAGCCCTAATTTTAACTAGTGGAACTGAGTTCCCCTACGTTCCCCCTGCATGACATCACTGACTCCAGGCAGGGAGGCAGCGGCAAATGCCCCCCTTGGCCACTGAGGATAAGGGGGACGAGCAAATGGCATTTCAAGCACAGCACCTCAGAGGAGTTCAGCCACACCCACATACCCACCCGGTTGCAGAACGAGGGAGCACAGAACGTCCTCTTGCCGGAGGTTTGGAGTTTTGCACTTTTCATTGCGGCAGACGTTTGTCCTGCCATGATGGAGAAACTGCCCACAGCTGGATTTCTGCCACTTGCAATAGTTAGTGCAAAGCACAATCTGTTCACAGGCAAACACAGCACCCTCCCTACATGCAGCAGGCAAAGGTTGGCTCAACTCAGCTTCTGTTAAAGATCTGCTGACGCCAAAGTCATATCATTCCACCACTTTCCATGCACCATTTCCTCCACCACCACCACCCAGCCGGTGATCTTTTCCCAGTCTCTTTGTTTTTCCTTTGCAGCCAAAACCATTTCTGAGGATGGGGACAACCAGCTGCTTTTACAGCACCGTAGAGATGAGCTGAGAACTAAGCAGGAGGCCTACAGGTTTGTGGATATAAATAGCAGAAAATAATATTATTATTGTTTTATTTATTAAATTTATACCCCGCCTTTCTGCCTGAAGGCACCCAAGGCAGCTTACAACAATTAAAATACAATAAAAGCATTGTGTATAACATGCTTAATGTTCCCCTATCTTTTAAATAGGCGTCCCAGTATCCATGGTATCTGTGGATAACTGAAACTGTGGATACCGAATCAGTGGACAATGGGGCATGCTTGTACTGTGGGCTCTGCAACACACTCTATAATGGCCCCTCCCACTTGTCGCTGGAGCCATTCTGGGTAGTGACGGCAACACAGAGCCCAGAGCCTTGGTTTTTCCAAGTGGTTTGCAAAGGTGTCCCACTCAATGTTTGTTCGGCTCTGTATTCTCTTTTTACACTCTTGTATATTTTATGATCCACGGGGTTGGCTGTTTTAAATTTTAATTGTTTTAATTTTGTTTTAACTAACCACTTGGAAAAAACCATCAGCCTCTGTGGAGGAAGGTGGGGGAAGGTGAAAAGAGGAAGCTGTGAGCAGGAATTGCATCTTGCTGTGTTGCATTTGAGGAGCACAGCAGGGCGTGGGAGCTGAGCTGCTGCCTAGAGATGCAACTTTGGCTCGGTCAGTACAGCATGCCGTGTAAGCCCTGAAGCTCCTTCCACTCTCTGTCAGAGCCATTCTGGGCTCTGTGTTGCCGTCACTACCCAGAATGGCTCCAGCGACGAGTGGGAGGGGCCCTTATAGAGTGTGTTGCAGAGCCCACAGTACAAGCATGCCCCAGTGTCCACTGATTCGGTATCCACAGTTTCAGTTATCCACAGGTACCATGGATACTGGGACGCCTATTAAAAAGATAGGGGAACATTAAGCAAGTCTCTTTTTTTACCTTGTTGCAGCAAAACCACTGATGTTCCCCTATCTTTAAAAGGGTGCTCCCAGTATCCATGGTTTCAGGTATCCGCGGGGGGGGGGTCTGGAATGGAACCCCAGCGGATACCAGGGCATGCCTGTACTTCCTGCACTGCCCTCCTGCAGCTAAGGCACCGTGCAAAGAAAACCACAACTTCTGTGCATGTAGATGTTTCTACGTACCCTGAGGTACAAGAGATGCTTGAAATGAGCTGAAAAGTGAAAGAAAGAAAGAAAGAAAGAAAGAAAGAAAGAAAGAAAGAAAGAAAGAAAGAAAGAAAGAAAGAAAGAAAGAAAGAAAAGATGTCACCCTTAAACCAGCACCAACCATGTCACTTTTTAATCCCTTTGCAGCTATAAAGAGTACCAGCCCGGCTGGCCCAGGTGCCTGGACAAGGACATCGTGTCCCAACTGCATCCGAACGACCAATACTCCCGCACCATGTCCACCCGCTTCAACATGCACATGACGACTGCGTGGGTATCGCTTTGACCCTCCGGGGGTGGGGGAAGTGAACGTGCCATTTAACAACCCACAGTTGTTGAATAGACACAAAAACCTGCTCCCCACCATTCCCTGGTGGCGGTTTCACTAAGTTTGAACTGGCCACATGTTCCAAAAAGGTTTAGGGGCAACAAGGGGGAGCTCTAGCTTGGCTGCAAGGCAACTCCAGGCAACAGTAGCAAAGCTAGGGGGGAAGAGTAAGTATTGCAGGTGCCACAACACAGCCTGTTTAGAAGCAGGCTGTCTCCAAATACCAGGCGCAAGGGAGTGGCCACAGGATGCAGGCATCTTGTGGTCTCGTGTGCTCCCTGAGGCCTCTGGTGGGCCGCTGTGGAAGCTGGACTAGATCAGTGGTGTCATTCAAATGATTTAGGAACAGGAACTCACTTTTGATTGGCACTTGTCGGGAACCCGGAACCAGCCACGGAGCCCGTTAGGATCCGGAACGCCCGTTCTGGTCCGTTCCCCCTGAATGACATCACTGGACTAGATGGGCCTTTGGCCTGATCCAGCAGGGCTATTCTTATGCCCACTGGTAGCCTTTTCATGTGGAGCTGGGAAGCCCACCCTGGAGAGCTGCCACCAGTCTGTCAGTTCAGCTACACGGCCGGTAGTTCCTGATTGAACGGCGGAGACCTTTTCATTGAGAAGTGCAGGAGCCTTTCCGGAAAACAAGAAGGCAACCTTATTGTCCGCACTCAAGTCCTTTATTGTGTTCCCCTTTTTGAATGCCAGAGAAATGGAGCTGAAGCTGAAGGGTCTGCTGGACTGCAAGAATTCGTGGAGCAAACTGGCTGATGTGCGACGGGCCTTCTGGTTTTACTGGTCTCCCACCGCAGGTCAGTTTTGGGGCTCTGCCTTGGGAACAGAGCCCAGTGCTGAACCCAAATTTGCATAGCGCAGGCTCACTTGCAAGCCAATGTTAGCAGTCCTAAAGGGCATCTCTGCGCCCACAGAATACGTCAGCAAACACTGGGCTGAGGACCGGTTTTTTGGCTACCAGTATCTCAACGGAGTGAACCCCGACGTCATCCGGCAGTGCACTGAGCTTCCGGCCAAATTTCCCGTCACGCACGAGTTGGTGGCCAAATCCTTGAAGGAAGGCACAACCCTAGAAGCAGAGATGGAGGTAAGGCAGCAAACAAGCAGAAAAGCCCCCCGGCCACAGTCACCTCCCACGTCGCAGGCCACGGTTTCACGCACTACCTTGGAGGCATCCAAGACTGGAACAATTGTGGCTGGCACAAGCATTTAGCAGGTGGAAAATTGAAGTGACTACCATCCATTCCTGCATGCATGCATGCAGTGGTGTCATGCAGGGGGAAGGCGGGGGAACTCAGTTCCACTAGTTAAAATTAGGGCTGACTCCGCCCACTTCACTCTCCCTCCCCCCCTCCCGATTCCTCTGCAAAGAGCTTTTCTTCTTGGTTGGCCAGCACTCAGAGGGTTAAAGGGAGCGACTCCGGATTCCTAGGGGGGCGAAGGCAGCGATGTCATTCAGGGGGAACGGACCAGAATGGGCATTTTGGATCCTAATGGGCTCCGTGGCTGGTTCTGGGTTCCCAACAAGTTCCAATCAAAAGTGAGTTCCTGTTCCTAAATCATTTGAATGACACCACTGCATGCATGCATCGATGGTTGCGGCAGAATCCAGTGGGAAGTTCACCTGCAAACGCCCATTGAAATACATAAGAATTGCACTAGCCAAGTGGCCCTGCTCTTGTGCTGCTTCTATTGCTTCATGTCTGCTTGTGCCAGAGAAATTTCCACAACTTGTTTGTGCCTTGTGGGTCTGATCACCCTCTGCCCCTCCCTGTATGGCCCCTGATAACTGATGACCTGAGACCTGGGCAGGGTTTCTAAGCTGTGCATCTCCAAGCTGAGCTTGGCACCTAACTGAGCTCAGCTGCCTGGAAATTTGGCCGTGAACGTGACGTCATCGCCCGGCCTCCTGATATTGCCTTGCAACACAGTCACAGCACCAGCAGGAAGAGGAGAGGTTGGTGCCCTAGCATGGACCGCTTGCAACCAATACAGCCCCAGGGGCAGTGGTGTCATTCAAATGATTTAGGAACGAACTCACTTTTGATTGGCACTTGTCAGGAACCAGCCACGGAGCCCGTTAGGCTCTGGAACGCCCGTTCTGGTCCGTTCCCCCTGAATGACATCACTGCCTTCGCCCCCCTAGGAATCCGGAGTCGCTCCCTTTAACCTTCTGAATGCTGGCCAACCAAGAAGAAAAGCTCTTTGCAGAGGAATGGGGAGGGGGGAGGAGGGAGAGTGAAGTGGGCGGAGTCAGCCCTAATTTTAACTAGTGGAACTGAGTTCCCCCGTGTTCCCCCTGCATGACATCACTGCCCAGGGGCCATCTTTTCTGTGGTGATCTGGTGTGTAAGGAGATGCCTCCAATTGGACTGGCCCGTTGCCCAGTGGCCAAACAATTGTGATGTTTGGGTTCGAAATCTGGGGTGAGGAGGAGATCTGAGGCTTTCTGACAACCAGCTATGCATTCCAAAATATTTGCAGCCTTTCTAGTGCATCTTTTGGGTTTCAGTTTGGGTCTCGCGTCGTCCTGCTCTTCCCAGCCTATTAACATGCGCTCCTGTGGTGACTTTCAGAAAGGTACCATCTTCCTGATCGATTGCCAGGTTCTGGAAGGCATCCCAGCCACAGAGCTCAATGGCCGCCTCCAGCATATTTCTGCCCCTCTCTGCCTGCTCCACCTCACTCACCTGGGTGAAATGATCCCCATCGCCATCCAGGTAAGTCCTTCCCAAAGCCCAAAATATCCCCAGCACATCAGCTGAAAATGCCTGGAACAGGCATTCTGGTTTAGCCATTTCCAACCACTGTGCTGTGGCACATTGGTGCGCCGTGAATTTGGGAGAGAGTCATTTATTAGTAGGCCCACTGGTAGCCTTGTTGTTGTTGTTGTTCAGTTGCTAAGTCATGTCCGACTCTTCGCAACCCCCTGGACCACAGCACGCCAGGCCTCCCTGTCCTCCACTAGCTTCTGGAGTTCGCCCAATTTCATGTTCATTGCTTCGGTGACACTATCTAACCATCTCATCCTCTGCCGCCCCCTTCTCCTTTTGCCTTCCATCTTTCCCAGCATGAGGGTCTTTTTCAGCATGAGGGTCTTTTTCTCTGAGTCCTCTCTTCTCATGAGGTGGCCAAAGTACTTGAGCTTCAGCTTCAGGATTTGTCCTTCCAGGGAGCAATCAGGCTTGACTTCCTGGAGGATTGACCGATTGGATCTCCTTGCAGTCCAGGGGACTCTCAAGAGTCTTCTCCAACACCATAATTCAAAAGCATCTATTCTTCGGCGCTCTGCCTTTCTTATGGTCCAGCTTTCACAGCCATACATTGCTACTGGGAAAACCATTGCTTTGACTATGCAAACATTTGTTGGCAGGGTGATGTCTTGGCTTTTTATTAAGTTGTCTAGGTTCGCCATAGCTTTTCTCCCAAGAAGTAAACGTCTTTTAATTTCATGGCTGCAGTCACCATCTGCGGTGGAGCCCAGGAAAATAAAGTCTGTCACTGCTTCCATTTCTTCCCCTCTATTTGCCAGGAAGTGATGGGAGTGGTTGCCATGATCTTAGTTTTTTTAATGTTGAGCTTCAAGCCAATTTTGGCACTTTCCTCTTTCACCCTCATCAGAAGGTTCTTTAAGTCTTCCTCACTTTCTGCCATTAGAGTGGTGTCGTCTGCATATCTGAGGTTGTTGATATTTCTCCCAGCAATTTTGATTCCAGCTTGTGAATCATCCAGCCCTGCCTTCCTCATGATGTACTCTGCATCATGATGTACTGGTAGCCTTAAGTGTGTCTTATTCGTTGCTGGATGAGGAACATTATGTGTACTTGTTTTGCACTCCTGTAGGTTTTCAAAACATTCTGTTCCTCAAGAAGGACTAGAAACTTATCTCAAGAATTATTTCCCACTCTCTAGCTTACCCAGCAACCAGGACCGGAAAGCCCCATCTTTTTGCCCAGTGACTCAGAATGGGATTGGGCGCTTGCAAAGTTCTGGGTGCGAAACAGCACCTTCTACATCCACGAAGGCCTCACCCACCTGCTGTACACACACCTGATCGTGGAAGTCTTCGCTCTGGCCACTGTCCGGCAGCTGCCCACGTGCCACCCTGTGTACAAGGTTTGCGTGTGGTTTGGGAGATGAAGCTGGGGAGGTATAAAGGGGTGGGATCAAAGTCTTGCTCTGGGCACGCTAACTATGTCTGGAAGCAAGAGATACTAATCTCCTGCAACAAAGCTGAGAATTGTTTTCAGCCCCACAATAATCTGTCAGCCTTCCCCAACTGACTTGTCCAAAAATTGGTGCTTGAATACCCAGGTGATGCTCTCAGTTCTTCCTCCTCCCTGTCCCGGGTCTACCGAGACCGGAGCAGTTTTGGAGATCTTGCAACGCTTTTCCTTTTCCAACCCCAACTCCTCCTTTTTCTCTCTTGTGCACCTGCATCCAGCTGTTGATCCCACACTTCCGGTACACCCTGCACATCAACCTCCTCGGCAGAGTCCACCTCATTGCTCCAGGTGGGCTCATTGACAAGGTAAGGGCTGCTGAGTCCTTTGCAGTTGGCTTGCACTGAACCTTTTTGGTCCAGAGGTGTCGGTTCAGGACAAGACGCTCCGCACAATCAGCACCACGCTGTGTGTGTGGGAGGAGAATCGCAAGTGAGAATCGGACGTGAGCACAGATTCCCCTTTGCCCTGAGTGACAGGCAGGGGAGGGGGTTCTTCATGTGCAGGAGCACCAGGATCGTGTTGGTACACAGCAGGCTATGTCCAGCCCAGTGGAAAGAAAGGCAGGGAGATGCACCTTCTCCCTTTGCAGGAGGAGCAGAAGCTGGTGCACCTGGGTCTAGGAGGGGGGCAGCATTTAGCAGGCATCCTCTGGCAACAAGAAGTCTTGGCTTAGGAGGTGGTCTCCTGAGGCCTGCAGGTCCCTCCTGGGTGGGTTTAAAGGCCAGCAAGAGTTGGGAAAGATGGCGTCTCCCACTCCGGGCCCAGCCAAGGGAAGGCTGTGGGTGGACATACGTGAAGAGGCAACTGAGCTGAGGCGTCACTGAAAGCACCACACGGTGGTTCAGGCAAAGACTCTCCCTCATTCAGAGGCGGATCTACAGGGAGGGCAGAGCTCTAAGTGTTGCAAGAAGCCTGACCCTGTCATGTGAATCCTTCCTCTCCCTTGCTGCTGTAGCCAGTAAGCAACGCCAAGATGTTGCTGTTCCCTGTGAGGATTGGCTAGAGCGGTGCAGGAGAGGAGTGATTTCCACTGCAAGGTGAGGCTTCTTGCAAGACTTAGAGCTTTGCCCTCCCTTAGATCTGCCTCTGCCCTCATTCTCTGGGGATCTGGTGCAGGTGGCCAATCGGATGCCTGGTAGGTGTGCCCCCTGTTTGCCCCTGTTTGTGCTCAAGGGTGTACGTTCGGTATACTTAAGCGTTTGGGCAGAGCAATCCTTACCCCTGCTTGGGCTAGCTGTACAGTCGGCAGTCCTTGCTGGGAGCTGGGCGCATAATGGATGCACTCTTTCACGAGCCTTTTCGCTGCTGTGCTCCGTCTCCAAGGCAGAGCTGGAATCGGCTCCAGTCACGTCTCTTCCCCCTCCCCAGTCTATGGGCACAGGCGTCCACGGCCTGTTACACCTGCTGGCAAAGGGCCTTTCCACCCTGACCTACACCACGCTCTGCCTACCTGATGACCTCCGGGACAGAGGCATCGAATCTCTCCCCAACTATTACTACAAGGAAGATGGCCTGAAGCTCTGGGAAGCCATCCACAGGTATGGGGCAGGTGGCAAGGAGGGCCAGCACAGTTGCAAGGCCTAGTCTTTTCCCAGGGCTCTCTGCCAGGGAAACAGTCCACCCCTTGAAGAATTGCAGCGTCAGATTGCAGAATCCTGGACCAAGGGAGGAACCACACTTCCAGGCCTTCCACCCCCTTCAGTCTTCATGCACAGAGCAGCACGGGTAGCCCTAAGAACATAGAAAGCTGCAGAATATGAGTATTCATTCTCCCAGTAGTCTGGTATCGTCTGCCCAGTGATGTCATGCAGGGGGAACGCGGGGGAACTCAGTTCCACTAGTTAAAATTAGGGCTGACTCCGCCCACTTCACTCTCCCTCCTCCCCCCTCCCAATTCCTCTGCAAAGAGCTTTTCTACTTGGTTGGCCGGCACTCAGAGGGTTAAAGGGAGCGACTATGGATTCCTAGGGGGGGAAGGCAGTGATGTCATTCAGGGGGAATGGACCAGAACGGGCGTTCCGGATCCTAACGGGCTCCGTGGCTGGTTCTGGTTTTCCTGACAAGTGCCAATCAAAAGTGAGTTCCTGTTCCTAAATCATTTGAATGACACCACTGCGTCTGCCCACACTGCCGTCTGCCCCACCCAGTTTCTCTGGCAGGGGACCTTTCCCGCCACCCACCTAAACAGAAGATGCTGACAGGGTTCAAACCCAGGGCGTCTTGCGTGCGGTGGAGGAGCTCACCTCTGGCCCAGTCCTAGATGGCGGAGCCAGTCC